>PVJL010001520.1:80465-257925 GCA_004026885.1 Lyroderma lyra
AGGAAAAAAACAATATCCAAGAACTACAGAAGAACTAGAAAAGATGAAACATGTGTAATAGGAATTCGAGAAGAAGAAAGAGAGAAAGGAACAGGAGAAATATTTGAAAAACAATCACAGAATTTTCCCCAAATAAAGTCAGAACACAAAAGCCCAGATCCAGGAAGCTCAGAGAATACTGAACAGGACACATGTAGAAAAATAAAAACAAACAAACAAAAAACTACACCTAGATATGTTTTCAAACTAGAGAGAACCAAAGATAAAGCACAATGTTGAAAGAAGCCACATTTAAAAAACTAAACAAAAACAAACACACAAAGTCCTACCCTCGAGAGAAGCAAAGGTAATAATTACGTCCAACTTTTCCTCAAAAATGGGGCAAGCAAGAAGAGAGTGGAGGAAAATACTGAAAATACTGAGAGAGAGAAAAACAAAAACTGGAAACCCAGAATTCTGTATCCATTGTCTTTATCCTTTAAAAGTAAAGGGGAAATAGAGACTCTCAGACAAACAAAAATTAAAGAGATATGTTGCCAGTAGACTTGCCTTGCAAGGAATGCTGAAAGTCCTTTAAAAGAGAAGACAAATGATACAGGTCAGAAACTAGCGTGTGTGTAGGGAAAGGAAGAGCATCTGAGAAGAAATACGTGAAGGTGAAGTAAGAACTTTTAAAAAATTCTTAATTGATCTAACAGTTTGCTCAACATAATAATTACAATAATATGTTCAATTATGTATAAGTGAAAATGAATGATAACAATGATACTGTGATGTAGATGGCTGAAAGGGAGTAATCAGCATTATTTTGCTACTATAAGTTACACGGTGTACAGTATTATTTATAGTAACACTTGATACAGTGTTATTTGAAAGTGGACATGGATTAGTTATAAATGTATATTGCGAACTCTAGAGCAACCATGAAAAGAAGACTGTAATTGAAGAAACTAAGAAGGGCTAGAAAATGGAATCCTGAAATGCTCAGTAGAACCACAAAAAGCAGAAAAAGAATGTAAGACAAAAATAGGAACAAATAACAAGGGAATAAATAACATAGGAACAAATACTAATCCAGAACAGCAACAAATATGGTAATATTAACCCAACTAAATCAATAATCATTTTTAATATCAATGGTCTAACCGCACAAATTAAAAGTAAGAGATTATTGGCGTGAATCCAGAGTAAGACCCAACTATATGTTGTCTACAAGAAACCCATTTTAAATATAAAAACATGTATAGACTAAAACTAAATAGATGGAAAAATATATACCTTGCTAATGTTAATCAAAAAAATGCAGGAGTAGCTACCTTAATTTCAGACAGAGGAGACTTCAAAGCAAGGAAAGTTAATAGGGATAAAGAACATTTTATATAATGATAAAGGGAGTTATCATCAAAATAGATGAGGCAAAAACTGATAGAACCCCAAGGAGAAACAGATGAACTCACTATCATAATTGGAGACAACAGCCTACTCTCAGAAAAGGATAGATACAACAGGAAGAAAATCAACAACACCATCAATCAACCAAGTATAATAAACATTTATAGACTACTTTTTCAAACAACAGCAGAATACATATCCTTTTCAAGCTCACACGGCACGTTCACCTGGATAGATCATACTCTGGGCCATAAAACACACCTTAACGAGTATTAAACAACAGCCATCATAGAGATTTCCAGAAATCTAAAGGAGCATGAAGGCAGTTACTCAGCAAGAAGGGAAGGCAAACCAGTAGATGGTGCTTAGGCTTTTTGTTTTATTTTGTTGTTTTAAGGTAAGGCCTTCACAGGTGGAGAAGAGGGTGAGAACTTTTCTTGGAGAGAAAGCTCCATGTGCAAAGGTACAGAGGCATGGCCCAGCGTGGAACGTTTGGGAAGCCAGTCAATACTCAGGGTTACTGTGAAGCCATGGTAAGAGACAATAAAGACGAGACCCTGGGGTGGATTAGGAAGGACATTGTGCGCTTGCTGTGTAGTGAAACAAGCCAGAACGGGTCAAGTAGGAGTGCGTGATTTTAGACTATCTAGCCTCGTTTTTCACTAGCTTCCTGAGAAAGGAACAAGAAAGGGGAATGGTTAGATAGGTACATTGGGTTGATCACTTCGTGCCTGTGCCTTGCTTGTGTATTTAATGTTTAAGTGTGTCTCTTTGTCAAAAGGGAGAGAGGGGGAATGGGGCATGGGTGAGCAGTGCTTCTGTCATTGAAGAGAATGAATTCAGGTTCTAGGGAGAGAGACATCCTTTCCCCGTGGAAGTAGAAATGGTATGCGTGCAGAGGGCTGAAGTAGGTGATAACTATTTCTCCGTAGGCAAAAGAAACAGTCATTCAAATATTAGGTTATCTGATGTTAGTCAGATGTTAAATTATCTCTTCTAATAGTGTAATGCAATAAAAAGGCAGTACATGAACATCTTCGTGCAACTCATAGGCCGACCTTCTTAATTCATTCACGTAAGAAGACTCCTACTTTATCATGATCTATAACAGTTCATCAAAAACTAGTTAATGCTTGATTTTATGCTGGAAATGCTTTACCTTTTCCAATTCTAGCCAGCATCAGAAGGCAGAGAACATTCTGTCTTGTTTGTCACTAGATCCCTAAGTACCTGAAACACAGTGCTCACTCTGCATACATTGTGAATGGATGAATTCATGAGTTATCGCATGATTTAGGGGGTGCTGGATTCCCTGTTTCTCCTGTTCTCTCATTTAGCAGAAGACCCCCGGTGTTCTCTGCTCCTTCACTCTGCCCTCTTCAGAGGCAGAGGGTCTTAGAGCTTACTAATGTGTTTTGAAGGAGAATCTTGGCATGTGATGTCCAGCATGCTCCACCTTTTCTATCCATAGTGACCAGCTGAAAAGAACTGGGGCTATTAAGGGGGTCTGTCTTTCTAGTTCTGGAGTTAAATGAGCCCCCATTGAAAAGTCTGCTCTATCAAAAATAAAGGAAAGGTTTTTGTCTACTTCTGCCAACTCTCCATCTTATTTCATTCAGAAGTTGAGGGGGGAAGTAGGTATTATTCCTTCACGTCCTTCGAAGTCTGTGATGAATGTAGCTCAGCAAAGTAATTAAAAGTGGCTTAGTTTGGGTAGGTCACTGAAAAATACACACTTCTGTACTAGGATCTGCAGCAAAGTTTTTGTCAAGTCCGTCCCTCATTTCCTATCTGACCTTAAAAATCATTTACACTTTGTGTAGCTCAGTGTCCTCATTTCTAATACAAAAATAATCCAAGTCTTACGTACTTTACATAAATATGAAGATATTAAAATGATATTTGACTTGTGCTGCTCCCAATCATTATACCACCCACTGCTTCCCAAAGGTCACCATTAACCAGACTACCAACACCACAACTCTGACCTATTTTAGACTTTATGTAAGTGGAATCATAGATAAAAAAAGGAGACATAAAATTTTTAAAAAACCCTAAAATGTTTACAATTTTTGAATATGATAAAGCACTATGCAAGTGTAAGACATTGTTTTTCTTATAATAACCAACACGTGTGCTCCATCCCAGCTGGTATTCCATTAGATAGGACCACACCCTGATCATGGCAAAAGCTTCCTAAAAGCTCTTCTTGCCCTTCCAGGACTATTTCTGTCCCCCTGTGGCTTTCAAACAATGACAACGAGGCATCATCATTAAGGGAGGGGGTTTATTCTCAAAAGTGGAGCTTGAGACAAATCTGTGTTCATGCTGTTTGTCTGGGAGGAAATCCCCAATGCAATGTCATTACAGATAGGATCACTGATGAGACAGGGACAAATCCGTCAGGAACTGCCCACAGATCCTGCAGCAGGATTCCCAGAATCAACCACATCAGAGTCCGTGGGACGACTATCTGATGAATGCACGCCCCTTCCTGAGAATTGTCCTTGGGGATGTCCGTGCCTCTGCACAACAGAAAATGTAAAAGACATGTGAGCCGCACGCTGAGACACTGTCAGTGTGATGTGACTTGAACCCCTCATACACTGCCGGGCGCCTCGGGAGCTGAAGGCAAAGGTGAGGCTAAGAGGGTCTGGGACAGAGCAGCCGTGGGCCTGGGCAGATGGACTTTGAATGCTGTTTTCATTCTGTGCATATCACAAAACAGTCAGAGATTTATGTCAGCATGGAAATAGGGCATTTTCCATAACACAAAAGACAACATTTTATATCATAAAATATAAAAACACAACCACAGACAGGATGCTTGCAAAAGCTAACGTTGAAACTAAGCATAAATGATTATTTCAGGCATTATCCTTACTTGTTTGTGCCAAATCAATACCACAATTTTTGTTATTTGTGATACTTGTCAGCAAATAAAAGGTAGAAATATTTTTTTAATGAAAAGGAAATCTTATAGCTGAGAAAAATGCCTATTTCTATGATAACGACAATGATTGATTTGAGCCGTGTTCTTCAGGCATCTGATCAGAGACCCGTGGCTCCAGGCTACCTTGCTGCCAGATCGATTTTTCAACAATTCTTATCTGATCCAGTAACTCTCCTTACATTCATGGGTCCTTATGCCCTATGCCTTCCAGTTGCCTAAATGTCCTTTACTTGTTCCTGTCCCCTTGCTTCAATACACGTCAACCCCTTGCTGCCAGTGCCCACCTCCTCTTGTGACTGGAGCCTGCACTCAGGCTGTAGGTGCCACACAGGCCTCCCCTTTGATGTCCTCTCCAGTCCCCTTGGGTGGGTCTTGCGTCCAGGGTTTTTCATGCATCCTTTGCAAAAACCACAAGCAGAGCCCTTTTTTTTTTTTTCTACATTTGTTGTTGGATAACTTTTCTCAGTACGAACTGAACTCTACCTCCATCCCTAAATACGTGGCTGGAAGCTGCGCCCGCTTAGGCAGTGGCAGTATCTCTGTTCGCTAACCCCAGGAAATTACCGGAAATGCCCATCTTTCGACTTCTACTTTCAAACGCGATTTTCCTTTCATCATCTTTAAACTAAAAGTTAATAATTAGGGATTCGGTACCATCTTACAGTATGTCATTCACCGTAGTCAAAGCAAGATTTTGAATTGAGGACACTGTTTTGATCACTGATTCTTAACAAAATAACTACAAAAGTGTGCGATCATAAATTAGAAAACTGGGCCTACCTGTGTGGCACTTGGGGACGGAGTGAAGAACCCCATGTTGTTATGTAACAGGAGGTAGCCTCACAGTATTCTGGTTTCCAACGTGTTTGTTGCCTTTCTTATTCACCAACTTTGAGTTTGCTCCTTAATGTTCTCTGTGTAGAGCACCGTCGTTAAATATTCATGAGAGAGCTGGGTGGAAGGAGAGGGCAGGGGAATGAGAGACAGAAACGCGGAAGAATACTACGTTTGCAGGCATCTGAGGCGTAGAAGAGAACTTGAGTACCGTTTCAGAGGAGCACCCCGAGAAAGGAGTGGGAGCGTTAGCTGACCTGGAGGCCAAGTCATGGCAACCAACACCGAAGCCAACAAATGCGGTTGGAAAGTAAAACACTCAGCTAAAACGCTTTGAACTCCTGAAGACAGGTGTTTATATTTGATGTGATCAATTTACAAGTGTCCAGTAGCCGAATGCCGTGATACGCTGAGTCCCAACAGTGGCTGTACCCCTTAAAGTTATAGTGAAAGTAGAATATCAATGATAAAAATCCTGAAAGTGAGGAATGCGTTTATGAGAGCTTAGTAATCCAGTCATGAGTTAACAAGAGCTTGAACGAAGTGACATAAAAGAGATGCATGAAGAATGCACGCTGGGACGTTTATAGGATGGATTATTAGAGAATGAACACTTTGATGGACAAGAGGCAAAAACGGACTGGGGAAATTCCATCAAGGGTGGTGTTACAACTACGAGAGTGAAGCAAAGGGACAGGGCCTCGCAGGAGACCCTGAGGTGTCTATTTTGTATGATGCTGCATTTTAGAATTTTTATTTTGAGATCATGTGAGTACAGAGAAACATGACAGTCCATATTGAACATGAGACATATTAAGGCTGCTTGGGAACCAATAAATACATTTAATTCATAGCTTCACTTTTCATAAGATTGTTGTAACCATTTACTTCTCCAGAGATAACGATTATTTCACTTAGGGAAAAAGCATGTTTTTAAAATATATATCCTATCAGTAGAGCGCATTCAAACCTAGTTAGCCAACCTCAGGCACTATTTTAAATGGTAGACAAATAGCCAGAGGCCATTTTCCCCTGGGTAGTTAAATATCTCCTGACTATTCCAGAAAGTTCCCTCATTACTAACATGTTGAGGCAACGTGAGTCAAGCTGGGTCAATGAGAATGCTTGATTCAACAGAAAATTGGTTGGCTTTTTTCCTGCCTGTGACATCCAGGACTATTTGAAGAGAGGGGGCTCCAGCAGTGCCAGAAGCATCCCTATTCCACCTTGCTGAATGTTAGCGTGTATGGTATAGCATTTGGCTATGGGAGGGCGGGGCAGGGGTGGTAGACAGGCTGAAACCTGCAGTATTTTTAAATGTCAGGTTAGAAGGATTCTTTTTCAAAAACCCTCAGGGAGTTTTTTGACAGATAATATGTGACTACCAGACTGCGTTTTTTACAACTCTGCTTGTCAGCCCCAATCTATGCAACATGGAGTTGGGAGTATGGGCGGTGTGGTAACGTGGAAAACCAGGCAGCACACCTTCCCTGGGCTTCTCCCTCCCCTTCAGAGGCTCAGAGAGCCACTGGCACGGCTCACCTGGGAGGCGGACCCAGGTAGCTGGAGGCCAACTTGTTGGATTTACTTCTGAGTGGTCTGGGGTTAACAGAACTAGTAAGAATTATAATCATCAAAATTTGGACATTCACACTTATATACCTGACCCTGTGACCCTGATTCAGTACGGTACCACCAGAGATCTGATGTTTGTTTGTTTTTCTGCCTACATTTTCTCTCTTTTTCTTGCATACGATCTTAGGCAAACCTAGTCCGGGGTCACCCAGAATAATACACATTCAACAAAACACAGACTGCTCCTTCTCAGCAGTCTTGAGTGTTTGCTGCAGGAATAACCCTGGTTTGCAAATATTTCCCATGCTGTACAGCTGACAAGCTACAGGATCTTATAAATATCTGGCCTAGACCCCCCGACTCCAGTGCATGAGAAGCTCTGCCCGGTGCCGCTACAGGCACCTGAATGCTAAGCTTTTCCCTCTAAAAACATTTATGGATCAGTCACTCCAGAAAATTGAACTTAATTCTTTTCTTTCTAAATAACTCTACCAATGTAATTCTTTTATTTCTCAATAACTCTACCAATTTATCCTTCACAGAACATCATCTCGAGCATTTACTGGTGCCCCTTCAGATGCCAGATCAATATCAGACTTCTGTGTGAAACCGTCAGTAAGCAAGCCACAGGCAAAGCGTTGTCCTTCCAGCCTGTCACAAACCCTATTGCAGCCGCTGTCGCAGCAGAGCTGTGAAGGTCTCTCACAGCTTCATCACAATGCCACTGCGTGTGGAGGGCCTCCTCCACAGTACTCAACAATGGAGAAGGGAAGCCGGCCCTCTCCTCCCCTAGCGATGACATTTATAAATGCCCACACACAACCAAGTGAACTTTGCTTTCTGAATTTGGTTTTCACATCTCTCCACGGAGTGCTCGTTTTCAAAACCAAGTATGATCCATCAGCATGAGTCACTCTGCAGCACTCATGAGTCACTTGTGAAAAAATTCACGGTTATAAAATCCGAGGCTGGATTTGAATTTTTTAAAAAGGTAACACTGAGGCAATTCTTAATGAAATCTTTACTGCCGCCACATCGATGTGCCTTGTGTGGTTCAGGAATGTGGCTGGCCCATCAGAACAGAGCAGTAGGCCTCCAGGTTTCGTGTTTTGTCTTTTCTTTCAAGCAATGATGCTTGACATGTGCTGACTCAGCTCTACTCCCTCTCTCGAACTACAGATGGAAGGAGAACCCCCATTTTCTCTGGATGCAGTTGGCTCCGGTTGTATATGCTGGGTAAGCTCGCTGCACAGGGGCACATGGCTGAGGGACTGAGAGGAGAAGGAAATCCAGTTTATGTCCCGTGTGAGGCAGTAAGCCACCTTTTCTAAATCAAAGCGCTGCCACATAGGTCACCAGCTACCCTAAATCAAAGCAAGGTTTGCAAACTTAAATGGCAGCCAGCCCAGGCAGGTCAGCAGACACAAGACGTGTGTGCGGGCTGAGGGAGGAGGGTGAGATCCCTCCAAAGGAGGGAGCAGCTCCTCTGCTGCCGCCGGTTGGTCCCTGTGCATGGCAGCTCAGACCGAGCTTCTGATTTTTTTTTTTTAATTGGAATTGAGATTTTTTTCTGTCATGTGTTAGCCATAATAAATGTTTAAGAATGTAGCCCCAAAGAGGTACATCCCAAGGTTAGATGGGACTTGCTAAGGCTGCAGTTGGCTATCCAGTTTCAAAGAGGGGACTATAAACACGTGTGGGAGGAGGACTCGCAGCTGGCGTGGCTCCCAGGTCACGGGGCTCCTCGCAACTCTGAACTGGACACGTTTTAGCGCATTCAAATCAATCTTCAAAAGAAGAAAAACAGTTATGGCTCTTCTGACTCAGGGGTAAAGACAAATTGAAGGTGTCCCCTTCCATCGACCACACTTTACAAATTTGCAGAGATGCTGTAGTCATTTTGACAACATGCCAGAACCAGCTCACTCCGGTATCATCTGTAACTGGCTCAGTAGACCCCCTAAGCTCAGAGAGGGGCTATCTTTACCTCAGAGCTACAGAACGCCCCAGTCTGGTGTGTTTGAAAAGGAGAGGCTGATATAACATTTTGATGTAAGACGTCTTTTTCTGATTTTGAAAAGTGTCATTTTTCAACCAGCCGTGAAGCTTATTAACAGAATGGAAAGCATCCATGAACCCATAATTTTACAGGGCTCACTAACTCGAAATAGTTTCCTATCAAAGGGTTTGCAAAGAATTATTTATAAAAAAAGTGATATTTTTCACTAGTGCTGAAGAAGAAAAGTCCCTGAACCCAACAAAAATACACGTATATAGGAGGAAAAAATAAGACTATTTGTATTCTTACGTTTGAGCTCTTAATTTTCTCAAAAAATGATTCAATAAATAAAAATAATGATTCATATAAAAATAAAATTATAGAGCTGGGAGTTGCTATAGTAGAATGGAGTGTAATATGTGAATTCACAAATATAGCTGGGTTAGACATAATACAGTATGTGTCTCTCTAGTACCAGTTAGATAATAAAATTAAAACATGATGGATTCTGTTCTTCATTTGAATATATATTTTTACATGTAAATTATTATAAAATACTAAATCTTTACAACCATTCCCTATCATTTTGATTGAGCATTAACACAGCCAATAATGAACATAAACTCAAACTTGGAGCAATTCTTGCCTATTTGATTTCCTACATGATGTCCATGTTTAGATAGCAATCTTTTTAACTCTAGTCTAAATGAGTATACATGACAGCAAACTGACTGTCTACACTCCATAGCAAATTAGTACTTGAGGTAGGGGACATTGGAACGAGAACTAGTTTGGCAAGTTTCCCTCCTGTTGTTTCTTCTTTCCTTTCTTCCCTCCTTCCTTCCATGAGATGTGTTACTACAAGTTGGTTTCTGCTTTATTACAGCTCCGCCAAGGCAAGCCTGCAGATTTCTGCACAGTGAGTAAGACGCCTGGCTCCCCACAGGCAGAATAAACTGGGCACCATGGTGTACACACTTGTAGGCAAGAGTCAACGACTAAAGAAAAATACAGTTGCATTCTAATAGTCTTTGGCAATTTACTAAGTGGCATGTTGCATCCCCGACCTAGGAGCCTCACTTCCATTATTTGTGGTATTTTTAACTTATTAAGATTAGTATGCACTGTATTTTCTGCCTCTCTCTAGTCCTCAGCTTACATTATTAAGTGTTTTAGGTGCATTTTATAAATTTGAGGTCCTATTTGTCCACTTCAGAATAGCTATATCTCCCCAAAACCCCTGGCAGGGAGCAGTGAATAGTGTGCAAACTCAAACACTTCATTTTCACAGAGATGTCTAAGTAAATGTTGGCGTATTCCTTAATGGTAATGGCAGTATTGGCGGTGTAGAGTGATTATGAAAATGCTATTTCCACATAATCATTTTCACTATCGTGAACTATAAATAAAAACCTATTACTGTTCCTCATTTTGGAACATGAAGCCTAATAGACAACTAGGGTGAAACTGGAAGGTTTTGTTAATGTACAATAAAAAGAAAAAATGCCCCTTATTATAGTAATGAGAAAGACCATCACATCTCCCTAAGCAATACTGCATTGCTAAGTATTTCCTGTGTCCCTAGCCACTCAAACACATTTCTAGTGAATATAATATAAACACTGCTGTCATCCTAGTGCTAAAAGTCAGCTTTTTAAAAGTTATGGAAAGCATGATTTCAAATTTCTGAGAAGGAAGAGAATATGAGAAAAAGAAAAATGGAAATGGAAAGCAAGAATTTAAAAATAGAAGGAATGGAATGGAAAGAAAAGTAAAAGATGAAGTTTTGTCACATTTCAGTACATATCTAGGCATGGTCCAGGTAAAAACTGCAGAGAACTCAAAAGGCACAAAAACGAGGAATTTGACCCTAGCCAACAATAGTTGATTAATAGATGTGAGGACAAGCCACAGACGTTGAAAATTCCAGCACATAAAAATGGAAGTGTCTCTTTGGGTTTGACACGGTGAAAGTGACTCCAGACACAGGGCACTTGGGGAAACCTTACCGAGCAGGCAGTTGCCATCACTGATGCTTGTCCGCTCGTGGTCTGGCTGGGGTTCAGTAATCGGCCTTGGGTTCCTAGGAAGGGGTCTGGGAAGGCAGATTTCCAAACTAGCTATTAATTACCACACTGATGGTTGGAAGGAGATAGATTTGGGGGAGTTCCACAATTGAGATGGCATTACTGATAAAGTATTAAACATGTGCATTTATATCAACTTGCTCCTAAAACATTACTAAGTTGATAATAAGGGAACCCCTGTTTAAATCCATAAGGACAAAAGAAAGGGAGAGGGGACAAGAGCGGTTGGTAGGTCTCAGCGGATTTTGAAAAGATGTAAGTGCATCGTGAATCCACATGTTTATCTAGCACATGCTATGTGCCAGGCATTTGTATCAGTGTTGTCATTGAGGTAATAGCCCTAAGTGCACAATTGTCCACAATGGGCAGGAGAGGGTGACACTCCCTGACAGGGTGAAGAATTTACTCAATATCATACACTTCCCAAGAGGCAGACTCAGCGTTTGAACCAAGGGAGTCCCCCCCAGAGCCCAGACACCTAAACACTACTCGCTCCATGGCTCCGAGTGTGACATGACTGAGAAGAACATAGAAAGTCCTGCCCTATACGCCTTCCTGGGAAGAAAACTGCAGGGACGAGTCTGGTTTGAGCCACGGAATCCCCGAAAGACTCAGAAGTGGGAGACACACGTGGAGGGGTGGGCACGGAGCCTGGTGTGAGGGGTGGCGGCCGCAGTGCGAAGCTGAAGGCTGAAGGCCTGATTGAGACCGCTGCCCCCTTCGTCCGTAAAGCGGTTCGCCCCTGAGCCCCAGAGGATCTGCTGTACAGAAAACTAGGAATTCAGGGAGTTCTGCAACCCGAGCGACGAGGTTCCCAGCCTCCTCCACACACTGGCTTGTGGAATGCCACGCCAGGCAAGAGACCAGGTGCGGAAAACAGATCAAGAGAGAAGACTTCCCTGTGCTTGCAGCTGGTCGTGGGTTACCCCACGTATGCCTGCCCAAGCCCCCCGGTGCACCCGAAGCCTCCACTTACTGCTTAATATGAACGCACAACTAGTGACGATCAAAGAAAACTTTATAACATTAAAAATAGAAACCAAACAAGGAAACAAAAAGGTAAATCTCAGAGAAAAGAGACACCTTGTAGGGTAGGGAGCAGAAGAAATTTTCAGAAAACCTACACTTAATAATCTCAGAAACATTAGGGAAAGATACTGTTTTGGAGACACAAGAACCCAAGAACAGGCTGAACTGTTAAGCAGGAAGTGGCTCAGCTGGCACGAGGCAGGCTGTGGGCACTGGAGAAGAGCAGGGCCTGGTGAGCAGCGTCTGGGTAAAAGGATACACGGCCCCTGGTGACTGTCCGAGAAGGGATGCCACAGCAGTGGGAGAATCTACTCCAGAGGCTTTTAGGAGAATACTTCTGAAGGTTTATCCCCCAAAAAGGAAGCACAACCTATAGGTATGTTTTCCTAACGCTGTTTGACAAGGAAAAGAGAAGGGAAGTGCTAATTATCGCTTGAGAAACAGAAATGGTATGCAGAGGGATGAAGATAGAAATCATAATTCAAGGCGCATGCATTTTAATAGAAGGGTCACAGACTTAGAAAAAGAGATAACAAATTTCACATCACAGCTCTACTTTGCCATATTGCTTTTACTGTCTGAATTTCAGTGTCCTCATTAATAAAATGGGAGAATAGTATATACTACATAGAGTGGATTTTGTGACATAATCAGAAAATACAAAATACATCACCTATTCCAGATATATAAGAAAGGTTCTCTCTCCTCCATGAATACCCCTTCTAACAACCAAAGATAAACGTGACGAATTGCCATTTCCTGATTCATTCATAATACATGCATCAATTCAGCATATATTATCTGGTGCTTTCCAAATGTCAAGCATTTTTCTAGATACTGAAGACACAGCAGTGAGCAGATCACTCAGCAATGCGCCTTTGTGGAGCTTACCTTCTCCTGCTCGGGGAAGAACCAGTCAATCAGTAAGCGAGACGCGGGGTGTCGAACCCCGATAAGTGTGTTGAAGTGACATGCAGCACTAGCAAGCAGGGTTAGGGAGTGCAGGGTGGAGAGGCAGGGATTTTCAATACAGGTGGTACGGGAAGGCCTCACAGACTGGGTAACATTGAAGTGAAAGCCTGAAAGAAGAACACAAAGCATCTTGGGAAAGAAATCTACAGACAAGAGAAAAAGTAAATACAAATGCCCTGAGGTATGGTCTTGTCCAGCTTGTTAAAGGACAGCAAGGAGGTCAGTGAAGAAAAGGAACAGGAATGGACCAAGGTGAATGGCAGGAGATAAAGCCAGAAGGAAAAGGGTGAGGGATGGATCCTGGGGCTTTAAGGATTGTAGGAACACTGACTCCCCTTCTACATGAGGAAGGGTGCCAAAGAGGGCTGTGAGCACAGGGCTGGAGCATCTGAGATATTTGCTACAGGCATCGCTCCGGGAACTTGATGGGGAATAGACCATGGTGGGGTCCTGAGGTAAAGCAGGAAAGCTAGTTACAAGTGCACTCAGTAATTCAGGGGAGAGATGAGAGTGATCTGTACGTGATGGAGGTGATGAGTAGTGGGATCTGGATACCTCTTAAAGGTTGAGCCAACAGGACGTGCTGATTTCACATGAGGTATGAGACAAAGAGAGGAGTTGAAGATAGCACCAAGCATTTTGGCCCATGAAACTGGAAAAAAAAAAAAACCAGTAGGTTGCTACCCACTGAGATGAGACAGACAGTAATCAGAACAGTTTGGGAAAGGGAGGTGAAATCAGGAGTAATATTTTAAGTTTGATTTACTACTCAGAAATCCAGATTGAGATATAAAGTGGACAGCTGGATATATGGATCTAGAGCTCAGAAGAAATATAAATTTGGAGTTGTCAGAATATATACAGAATTTATAGCTTTGAGACTGGATGAGATCGTGACAGGAATGAGTGTAGAGGAAGTAAAGAAGACGCAAGGACGGAGCCCTGGGAACCACAGTGTGGCGATCGCTACTTCAATGGAGACAGAATCAAGGTCAGGCAAACGGATGGAGATTTGATCCCGTGAATAAGCAGAGAAAACCTAAAATAGTGCCTGGATGAATTATTTACCTATGATGAATGAGCAATTAATATTATTGAATGAGTAAATAAAGCCCGTCTGCAAAGAGAAAAACAGAGATGTGCAAAATCAGACTGAGACAGAGGGGCAGTTTGCCTCACCAATTTCCAATCCCTGTCACACCACTGGTATTTTATGCCCTACATGTTCATGCTTTCTTTATATCCTCAGTTAAATCCTTTGTTACCTGAGTTAATTTAAGTGGCCTTCCCCTCCTTATAAACAAGTTACCCCTGACCACAAATTACTTTACTGGCCGTACCCCCCCGCAAAACAATTTTTAGCGTATATTGCCCTGACTACAGCTTTGAGCAAGTTGTAAACCTGATACCATAGAGCTTCATTTTGCACCCAGGGTACAGCTGGATGTCTGACCACATAGGGGAATCACGGAGGTCAGGCCAAATATTCCACTGTGGAAAATTTAAATGCAGGTCACAAAAATACAAATGAAGAGTCATAATTTTCATGTGAGCTATAACCTCATATGGAGCTAAGGTGGGAATAAATCAAAACAAGCCAGAGGCACATGCAACTGTCAGTTGTAGGGAGCAGAGAAACCCTTCATGAGCAGAGAGACTGGGTGAGCACAGGGAAGTTAGGAGGGTGCCATGGGTGCCTTGGGGGATGGGCCTTGGTGACCTCACACCCTTTGGCAATGGGACACACATAGGCCTGGCCTCCAGAAGCAGAGAAATGCTTACGGGATAACTGTGAGGTAGCTGGTTCCATCCTAAGAGTGGTTATCTGTGTGCTGGGAGGCAATGGAAAACAAGGGTGAGCGTGGCTATGCCGAGCTCAGTCAGCTCCGGGCTGCTGTGGAAGCTCAGCAGGCAACTTTTCACTCTGCCGTGTGCTATTTTGCAGAGCTATTTTAAGCTATTAAGTAAAAAGATAATTGGCATTATTAAAGCAAATACTAAAGAGTCTAGAAAGACTGAAACAAACATAATGCTTTATTGGAAAAAGGGACAAAAGGCCTAGGCATGTATTTCCACCTTTGACTTTGCCCCTAAGCTCCAGAAATAATTAAACTCAACATCACCATTTAAGGCTCTAACAGCTATCTCAAATGTAAAATAATCACAGGGCATCCCGCTTTTCTGACTAAATATGTACCCACTTCTGCCCCAACTGCCCAGTTCTCAGTGAGTGTCACCACCATCCACTCGGGTTCTCCAGGCCCCAAACTAGGAATTATGTTTGATTCTTCCATTCCCTCTCTATCTTCCACAAGGACCGTGAAGAGAGAACATTGTGACTGTACTCCTAATAGGTGCCTTCTGTAAAGCCAGGGCGACCACACTGACTTTCTGCCTGCTCACTCTCTCTCCCCGCTGTGGTAGGTACCATGATTTCCCCATATGTTTTCCATCTGTGCTCAAAACTTAAGAAAACATTTTTTGTTGTTCACTGGTTTTGCTTCTTAGAGGACAGAATATACCGTGCATCTTATCATATAAAAGTATAAATATTCAACTCAACTAATGGGATGAATATAAAATGGTATCTCATGTAGATAAGGATTTGCTTGATAAATTTGAAATATTGTGTGAGTTGCAGATGTTCAACCAGTCCTGCAGAGATCCCATATGTCAGCTGCCCTTCTGGGTTCTTTAGGTAATCAAATATGGAGTAAAGGAGGTAAACTCAGCAGCTAATAAATTAAACATGATGAATATCTTGTCTCCTAAGACAGACCAAAAAAATATACTCTAACAGTTTAGCATTCATAGCGGAAGCAAAGGAAGAATTAATGTTCAGGGTATATCACAACAGAATTGTGCAAGCCAGTGCCCGGATTTATGAGATGATTTCTTCTTTCCCTCATAAATCAAATTCAAACTGGAGGAAGGAATTACTTGGTAGGGGTGGAGTATTAAATCTGACCTTCTTTTCTAGTACTATCTGCCCCAAACAAGCCGAATGAAATAAGTTTTATACAATAGTGATATAAACAGATCCATCCAGCATATGCAATTTACTGACAACAAATCAATAGCTTTTTTGGATTCTGGTCTGACAAAGCTTAATAGCAAACAAAAGATAATATTTCTCTGAAACAGTTCTATATAGCAATGCAAGAGATCTCTATCAAGCTTTTCTTTTAAAATACAATTCATTTCCTGCTTCTTTCAAAAACGCTGACACTCTGCAGATATCTTCTGATGTAATTTCTATAAGCTTCAAATAGCTTAAATTTACTTGTGTATTACTATGAAAGGGTGTCAGGCAGGCTTCAGAAAACTCTACATGGAATTGTAGAAGTTGACATGGATTTTTAAAGAGTCCTGTGTCAGTTTTCATTTGTATCATTCTTATTTGAAAGAACAACATTCAAAAATCCATAACATATAATTACATGAAGGGCTAGATTTTGCTAGGTTCTGTTATAGTTAAGAGATTTTATGTCAAACATATGCAATTGTAGTTAAATCACGTGTAGACTCATAGTGTCTCGAAATACCTCATTGTAACTACCATTCTCTTTCATTTTCTGCCAGTGAATGTGAAGAGGGTCTTGGGAACATCTCCTTGTTAAGTAAGAGAGAAATAGTTCCTGGTGTCATTTGTTAAGTTTTAGAGTCCTATATTGTACAGTGTAAAATATCATAAAATATGTCATTAGTATCAATCTGTCTAGTTCTCAAAAAGACCCATCTTTATTTTGAAACTTCCCAAAAGAAAAGTAACCTAAATCTTTCCTGTGAATTTTAGCACCACCTGCCATAATGGAGAGGGTCTACCAGTGCCCTTATCTTATAAACAAATAAAACACACTTTCTAAGGGGAAAAAAACTTCAACGGGAATTCCTTGAACTTAATTGAAAGTTTCTTTGAGACTGAGCACACATGTGTCATGGCACTCTATTATACCCTGTGACCTGTAGTAAAGGACATTTTCTAATTAAAAAGAAAATGCTTTTTCCATCAAACGTGTTATAGCTAGAGATTGAAATAATACAGGTGTAATAGAAAGTAATATTGATTACTGGGGTTATGGTATTTTAAAAAGCATTATAATATGAATTAAAATGAAGTCAAATATGTATAAAAACTCTAAATATATACTCTGAGGCAGAGTGACTAAAGAGTTGTCACAGGAAAGAGAAAAAGCAAAGTCAATCTGTCCTTAAGCCAAGACTCTCCAAAGGAATGGTGGAGGGGGAGTAGGATCTATCTGCAGATAAACCCAGACCTAATCTCCACTTCTCAACAGACACTGTTTTTCCAAACATTTTAAAACAGGCAAAGCTCCCCTGGCTCTCTTCCCCATCAGCAGACAGACCATTGGACACAAGGCCAGCCAAATCTCTCGTCATATGTTCCTGGGTTGCCGGTTCACCTCCCTCTCCCTTCCATACCTCCTCCCTTGACCCTGATTCTTCTTGGACTCCAATTCCCACCACCATACTCCTGGCTTTACGTCTACCTGTGTCCCACTCTAATCTGATGACTCTCTGAACTTCCCTCTTACATTCCCTTGCCTTTGCTTCATAGATTCAGTCTCTCAACACCTTGAATTCTGGTAGTCCTCAAGTAAGAGGACTTTTTCTGTTCCAAATTTTAGCACCAAGCAACCCAATCTTTATTCTGTCAATCCTCAGATGTTAAAGGTACTCACACACCCCCAAGAAAGATGTTTATAATAACATTTTGCATCATTTATAACTCTATAAGCAAGAGGTGCTGTTTTGGCTAGTTTATACAGAAGGAAATTTACTGAAAGCATATTGGGAGCCCATGGATCAACAGGTAAGCTAAAGCGTCAGACTTAGAAATGCATAGAAACCAAGACCCACACCCAAGACGTGAAAGCAGAAAGTACAGGAGAGCTTTTACAGCAAGAAGATTGCAGTTAGCTGGCAACTTTTGGTATAGTTGAGCAACAATATTTTTTAATCTATTTATTCCCCTCTTTAAGACTGATGATATTCCATGGAGGGAGAGTCTCATTGCCTAACTTAAGGGATGTGACTTTTGGATTACAGTGCCATCTAAATATGTCCAAAGGGGAAAATGGAAACCCACAAAATGACACTAAAAAGCTGCTTAGAAATGAGAAAAGGAAAGATCCATCAATACTACCACTGCATGCTGCTGTTGTTACTGTTACTACTACGATTACTGCCACTACTATTACTAGTCCATTAGGTTTCCCAAGAGAACAGTGGCCTGACCAGAGACTGCAGCTATCATATATAATTATCTTAAAATCGTGTTAGTGAGCCATTTCTTCTGTGTTAGATATACTGTTCTATTAGGCCTTCAGAACCACTTTAACTCCCTAAGTTCATATACGTGTATATCCTAGTTAATCAAGCCCCCAAATCTTCCACCTACAAAAAGAGAATTCATTACAGAAGTAGGATTTAAAAATTAATATGGGATTGTATGTAATTGAGTCAGTCTTTTAACGTGAATAAAATTTTCTTATTTGGGTTAGGCAGCTCTCAGTAAACTAGGAACAGAGAGGAACAACCTAAACTTGATAAGGAATATCTAGAAAAAATGTACTGCTAACGTCATGCTTAATGGTTAGAAGTTAGGAACTTTCCCACTAAGGTCAGGATAAGGCAAGACTGCCTCCCCGCTGCAGCCTTTCAATATTGTACTGGAAGTCCTAGCTAATGCTATAAGACAGGAGAGGAAAAGAGATATACACACTGGGAAGGAAGAAATAAAACTGTCTTTGTTTGCAGATGGCATCACTGTCTATGTAGAAAATCTAAAAGAATCAATAGAAAGCTCCTGAAACTAATAAGTGATTATGACAGGATTACAGGATCCAATGTTAATAGATGATAGTCAGTTGCTTTCCTCTGTACCAGCAATGAACAAGCAAAAATTGAGCTTAAAAACAGTATCCTTTACATTAGCATCCCCCAAAAAGAAATATTTAGGTACACATCACACAAAGTATGTGTAAGATCTATATGAGGAAAACTATGAAAACACTGATGAATGGAAAAAAGAACTATATAAATGGAGAGTTATTCTATGTTCTTGGATAGGAAGACTCAATTTTAAGATGTCAGTTCTTCACAAATTGATCTATAGATTCAATGCAATCCCAATCAAAATCCCAGCAAGTTATTTTGTGGATATCAACAAAGTGATTGGTTTTATATGAAGAAGGAAAAGGCCCAAAAGAGCCAACACAATATTGAAGGAGAGGAGGAAATTAGGACTGATATGATTCGACTTCCAGTATGATAAAGTGATAGTAGTCAAGACTGTAAGGTACTGGTGAAAGAACAGACAGATCAATGAAACAGAAGAGAGGGCCCAGCAGCAGACCCACACAAATATGGCCCACTGATTCTGACAAAAGGGACAAAGGGAATTCAGTGCAACAGACAGTCTTTTCTACCTTTTTTTTCTTTTTCATAGGAATGGCTAAAGTTTGTTTTCTTTTACCTTATTTTTATTTTTTTAATATTTTAATCAATTTATTTTATTATTAAAGTATAGTTGGCATACAATATTATATTAGTTTCAGGCGTCCAACAGAGTGATTTGACCCTCACATAGCTCACTATTTGAACACCATGCTAAATCTAAACCATCTGTTACCATGCAAATACAATCTTTTCAACAAATGGTGCTGGAACAACTGGATATTTACATAAAAAGAAAACCCAACAACAACAACGACAACAAAAACATAGACCTTACACAATTCACAAAAAATTAACTTAAAATGAATCACAAACATAAATATAAAACACAAAAACATAAAACTCCTATAGATAACAATAGAGGAAAATCTAGATGACCTTTGGGGATGACTTTTTAGATGTAATAGCAAAGGCACAATTTATGAAAGAAATAATTCATTAACTGACTTCATTAAAATTAAAAATTTGTCCTTTGCAGAAGACATATATTAATACTATAATGGTGGATATGTGTCATTATATGTTTGTCCAAATCCACCTATGTACAACAGCAATGGTGAATCGTCATGTCAACCCTGGTCTCTGGGTAATAGTGATGTGTCAAATATAAATTCATCAATATTAAAAAATGCATCATTCTGATGGGGAGGTTCAAAATGGGGGAGGTCCTATGTGCGGGGGCAGGAGGTATATGGAAAATCTCTGTATCTTCTGTTCAATCTTCTGCTGCAGTAATGTTCTTGAATAATAGAATGAGTTAAGAGTTTTATATTTAGTTTTGGCTTTATTAATATTCAGACAACATCCTTATTATAGATCATTTCAGGAAATAAAAGGTTCATGAACTTCATTTTGCTAGACATATATTTAGAAATGCAGATATTTCCTATGTATTCTGCTAATATAGAATTAGAAGGACTGTCAGGTCACCACGTCTTTAGCCTTCCTCTGGCAGTCACTATTTATGGGATGATCTCATTCTGTGAGTGGAGTTCCTGGAAACCATCAAATGCAAAACCTGGCAAAGAAGAGATAATGCTCTCATACCTGATAGAAGAGATGGAGCAGTTTAGAAGAGTCTACCGATACAATACTATTTCATCCTAATGTCTAGACTAATAAAATTAGGTTAAGGTTAGCATAAATTGTGTTTATTTGAAAGCTATTGCTAAGACATCTGGAAACTTAATAGATGTTTCAGAAACCTTTGACCAAATGTGGCCCTTTTATTAACTATAAAAAGGCTACCACAACCCTTTCTAAATGATGTATTAGGCTAACATTTGGCGATAAAAATATTAGGGCTGGTTGCAAAGGAACTTGGCTCTTTTCTGCAAAGGTATTCATACCCCTTCACAATACCTAGCTGTTGTTTACTCCCTCGAGCTTCAGATAGTGAAGAGCATGTTGCATGCTGCTCACAGAACACTTGGTTTTAGCAACATCTAACTAATATTTAATGAAAATAATGTTTATAACATTTTCACTCTGCATAATACTACACTGAACAAAATCAGGCTTCTGTTATGAAGTAGGAGCAAAGGGGTATTGAGCATATCACCAGTAGTGTACCATACAAACTAAATGAATTTTTATGTTTTCCGAGAAAATCTCATATGGGGCATTTATAATTATAGAAGAAAGACCATTTTAACCAGTGCCTTAGTAGTGGTAGATTTTCTGTTTTCTAATGAGATGCACTGAAATACAATGTTGTGAATTATTTAATCATGAATATATATCTTTAAAATTGTGGAGCCAATTAGTGTGGCAGCATAAAAATCTAAAGTACCCAAAAGTAACGTGTGTTTCATATATATTGGTTCAGAGGGCTAGTTACGAGTATTGTGTATTTTAAACAATTTCAGGTTGATGTGCCTCTTAGTCACACTAATGAGAACTGAAGACAAAGATCAATACAACTCCAGATATTAATTCACAGAATTCTGGATGCCAGTCCGGTATTTATTCATTCCATTTTTGACTAAGAAACTATCATGTGAGTTGGTATAGAAATAATTGCCACTATTGATTCCAATCATTGTATGTTTTCTTTGAGTTTTCACAGCAATTGTACACACCACTTGTTCTTATTCATGTCATATACTTAGAAAGATTAAACTGCCTTGCCCTAGTTCACAGAGCAGAGGGCACAGCTCCTATGTGCTAAAGACAGGCATCAAACCCTAGTTCCTCTGTATGATGCTCAGGAATTATTTAAAAAAATGATGGAATTTGCCTTCATTTAATCTGCAGCCTAGGAAGTGAGAAAACACAGGAGGAAGAAAGAAGTATGCATGGAAGAAAACCTAATCCTATGTAAAGTTTGCTTTCAAAGCACTTAAAATATAGTCCCTGAAATCTTGAGTCCTTGGTTGTTTTCTATTTCAAAGCTATGAAAGGTCTCTGATACATAGTTTGATTTGCTGGAAATAGTAAATAGCATTTTAGAAATTTTTGAAGTATAGGTCCATTAATACAATAAAGTAAATATGCATTAGAGAATATGGGCCTTTTAAAAAATAACTCACATGTATATAATAAATATTTTTGAACATATGTTTTTAAGACATATTGTTTCTGAAAATATGTAACTTCATGGGGTGATTTTCCTCAGCGATCACATCTGCATGGCCAACTGTTTAAAAAGCATAAGAAAAAATATAGGTCTACAAAACAAAATAAGTGAGAGAAAAAGAGGTCTAACAAAGACAGTTTAAAACTAAGATTGAACAAGATTCATTTAAATGATGACAATGATTTTTACTCATGACACATAAATACATCTGAACATGGAATCTAACCCTATAAACTCTTAAAGTGCCTTTCAGTTTTGTGTTCTAAGTACAAGTCCCGAGTCCCACAACTGATTCAATTTTCTTTTAAAATAAGGATTGGTCAACAGTTATTAAAGATATTAATCATCTGTGCTTGAAACACAAATATTTCAAGACCGAATGCCAATTAAAAACCAGTAAAAGAGGAGAGATGTGGGGAGACAGGCGACCTGAGGATAGTCCCCTCTCCTGACCGCCAACTCCAGGCTCTGTCACTCCTAGTGAAAGCTGATGTGGGACCTATGAACCTGTGAGCACAAGGAAAGGTGTGGCCTCTGGTGGATTCCAGTAGAGACAATTGGAGTAGAGTTCTTTTACTGGATGGGCTGGGTACGTTTCTAGAGAACCAGTTTAAAGTTTTGGAGCCAGATCATAAAGAACAACTCTCCACAAAGGCAAAATCATGACTCCCATACAAATTTAAAATGAATGTATCCAAAGTTTTATTTAATTAACAACTATCACTATACTTAATTAATAAGGAAAACAAAAATATCATGGTTAAAAAGAGAAGTCAAAGTGGCGCATATCTATTGTCACGTAAGAAATGCTGAAATGAAATTTACAAAGGGATGAGAAACTGACAAAACTAGTCAATATTCTCAGGACAATAATTAATTGCATTCTGTCAGACACAATTTGCATTTCTATAGATGGAAATTTTTGCATAACTCTCAGTTTTCTACAAATTAACATCTATCTCCGGAAAGTTACACAACAGCCTGCTCAAAGACAAAGACAGAGATAACTCAGATGGAAGGTCTTGTCAGGATACTCACTACGTTTCAAAGTCTTTCAGAGTTTTGGCTTACAATGCATAAATACAAATAATTAAATCTTAAAAGGACGAAAACAGACTGTCTTGAAGTGGGCAACACAAATTTAAACAAAATTGTTGAAACACAAAACATACTATAGTTGAAATTCTAATAATACTATAGAACAGACAGTATGGAACAATTTAAGGAAATAAAGGATGAGGGTTTATGGGAAATCAGCACATTAACTTCCCCCTTTTTCAGGAAAAAGGGCAGAGAGGGTAGGAGGTGTTAAGAAGTGAACATATTCTAAAAATTGCATCATACAGAATTGGGAGCAAATAAGAAGGAAATGGGACACCTTGCTTGAAAAAACACGTGCATTTGGGGGAGTAGCAGTTATTTTCTTTCCAAGTAATAGTAGGAAATATATTTTGGAAACTGAGGATAGGGAAAAGGAAGGCAATGCAAGCAGCACAGATTGGTGAGCATTCTTATTCATCCCCCTCAGCACACTTGGCCCACAATGTAGCCATATTATTAGTAGTAGCCTTTGCTCCAACACACTGATAGATCACCTATTAGGATCTACTGAAGGAGGAATTTGGAGCTTGGTTTCCATTATGTAGATTAGAATATCGGTCCTAAAGCGCCTTATAGTGAGGCAAGGATCTTTTGGTTTTGAAGTTTTATGTTTGATTTGTTTTGTTTAGACATAAAGAAAATAAACCATGTATGGTTCTCATATCACCTACCAGTGTTGTTTACTTTCTGTTTACAGCTCACACCAATTGGTCTCCAGGTAATTTTAGGAGTTAAATCTCAGGAAGTGAGACTAAACAGGGAATAGACTGACTCATAGAACACATAAAGTGAGTTTGTTGGATATACATGTGAGATTCAGGAAACAAGCTTAGAAAAACTCACAGAATAGAAATCATTGCCTTACGTTTACAGCTAATGCAAACTGCTATAATTTAAATATAGCTCCTGCAGTTTAAAAGATGCCAATATTGAGTGCTATGGCATTTAACATCAGGGAAATGAGACTTAGGCACAGATGGGTTTTCAGGCTTCAAGGGAACAAATTCTTAAATTTAAATAACTGTGAGAATAATTACATAGTTTTGTTGCAAGTTACAAGGAATATATCACATTCTTTCAAACAGAGCTCTTTGTCTACTATAATTACACCTTCTAGAAGAGTGTTGCAAAAAATACCAAAGCATATCTTCCTCAATCAATAATACTATCAACAAAACTAAAGTGTATTTATTAATGTTCTTGGGCATGGTTCTGTGACAGAAACTACTCAAAGCAACCCAAATACTAGTTCTCAGTTTTTAAAAATTTATATAATTATAAAACTTAATGTTTAAATTTCTAAACAACGAGAATGACCATAATTTATCAACACACATTGGCTCTGGTACTTTTCTGTCTCTATTTCATTGGGACAAGGTCAGAATAGGTGTTTACTTTCTTTGGGACACCCATGAGCAGTGTGCAACGGCAACTGGAACCCAGAGGGGCAGTCCAGCACCGAGTGTCATTCTGCTCCTAAGTAAGGAGAAGGGAGACGTCTTCTGAAACTGAAAAACTGGAGCAGACTTCACTACAGTTTTATGTAAATGTATGCGCTCTCCCCTCAACTGGAGATCAAGCAAAGTTCCCCTGAAGTATTTTTTTTCTCTTTTGAACAATTCTATTTTAAAAAGAATACCTGCTCTTTAATCCTTTCAAGAGACAAAGAAGCAGAGTAAGGCCCAGGAAGACAGATCCAGAGATGGGACCCACAGTCCCTGGAAATGTGCTCAGGGCTGCTTGAGTAGGAAATTCCAGGATCCCAGAATCTCGCAGTCTGTGGGATGGGGATAGGGATATCTATGTGGGCACATCCTCATGGCCATGAGGACACCTCAGCCTATGCACAGGTTGTACCTGTGAACCTCCAAAGTATGGGGCTCAGGAAAGGGGCCCTTCTTACAGAATTTAAGGATGGCTATTTAAGCACCATCCCCATTGGATTCAATAGGCGCTATGCAAAGTACTTGTTTTTCTTTTGAGGAAATTCAACTAAATTCTAAAAGCATTTTAGCATTAGAATAAGGTCATTTTAATAATTTCTTACCCATTTTACTAACTTAAAAATTATTGAGTGAAAAAACACACATGAAAACACATCCTGCCATACGTTTGGGCATTCTTCAGAACAACACGTGAGTCCGCTATATTGATGACATCATGCTAATCAGATTGGGTGAAAGTAGCTAAACATTAAAGGCCATAAGAAGACATACACACACCAGAGGCTTGGAGATAAAACATACGATGGTGCAAGGGCCCACCACAGCAGTGAAATTTTAGGGGTCCATGGGTCTGGGACATACCCAGACGTCCAGTGCCTACCCACTTCCACCTTGAGAAAGTAAGCACAGTGCTTGGTAAGCCTCTTCAGGTGTGGGCCCTTTACCGAGCTCTGTGGAAGGCAGATATCTTTCGGTGAGCCCAGAACAGGAAAAGACTGTGGTGCTTGGTCAGAGGACCTGGCAGAAACTATTTCTAACATAGTGAGATTTTCATCCTTCAAATGAAATTGAAACTTCATTTGAAATTTGCAATTTGGAGGTGCTTTTTCACTTATTCTATCAAGGGATTCTTATATGAAATGAGAACTAAACAAACACCTGCACAGCCAAAATGCATATGTAAGAGAGAAAATTTTAAGTTTTTATGTTCATAAGTCATACCTATATGAAGACAGCAAGATCATTTAATTTTCTATGACTTTGGAAAAAAACTTACTTAGCTATGGATAGTTAGAGAGCCTAGGTGAGAAAACCCAATGCAATTGAATAATTATAGCACACACAGCTGTAGGGTTGTGGATTCAAGAGACAGGTTCATACACCAAGGTGAAATGAATCAACGATGGGAAAGAAGAGAGTCAGTGGATCAAGGTGGCAGTCCAGATCTAGGGAGAACATAGGAGATGCAGGTCTCCCTGAGCACTGAGCTCTAGGTATCAGTCTAGGCATCAGTCTGGAATGCACATAAAATGTCTTTAGTTAAAAGAGGTCTTTGAAAGGAAGGAAAATTGTGTCCATTACTGATATGTCAGCGTAGGACCAGCCCAGGACTAGCAAGTAACTGTGTCATTGAGTATAGAATTATTTTGCTTATACTATATTTTCTAAAGTCAGTTAACTTACTGCATAGAAAAAATCCAAATTAAATAAATAATAGTTGATAGATATTATTTGTATCTCTTTTGAGCTTTAAAGTTGTCATCTCAAGATTTTTATTTAGAATTCCCCAAAATCATATTCTAGCTCTGAGAAAATGGAAAAAAAAGAATTAAATGAATGATTTAAAAGAATTAAATAAAATAAAAGAATTAAAGAATTAAATGACAATTTTCAAGAAAGCCTCCAAGAAAACAAGGCTTACTTTTTCTAGGACCCAACTCTTAGATCTTAACATCAATTAGGATTTTCCTTGGTGAGGTGATGGTAGAGGTGATGAACCTGATCAGGAAATCTCTGCACTAATGTGTACAGACATTGTCCAAGACCAAAGAGAAAAATGTGTACACTGTATTTTATTCAAGAAAAAAATATGCAACTAGAAGATGAAGTATACTAGATTAAGGTGGTCAGGGGTTTATTTTGTTTTTTTTAAGCACAAATGATTTAGTTAGAGTTGTACCTAAAATACCTTTTCTTGCCATGAAATTTTGTTGGAAGGGTGTTAGGGGAATAACTTAGTAGCCAGTCAATGAGAAATAAACATATCTATAATAAATTGCTAGATGTGAAAATTGTATTGTATATTATCATTATAGATATGTCCAGATCTCAATATGCAATTTTTTAACTATCCATATTCTCTTCCATGTTGTATACATATCTTATATTAAAAAGAAAAAATAATAAGTCATTCCAAGATCAAAGTATTAATATAACAACTGAATTCAATTTCATTCAGGCTTCCAGGATCAAGTTGATTTATTGCTCTGTCCTCAGGAATACCAGTTGATTGGCACTTGTAGAGTGTAAATAATTTTGAAAACCATCTTAAGAATTTCACTTTGTTCATACTTGACAACTCAAAAAAGTAATTTCCTTACCATCTCAAAACCATTCATGTAATTGCACAAATCTGATAACAAAAATGTTTCATACTTAGTCCTGTTACCAAAAGAGTCGAATTAGCCTTCAGAAACTGATGAATAGATCTTTCTGCTTATCTGGAAGTTACTGTGTATTTGGAGATTAGATAATAAATCAAGCTTTCTTTAAGTTCTGGTCTTGACAATACACAATTGAATTTGGAGGGAATTTCCACAGATTAAATATGTTGGGTAAAAAATGAAATCCTGACTCAACATTTCATTAGCAGGGAATTCCATGTCTTTCTATACTCTTCTTAAAGACTAACTGTTTGGGGCCAGAATGAATTACTATATATGCCCCCTTACACACACACACACACACACACACACGCACACAATTTTAGTGACACATTTTCTTTTCAACTAGCGGGGAGACAATATGGGTTTGTTTTGTTTCCTCGCCAAGTGTTTGCTCATCTTCTCTCACCTCCTAAGAGCTTCTCTTCCCTTTCCTGCCTCTGATGTGGTTGCTCTTGGTGCTACCAATCTTTAGCTTTGCTAGTAAAACTGTCTTCGTATTAAGTTACAGAATTAACTCATCAATTAATTTCCTTTAAATATAATTGAGGTAAATGAGAAATTCAAAAAACAAGCATTAGGGTACATGGTTAACATAATATGTAAAATTTTGCACCAAATGTTTCCATAGGTTTGCACCAACACTATGAAAATTATGTAGCCAAAATCATATATGCCACATTAATGTAATACATAACATGTCCTTTCTTAATTGAGAAACATACAGTCTAATAATGCACCTTCTAAAAAACGTTATAGGTTGAGTTCAAAACATAAGACGAATGAGATAATTTAATGTATGATGATCTAAGTTCTTCTATGAACTAAGGAGGGCTAAAAACAAAATAAGTACATAACTGTATTAAAATATTTAAAGTCAAATTCTTTAATACTTGGGCATTCCCTTAAGTCTATAGAATGTTCTCTAATCACACAAATTTAAGAATGTTATTTACTGACTCTCTTCCAAATCTACTGTACTAATGTATAACAATGGGTTAATATTGGTTTAAGGTTTTCTAACTGCTCTCAGAAAAAACTCATGACTTAGATGAAGAAACATCATTAGCTACTTCAGGACTAGTGGGAAACAGCACTTTGCATCAGTATTTCCATTACGTTGTTAAGATTTTTCTATACATTGATCAATATTTCATAATAAAAATTGATCCATACATTTCAAAAGAACCTAAATAACAGTAAATAGAATATTGTCTGAAATATTTTTCAATATGCTTATAGGTGAAAACTTTAAAATAAAGTTAATCTTTCATAGCATATGTTAAGCCACTCATCCTTTCTAATCACATAAATTCACATCCTGATGAAACTCTATTCTCCAACTTAATCTAAACTGAAATTCTTCAAATGCAATAGAAGGGTAATGGCAGCACTTATGCTGTAGGATTTTTATAAGGATTAAATGAATTAATAAATATAGTGTGCACAATGGTATTTGATACATAGTATAAATTAAATAAATGGTTTGAAATAAACCTTAATTTTCTTTCCTGAACTGGAAAAAAAATTTTTCTACTTCTTCCTTCATTTGCTTTTTCAAAGACATCTTTTGTCTTTCAAACCACGTAAGCTTGAATTATTCAAGTTATTCTTCAATTGAAGAGACATTTAACTCTCCCTACTTCCTTATAGTCATACTAAGCTATTATACCTTGCAGTTTTCCCATAGAATAGTTGTCTACCATGGTTATGTGGCTGGCATGTGCTGATTGGCTTGGCCTTGCTGGAGAAGTGGATTTTTAACTCCCCATGCTTGAGAATTTGTACAGTGAGGGTATCAGGGGTGGAGGAAGTCTTAGCTGCCCTCTAAAGTCAAAATGCTACCAAAATACTTTGCGGACTACTCTATCAAGGTGCTTTCTTTTTCAAATACACCAAAATCCCAGTATAATTTTGTACAAAATAGATAATACATGAAGTACTGTAATAAGATTTTATAATATCAAGTTCGGTATAATAACCTTACATCCAAATATTCTAAGTGTATGCATACCATTACTTTGCTACTAATGTGGAAAGAATTCAACTTCTTAAAGAAGAATCCTTGTAATTTAAGTCAGTCAGGGAACTCAATACACAGTTCAGGTTGGTAATCTGCCAGTTTTTGTATAATCAGTTACAAGTGTCCCCTTATATTTTAGTGACCCCTAAAAGGCAACTCCCATTCACTCCTCCCTTGTTAAAAACCCTCTTGAAGTAACATGTTTTCGTATCTCTTTCAATATATGTCTCATTCACCTCACAGTATAGTTATCATATTTTCCTAATTGAGAGTCTGAAGTGTGATTCCCACTGATTCCATCTTCCTCATCTCTTCTCAGATGATAATCCATGACCCTCTTTTAAAATCTAAGGACAGAATGTCCAACTGATAAATCTGCTACATTGATACACAAATGATTCTAATTCCAGGTACTTATGCCTATAAAGAATATAATTATCAACTTAGTGCATCTTTGTCTTTTTGCTTAATGTATTAGAGGAAAGGAAATGGTATGTATTAGGAAGAGAAAGGATGAACATCAAGTCAGGTATAGAAGAAGGAAACATTTAGCCCAGTATTTTTTTTTAATTGTAAAAGGATAAATATTCTAAAACCTATGTGTATGCATTTGCTTTAGAAACCAGAGAAGGCTAGACATGAGAAGATTGGGGGGTTTTGTTTGTTTTGTTTTGTTTTGTTTTTTTGGTCCCAGCCTGGGTCAACAAATCAATGAAATTTATGAGTGCCAGTCTAGGATACCCATATAATTTACAATACAAAACAGGACATTTTTAATGGGGTGGGAGGTGAGACTGTAAGGCCTAAAATTAAGGCCCCATATTACCTGCTGCCTTGACATCTGGAAATTGAAGGACCTCAAGTGGCCTAATTGCAAGTTCTTCTCTCTACTGTGGATTAGGACCCCTAGCCAAACAACTCTGCTTCCTAGCGAGACCAGGAACAGTTTGTGCTGATGCCTGAGCAGCAGGTTTCAGTTCCCTGCCAGCCTGCAAAGTTGTTCAGACAAGACATGCACATCTTTCCACCAGAAGCAGGGGGTAGCCACCCTCTGAAACCACAGAGCCTGCTTCCCATGGCTCTGGTTGTTCACTTTGCTGCTGCAGGCACTGCTGTGTGGCTCTGCACGCCGTGCAGGGTCCTCATTCCCTGGGCTGTGTGTGTATGTGACACATCAACTGCTGTCAATCTCATCTGTCCAGTGTCAAGTGTTCAACCATCTCATAACCAACCGTAGGGCAGGAATCCCCCTCTCTTCCAAACATTGAATAGATGCTATTTATAAAGACAACATAAAAACAGGTAAACAGTAGGAATCTCCTGAGCAAGGTGGGACATAGGGTCAACATAGTCAGAACATTTGTCCTTGGGAACTTATATTGATAAATGAAAGAAGAAGGACTTGAAGGAGAACAACTTCCCAAAGTGTAACTGTAAACAAAAGATCTCTTTGTTGATTACCTGACTGTTCATTCATATATATATATTCACTCATGTGTTCATATCTGTATTCCTTAAAAATTCTTAGTGATTATATATCCTACGTTAGATACATTGCTAAAAAACTGAAAATATAGAAATGAACACATAGTTTTGGCCCTTGAAGGATTTTCAGCTAAACAAAAAAAGGAAAAAAAGTTCTTGCCACGAGAATCTGGAATCCTAGTTACACTTTTCTATAACACATTTTATTCATGATAGTTAGGGACCTAGAAGAGTTCTACCCAATAGAAATCTATGCAAACTACATAAGTAATTATACATTTCTCAGTAGCCACATTAAAAAGGGAGGAAAATAGGAGAAATTAATTTTAGTAATACATTTTATTTAACCCAATATATCTAGAATGTTATCGCAATATTAAATCAATATAAAATTATTAATTAGGCATTTTACATCCTTTAATTTCTAAGACTTCCAAGTCTAATATGCATTTTACATTTACAGCACATCTTAATTTGTATTAAATTTTATGAAACACTTTGATCTGTATTTAGATTTTCCAAAATCACAGCTGCAAAATAGAGTTAGATGCCCAACACATTCCAAACATATATAGAAGTAACAAAATATTTTTAACGGTTTTTCCTAATGGTTTTGAAACTCATAATCCTTGCAGGACATTTTGTTTTTTCCAAAAGGTCCTTGACATTTGCTTGCTGATATTTCATCCGGTACCAAAATGTCCATGGAGACATTTGGTCCATGCGGACCCATCTACCTCACCCCTTGTGCCACTGTCAGCTGGGCAATCGAGGCAAGAAGGATTATTATTGTCAAGATAGCCTCAACACCATTATTAAACCAATAAAACATTATAGTACCTTTTTATGCATGAAACCTATAAACCAAAAGTAGAAATAGATGTTACAGGTTCTTTGAACTCCAAAATGGTTTCAAACCATGAAAGCTGTGGACAGGATAAAATGTCTGCTAATCATTCTTACAGCTTCAATAGTTTTTTTAATTCTAAATTGACTACAAAATATTATTTTTATTTAATATGATCCTCCACATTGACGAAACTGGATTTTTTTAGAATTAATTTTACTAAAGCAAAAAGCACGTGAGTTTCAAAATAAATCTGTCCAAGTAAATTAAATAATTCTTATGTTAACTCAGGATTATTAACATAGAACTCAAAAGGGAATTGCATAAATTGAAAAGCAACTATAAATTTATTATCAGTAAAATTTTCTTCAAATGTTTCCTGCATTATTTGCCAATTTACATAACACTTAATTCTAATTAAAATATTTTTGCATTCATGTTAGAAAATGTGTGATATAGTCATTATGGATTTGTTTAATGAAAAGTTTTCATTTCAACTGAAGTTTCATACCTGTCCAACAAGTCACAAATAAGTTTTCCTTTTCCTTGTCTCATGTTAATTGATAATCATAACCTCAAAAGCATTATTTAAAACACGACTAATTTAACATAAAAATTGTTTAATAAAATATATGATTAACTTGAATCTGCAAAGAATTTAAAATTTCCTATGTAAGATACTTAGTTCCATTTGTTTCCAAGACTCATAAATATACACATCAGGCCATTCTCAAGTTGAGATCTAGAAAGATCCAAGAGCTGCAGAAAATTGTAAAAGTACAACTTAAAAGCTCAAGTACAGTTTCTTGAAAAACATATTCTTAAAAGAAAAACAGACAAGGAAACTGACATTATAACTTGCCCCTTCTAAACACACTCTGAAACTCATGTAAAAGGCAATACAATCATTTTTGGTTGGTTTGTTTGGCTGACTTAAGAGTTGTCAAAAATCACAGCAGGGTAGCATGACTTCTGTATTATGCTATCTTTCAAAAAATGGAATTCCTGCCTAAAGCAATACAGTCACTGAAGCATGTGTAAGTTTGAATAGTGCATCTCATTAGCAACATCTTGATACTGTGGCCAAAAATAAGAATGCTCTTGAGATACCAACTGAATTCTCTTTGTCGTCAGCCACTCAAATAGCATGACCCTCTGGTGGATTTTTACCATTTGGAAAATAAGTCTGTAAAATGTCAATGTCACTAAATTATAATAATGGCCTATAATTTTGAAAAATAAGATTGGTATAATCAGTTTATTTTCAAATATTAAGGTATAATGTACTGCAGTTAAAATGATCCAATGAATAAAACATTGTAATTAAGCAATATTAGGAACATAATCCCTTATGATATCTTCACCTTTCTTTCCTGGTTGACATTTAATTGGAGTTTGTAAATCACAGCCATAAAAGCTTATTGAAACCTCAAAGCGTACTCATGCATGCACTACAGCAGAGTTTTTAAATAAAGAATATATTGAAGGAAGTGGGGGCTGTGTTCATTCCTTTTTATTAATTTCTAGAGGGTCGTCCAAAGTTAAGGGAAGGATTGGAAGGAGGAAGGAGAGAGTAGCAGGGACCTCCTAAAAAGACTGAGGGATGCATATCTTGGATGACTAAGGTGGACATGCCTAAAGGAATGGGGAAAAGAACTTAAAAGAGTTTTTAGAGAAATGACTTATAGAGCACAGTAATTCAGATATCACAGAAAAGTCAGTGTCTGAGCTAGTCTTCTAAAACAAGGGTATTTGAGAATCACATTACTGTATACAACCCAATTACTGCCCGTAAAACCCCTGACTACAGAAGAAGAAAAATTCAGACTACTTATAAATTCTTCTTTCTCTATTTCTAGATGTGGCCCTCATCATCTTAGTACAAGATGGAGCTCAGCCACCAAATCTATGTCTTCCTTTCTTCCCTTCTGGGTTCTCTGCTGGCCTACTAATTAAATTGGCATAAAATACATTAGCAGAAGAAAAAAACAAATTTAATTATGTATGTATAGGAGCCCTACAAAGGCATAAGACTCCCAAGAACTCAGGCAATTGAGGCTTATACACCATCTTGAGCTAAGATAAAAGGGGGTGGGGTCTGGGGCTTCAAAGGGGAGGAAGACAATTCTAGGAAGATAAGGAAAGCCAATATTTGGTAAATAGATGTTTGCCCCGCCATGCAGGGAAGTCTTTCTGATATAAAAAGTTATCTCTAGTACTAGCTCTCTCCTGGTATAGACTCTTTATCTAAATTCTTTTAGACAGTTGAGAAAAGGTAAAAAGCTCTTCCTGTGTCTGCTGGGCCCTGATAGTCTTCAACTTGAAATAATTCACAGGCCAAAGTGGCACATTCTGGGGCAGCTTGCCCAGAACCCTCTCATTCCAAACTATAAGATAGAAAAGGGGGAAATAAAGGACAAAAAGTGTCCTCAGGTTCTTCTGAGGGGATGCTTCCAGGAGCTGTCATCAATCATTCCACGTACTCCCAATTGATTAGAACCCAGTCATTAGGCCTCACCTAAGAAGCTAGAAAGGATGGAAAATGTAGTCTTTACTCTTGAAGGCCATATGCCTTGCTAAAATTTTTATTTTAATGACAGAAAACAAGAGATACTGAGGGACAACAGAATCAGAATGACTTTTTCCATATTTCCAAATGAACATTTTGTCCTCTTGATAAGACTATCACTTCCCCACTCTGAAATGCAATCTTATGCAGAAATACAAACATCAGATTGCTGAGCTGGACAAAGAAGTAGCACAAGAAAAAAAAAAAGATAAAATTAGCTTGACATCCTGTTTTAAACCAAAACAGCTCAATTGGCAGTTTTTGCCTAACGGGAAGTAGGATGAGAGCCAATACTGAATTACCTTTCATCTATGGGAAACTTGGCCTTCACTCAGGGTATGGACTTGGCAGATTATAGCAGGTTTCGAAACCACATGCCATTATTCAATCTGCCAGATCTCACCCACTGGCAAACACAATCTTTACAGAGAATAACAATGAAATGAGCATAGAATAAGAATTTTTAAGTGTGGAAGTTCCTTGGAAGGCTAGCACCTTGGAAGTCACTCACTCACAGACGCCTTGTCAGAGGGAAGACCTAATGAGTAGACAACTTACTTCAAGAGTAAAGACAATTTCACCTGAACAATTAAATCAGCCCATTTTAAATTGAGCTACATAGGCCAGGAGCTAAAGTTTATCACCTTTGAGATAATTATTCACCTCCCCCAAAATTAATCACTCACTAGCTTCTCTTCTGATGTGTACCGTCCGTTTACCATTGACCTGCAATGCAATTTTAACGCTCTGGGGAAACCATTCTTTCTTTGATATGATATGTAATTTCCAACCATTCAACCTGAACCTTGTATTAATCCTTTCGATCCATTCACAGTGTCATTGAATTAAATCTCAGTAACGACTTCTGCATAGTGTCCATATTCAGCGACAAATAGCATTAATATTGATTGGCACCTCATAGAAGTGAGATGGAAGTGTACGTGTACAGGTACAGTCCTCTCCCCTTCACCTTCTGCTATGGGAACAAGAGCCAGAGTGATTATTTCCCGTATTACTTCCCCATCATAACTGGGAGCTAAGTATCTGAACCTGCCACTTCAACTTAAAAATATTGAATTCCACTGCCTAAGTAGATCCAAAGAAAGCCTGATAGGAAAAAGAAGCTCCATGTATCTAGTAAGGGCAGTCTAATATATTGGATCTGGATTTAGTCAAGTGTTTAGGAAATAAAATGAGTTCTAATCATGAATAAGCAAATTAAATATTTTCTTAAATGATTGAGAACTGTACCTATGGCAATCTCAAAGATTAATGGGCCAAGTGGAAGAGTTTTACCTACTCAAAAGCAAAACACAAATGGAGATGTAGGAAAAAAAAATTCCCATAAAACAGGAAATAGAAACAGAAACGGCACTCCAAATTCCTGTAATCAAGTATATGGTTTTACTTGTGCTAATAACACAACTGGAATCAAAAGGAATGAGAGTTATTTAGAAATGTGATAAAAATTACTGCTTGTAGATATTTTACTTCACCCCAGATGAAATATTTATTTCCCTTTGAAGTCATATATGTTATCCATAATCTCATGAATCTATTGAATTATTTAGTGAACATTCAAAATATTCCAGCATAGGAGAGGGTGTGGAGAAAAAGGAACTCTCGCACACTGCTGGTGGGAGTGCAAACTGGTACAACCACTGTGGAAGGCAGTGTGGAGGTTCCTCAGAAACTTGGGAATGGAGCTACCATTTGACCCAGCAATCGCCCTTCTGGGGATCTACCCAAAAGACTGGAAAACCTTAGTCCGCAAAGACTTATGTACCCCAATGTTCATCGCAGCGCTGTTCACAGTGGCCAAAACATGGAAACAACCCAAGTGCCCTGCGACAGATGACTGGATAAAGAAGCTGTGGTACATACACACAATGGAATATTACTCAGCTATAAGAAAGGATGAAATATTGCCATTTGCAACAAAATGGATGGACCTGGAGATCATCATGCTTAGTGAAATAAGCCAGACAGAAAAAACAAAGAACTGTATGATTTCACTCATATGTGGAATATAAAACTGAAAGCAAAGAAAAAAAGAAATGAACAAACAAATAACCCATGGACACAATCAATAGTTTAATGTTCAATTGGGGACGAGTGGATTAGGGAGGGGAGAAAGGGGAGGGGGTAGGAGAGGAGGGAGGGGGAAGCTAAATATAAGGTGATGGAAAGAGAAGTCACATTAGGTGGTGAACTGATTATACATCAAGTTGACAATGCACTGTAGAATTGTATGCCTGAAACCTATGTAACCCCTGCTAACAGATGTCACCCCAATAAGTCTAACAATAAAAATGAATTAAAAAAAAAACAAAACAAAATATTCCAGCATAAACCTTGATATGCCTTAGTCTTCTGTTTCTTTATGTTCCACCCATTGTCATCACATATATCTTTTTACAGTATCACAAATACATATCATATCTCTCTTTTTCTACAAGACTCAAATGGCATACGAAATTGGATAAAATATATTCTCCTTGTAATTGTTGCTTAATGAGGTTTTACATATTAAATTATTTTGCTATTTTCTCACAAATCCTTTTCATTTCTACAACATCAAAATCACGATTCAAGTTATTAAAGTATACTGAGCCAATCTTGAAGTTTTATCATTTGATATTATTTCTATTACACAGCAATATGTACTACTGAGTCATGTTTTGCAGGGACCAGAGATTTTAATAGTAGTGACTGCATGAAAATATAATACCAGGTTAATAATGCTCTGGCCTTTTTCCTGAGGCAATTTAAAATGAGAACATTTATTTTTATCCTCCCTGTTGGGTCCAAAATGGCATTAGGTAAACAGCTGTAAGTTTTTAGTCTCTCTAATTCTGACACAGGCCTGACAGTGGCTACTTACCTCCCAAGCAAACCACAGTTGAATAGAAACTAATGAGGTGATGAAGGCTTGACCATCAACACTTTTCGGTCAAGTAGAATCAACTTGACATGCCCTGATGAGCCAAAAGGTGGGTAGGGAAGAAAAGTATACCTTGGGGAACAACTAAGCAAACAATAATTTCTAACTAGGCCAACGACCTTGAAATAACTAATGTAAATACATGTCCTTCTAGAAATAAAAAAGATAAAGCAAAACTACAGTATTTTCAGGGAAAAAGACAGACATTTACAAATAACTTATTTAACTTTTACTTTCATTATTTATTTACACATTTTTAAATGGATGATAATCGAAAAAGCACACCTACTTCAAAGGATTCTTGTGAAAATCAAGTAAGATAAAAATGTTAGTTATTTATGATAGTTAAAGTACTATACAAATATTAAACCAATGTTATTAAGTTCAGGTTGTGATAGTAGAAGCTTACTTGCCAACACAATGAGCACAGTAAGCAGTTGATGTATTTTTAAAAAATTTGGTGGCAAAAAGGGCCAATCTGGGTGTTTTGCTGAAAGTCTTCTTGTTCCTTGCTTTTGGAAGATCAGCCATGCCCTTGTGATATTCATCATAATCAGCTAGAGGTACTCCCAAGTGCCTATCCCTGTATGTGTGCTTATATTGTGTCCTCTGTTTATATTTTTGTTCCCAGGACTTACAAAAGCTTCTCAAAACCAAGAAACATTGATCTTTGTATCATTTGACTGCACAGTAGGCACAGAAATCAATTCACATTTTGTCAATAAAAGCTGCTGCACAACAGATTTCTTTAATCATATATCTTTATTTCAAAATCCAAACAGTGTAGCAAAAACATAACTAAGCTATAAAATGTTGTCCCTTGTTCAGCCCTGATGCACTATTGGTTTCTATCTGTGCAATCTTGACTAATAACAAGTGAGACTATAGGTTGTTTCTAGAACATTAGTGTATTCCCCTTACTAAAAAGACTCTTTTAGTAGCACATGTAATGGAGAGACAAGTTTTAAAGCACATCATGTTATAATGCCGTTCAGATAACTAAAACTCCCACTCCAATAATATCCCATAACTTTACACTACAGTGAACAGGCAAGGAAACAAGACAGATGGTTTCTGTTTCTTCCTAACCCTATTCCTATTTTCCATATAGTTTTCTTGGTCAATTTCTGATATGTATTTTATCTACAGAGCTTCTCAGAGAACTAATAAGACCTTAATCATTTCAGTCCACAATGGCTTTACTTCCACTCAATTCTCATTATCACATTCAACAGCACTTATAACTTGTTTGACATTTATTATTTATAACATATCTAATATATATATAATCCATAATAAAAATATAATATATATTATTAATGGCTTGAGTCTCCATCTAGATTCTGTTCATCGAAGTAACAGTGGATTTCAGGTCTTATTTTTACCTTCACATAGGAGATACTCAGCAAACATTTGTTGGTAAAATTCATGAGGCTGATAATATGTTTAATAACAAAAAGAAATATACTAATGTAATCAAAACAAAAACAAACTAGTCCAGTCCATCCATTTTCTACATACATTTAGAATAAATGTAAAAATACCAAATGCACATTTTAGCTTCCTTAAATATATGGTAACTAATTTTATTTTCTCTACAATTAGTAACAAAAAAGGCACATAATGTCACCTACAACTCTTTTAAAAAGATATATAATTTTGGCCTTTATACCTCAAGTAAATATTAACAAAAACAAACAAACAAGAAAAAAGCAAAGAGACAAAAATACTTATCAATTATATTAAAATTTATTTCACTTTCAGAATGTGAACTCCAATATTAGCAGCTACAATCCTCCTATTTTGTACTATCAATATTTTTAGTGTCTAAGAAGCAAATACTGCTTTAGTTCTTTTTCTATTTCCTCTGTTTCTCCTAGAGCTACAAATATAATAGATTAGAAACTAGTAGATTCTGCCAAATTCTCCTCAAGCAAAGAAATCTTTGTGAGCAGACAAGCTTTCACAAAAATTCTTTATGGCTGGAAGGCACCTGATTACTCCTCTTTTCCATATATAGCCATAAAAGAACAGATCTCAGTCATACCTAAAATTTTACCATTGTGGATGAATTTATTTAGTTTATCCAATGCTTTTTAGAGAAAACAAATTAAGTACACTGTTATTTATTCTATTTTCTCAGAGAATGTCAACTTCACCACCTTCATGTCATCTTCAAAACAAGTGGATTCACCGTTAACTGTCGCATGGAGACCCGCACGATAGGCCTCAGTTAGAGAGCAACAATGTCAAAAATAGAAGCCGTGGAAACTAGCTTAACTGGACCTCTTATATTGGTCCCTATAGAAGTACTCCCCAGTATGTTGTGTTTAAAAAAAGCTCTGGATTTTGTCAGGAAAAATACCAAAAAATAGCCTATCAGAACTGCTCTTCATTCCAAAAATTTAGATGACTTATCTTAGTTATGCTTCACATGAAGTCCCATTAAAAACCAAACAAAACAAAAATACATTATTTCAGAATAAGTACTAGGAAAGGTTTTGTTTCCCTTGAAGAACGATACATATTTTATTCAAAGACATGGAGAACTGTATAAATAGTCATTTTTTTTTCTTACTGCTTTAAAATTTCCTAGATAATCAAAATAGATTTATCAGGGCAGCAATAACACCTGTATAAAACTTCATGTATTGAATAAAAATGCATTCCATTTTTTTTTCATGTCATCTTAACAATCCATTCTACCTTGTACTTTCCATGGGTCTTTTTTACGACATGTATTGTTATCATTCACCTCATAGACTCTGTAGAATGGTGTATAATGCATTTTTAAAAAGAAACAAAATAGAATTATTAATTTCCTAATAGGAATTATGTGGTCAGGTTTTTGTTTTGTTTTGTTTTGTTTTGTTTTCTTATAAGGATCCAGCATGTGAATAAATCAGAGAGTTAGATAAGCAGTGACTAGGGGAACACCACTTCCAAGTTGGCCCGTGGTGATGGCCTTCCCCCCAGGTATTCACGCCCTTTTTAATATCCTTCGCTTGCATGTAATGGGACTAGGTGACCAGACGTACCATTTTAAACCATACAGGAAACAGTCGTGCTGTCCCGTTTCAAATGGTATATATGGTCAGCCTAGTGTCACTAGACTAAATTCCAGGTGTCGGTAGGCTGACCATACATACCGGTTGAAGCAGGACAGGACCTCTGTTTTCTGTCCTGTTTAAAATGGTACCTCTGGTCAGCCTAAGTGGGAACTTGTGACTGGCTTTTAACCAATAGAATATAGCTGTATATCGTGTCTGTGATTACAATAGATACGGTAGCCACTTCTGCCTTGCTAGCGGGCCCTCTCTCCTACCGGCTTGATGAAGCAAGTCGCCATGCTAGAGAGGCCCGCTTGGTAAGGAACTGCAGCTGGTCTCCAGCTAACATCCATCGGAATTCACGCTCCCGGTCTCATTACTCTAGAGAACTGAACTCCATTAACAACCATAAAAGGTAACTTGGCAACAGATCCTTCCTGAGTCAAGGCTTCAGATGAGACCTCAACACTGGTCAACACCTTGATCACGTCCTCGTGAGAGACCCTGACTCAGATGACCCAGCTAACCTGTGCCCAGATTCCAAACTCACAGTAACTGTGAGATAATAAATGTGTGTTGCTTTTAGCCAATAAGTTTGTCGTAATTTGGTATGTTGCACTAGATAACTAATGTAAACACTCATATAGTTCACTTACCTTGTACTGTTACCCAGAACCAATCTTGCCTTGCAGGTATGTTAACACATTAGAAAATGTGCTTAGTTGGCTACCAAAATGGATATCTTAACTTTATCTTTATCTTTTTTAATAAATCAGATGGGTAGTATAAATTATTATTTTATCCTTTTTGTGTAACTAACAGTAAGATTATTTCTTCTTTTTTTAGCCATTTGTAAGGCCATGTCTCATAGTGGATTGCCACTTTAAAAAAACCATATTGGTAAATAAGCTATTTTCCGGGTGTCAATAAGACTTTTAAATACCTGAGTAAAAAGAAGGTATTTTTTTTCCATAGTAAAATTATTTTATTTTTTTAATTATTTATTTCTTGTGTTTCAGTTACAGTTGACGTTCAGTATAGTTTTATATTAGTTTCAGGCGTACAGCATAGTGCTTAGACATTATATAATTTATGGAGTGATCTCCCAGTCTAGTACCCACCTAGCACTATACACAGTTGTGCAGCAGTACTGACTGTGTTCTCTATGCTGTGCCTTACATCCCCGTGACTATTTCATCACTAACAATTTGTATTTCTTAATCCCTTCTCGTTTTTCACCCAGCCATTTACTGGTAGCCAGAAGCCTGAGGGGCAACATGGATTGATGGCATGCTTTTTCCCCTCTGTCTTCACAGACTTTCCATAAAACAAATCAGAAAGTCTTTTTCAGTCTCTTTTAAATGGAGATGTTGGCCTATATAAATAATTATATTTTTTTTGGTGATTGATAAAGTCTGTGAGTCCTAATTCTATCACTGGAAATTATTTCCTTTATTACATTGGTGCATAATTGAAGTATGCATATTGTTAAATCCCTAGGTTAGTTATTTTGTTATGCAATACTGTTCACTATATGTAATATACTGCCAAAAAATGTTCTTGTGATCTTTTCCCCCAAAGTAGCCAGGACTTCTTAAACTATTTTGTTCCAGTTACGCCCCAGTGTGACACAGGAATCCTACTTTCTAACTAGTTCATACTATTTTATTGCTTCTCTCTGACTTCGGTCTTTTTATAACAGGCCTCAGACTTGCAAAGTAGTTAAAATTAATGACTTAGCCAAACAGGGTAGGAGTTTGACTCTGTGTTCTTTGGTCTCCTTTTCACCCTCTGTGGGAGACTTGATACCTTCTCTGCTCTAGAAACTTCTAATTGAGCATAAAGAAGGCTGGTAAATCATTGTACTGCAGCAACAGTGATCTGATGTTTTCTCCGACTAATGAGCCTAAAGCACATTCAATCCATGTCTGTCACCTGAAATCTCAGCACTGTTAAGGCATACTCGTGAGCATGTGGGAGGAGCTCGCACAAATCCTCTTGGCTCCGTCTCAGAGTTTACTTCTGTTCCTTTCTCTTTAAATGGGTCAGTGAAACCCTAGGTGATTTACTACAACTAAATCCTTTAGACACAGAATTTGCAGAATTTTAATACCAGGTACCTGCTGGTCATATAATTAAGATTATCTACCCTAAAGTACAAACTAGTTTACAGATTATGTTCTTATAGTTCCAAGCTTCATACTCATTTATACCTATATCTCAAGTTTGGTAGTTAACGATTTCTGTTACTTGTTATTTATATCCTGATACTTACATAAAAGTTTCAAATTTTCTTGAAATTTATTATGCAATCAAATAATGATAAAATAGAAATACATACAACTGGGCATGTCTTAAGACTGGATATACTCACTAAACTTTGTAGAGACCTTCCCTGGTCACCTACCCAGCCCCATTCCTCCTGTTATCCTCTGGGACTGCACCTGTCAGTTTCTTTCCCAGCACTTTTCAAAACTGATAATTACTTCAGTTACTTATTTGCTTAATTTTCTATCTTCTCTCTTCAAAATAAGCCCCATAAGGACAGGAACTCTGTGTGTGTGTGTGTGTGTGTGTGTGTGTGTGTGTGTGTGATTCAAGATTCTGATGGGACAAAATAACTCACGAAATTATGGCAGAGTGGCTGGCCATAATAATAACAGAAGATCAGTAAATGTTATTCAAGGTTTAAATCATGGGGAAATGGGAGAAGAGAAGACAGTCACCTAGGTAAATGTCAGTGCTATGATGATGGCCTGTGGCAGCTAATTGTACTAGAGAAGTTTCCATTGAATTAAGCTTTTTCAAAGGCTTGGTCTCAGCACCCAGAAAACAGGTCAACCGAACAGGACACAGTGATGGTGTATGTACAACTGTTATCACTGAGCTATCAATTCCAGGTGTTCCCTGGCACCCAGTTTCAATGGAAGTGGATGAGTGACAAGAAAAACCTTCTAGAGTCTCCAAGGTTAGTAGTAGAGGGGAGGCACAACATGGAAGTTAAAATATTGTTTTCCCAATACAAATAGAGACTTTGAGACACACCTACGTCGCTTTCCACTGCAAACTTTGGTGATTGAAGTATTTGGGATGTAACCAGATTTTATACTGTGATTCCTCCATGGCCTATGAAATCAAGAGGCTCTGAGACATAAAGAAAATGAATAAATTATGATTTTGCATCATCTTAAGGTTTATGTCTTGCCTTATCTTTAAGTAAGAGTTTGAATTAGAACTTAAAATTAGATCATAAAAAAAAAATCAGTGATTATAGCTAAGTGTTGTCCTTATCATTGTTTGCACCCTGACTATATATTCATTTGGTGAAGCCTGGAAATATATCTGTTAGAGAAAGAAAGAATTAGATGAACAGACACGCTAAATAGAATAGCAGAAGGCCAAGACAGAGAGCATGTGAAAGTAACTTTGTAATGCTTTTCGTTACTATGGTTGCAATGCAACTATGTCTCTAAACTTCCTGTCAGCCAAAATAAAAACTAAAATAAGAAAAACCTTGTTTTTTAAAAAATAAAAATAATTTATAAGAAAAAATACCTTCTAAATACATAACTTTATATAAAATATTCATGTTATGAAACAAAATAATAAATCTTACCCACACATTTATTTACTTCAATTGTGGATACTAATTGTATTTTTCATCAAATTAATCAATATATTATAAAATTAAACTAAATTGATAATTACTGCACAAATTTGACTTACATATAAACAATAAAGCTAACAAATAAGTATACCAAATTTTCCTTTTATATAACTACACCAATTAACTATACCAAACAATATTTGCAGTGTTGACAGAAGTTTTTGAATGAGTGATTTCATCACGATGTTCTTTGAGTCCCACAAAATTTAATTAAGCAATGAAAAATCTGCTATCATGCTGTCATAAGACATCAGTGACTTAAATAATCAAAAGAGATCTATCTTTACCTTTCTTTTGATTAAAGCATAGACAGGAATAAAGTTTTTTTTTCAGGATTTTCAGTAGAAAAAGCTTCTTCAAAAGCTAAAAAGCTTTCTCCTCCTTTTATAACCGCAATAAACATTGGGGTTGTAATCTATCTAGTTAAAACCACAGGTAATATTACATCTTTCTCAAAATGGGTAGATGTGAGAAACTGTAGAGTTTTCAAACTAGATTCAATGAAAAAGAAACCTATAAACATCTAGCAATTAATTTAATGAATAATGCTAATTAATATAGGGGTTGGGGTGGGAATAAAAGGAAGACAATACGAGTAGTTCAACCAAGTACCAAATCAACTGGGTAGCCATTCTGATCATGAATATTACCACTGCTACTTTATGCAAGCCCATGAACTTGAGTGTCAGTACCACTCTTTCTGGCCTTTAATCATTCAAGAAGAGGCAGAGTGGTACTGTGATGAAAAGCTTAAGCCCTGAGGTCCCCCATTAATCCACTGTGTTATCTTGCATAATTTAATCCATCTGTCTGTTCCTCAGTTTCCTCATTTGTAAAAGGAGGGTAATATCAGTACTTTATAAAACTGTTAAAGAAGTCAGCATTTATAAACGGGTTAGAACAATGCCTAATTCAATAGATGTAGTTATTATTTACATTGTCTTGCCTTTTCTCTTAGCTTATATGTATTGCATGTTCCCAATGAAATTGAAGTACTGTATAATATGAATATATTTTAAAATATTTATACCTCCATAGCACAAGGAAGGGGCATAATTAAAACTACATGATTGATATAAATATAATATTGTATCATATATCAATGTGATTTTTACTATAGAAATATTGGCATAATGGCAAAAGTGATACCTAAAAATGACATATCACATGAATAACTATGTTATTACCCATTTTTCCCTGGGCTAATTTTGTAGGGAACCTCACTATCAGCACACACACACACACACACACACACACACACACGGAAAAAGACTTCTAGATTATAATTGCTTCAGCTTTAGTACTCAAAAGCTCTATTCAGTATCTAAAACTTCTTATCTAAATATAATATACACGAGCTACTGGGGTGGAATTTTAATTCATAAAATTTTAGTTTTCTTTTTCAAAAAATGTTAGATTGACATTCAAAAGTTGTGGAAACTATATTTAAGGCAATTTTATCTAAGTATAGATAAGACTTGACTATTAAATTTCCTTAGTGTACTTCAATTAATTTGTCATATCTTGATGTGTTTATGTATTCCAAATACGTTGTGGGAGACAACCTCATCAAGTAACTAGACCTCAACCACCTCTGTGTTGCCCAATAGCCTTGATACTCTGCCTTTTCTCCTTCAGTAAAAGTTGCTATTTTAGAAATATAAAACAAACACACTAACTTTGAAGAGTGTTCTCCCAAACCCCAAATGTCGTGGTCCCAGAAAAGATAGTATTGAACAAACTTCGCTCTCCTGATAAAATTATTTCAACAATCAGACTCCTAATTCCTGGGGGAATGTAATGGACAACCTAGGAAATTATTCCGCTCAGATATTTATTTCCCTCATTTAAATAGAAGAGAACTATGAACTTGTTCAGAAAATTATTAATGAGTTCTTGGAAAAATAGAGCTGTTAAGTATTCTTCAACAGGGGAATAGCGTATCCCACATGCTACTGCAAGAAGGTTCCCATTTCTACCTAGTAATACTTCAGATTTGCTCAGTTGGTATGATCCTTGATGGAAGGTACAAAAGAAGAGGTAGAAATTGAAGAAAATTAAGAATGGAGGCATTCGTTTTACAAAGAGATAAATTAGGATTATTTTTTCACATTGCCAAATGATTTTTTTTACTTTGAAAAGTAATTTTGCAGAGTCCTTTTATTAAATAGTAAGTATCTGGTGCACAGGAGTATTTTTAGATTGTTTACTTCCCAGGCAGAAAAACCTCAAAGCTAAATGTTAGAAATTACTGACAAATAATACAGATAAAGCATTTCTGAAATCCTCATGAGTCAATAAAAAATATGATTCCTTTTAGAAAAAAAATCAATTGACAGACATCTTTTGAAGAATATAGCAATTGCTTAAAGCAAGGAATACAAATAGTCAAATTCCTTTCTATTCTATTTCCTCTTAAATTTGAAACATACTCTGAAAAATCTATAAACACATCTTTTTCAATGTGTCCAGCAATGTCTTACTTTTTGATTAATGGCTGAATAAAAAAGGGCAAACATAAACAGTTTAAATCCTAAGGTAAGAACTGCTATTTCTTCCCAACAGTACAAGTCTTATCACTAGATTTCTTTCTAAACCCTAACAAAACGCCATCTTTATAATTCTCTCAAGCATATGCTATACTAAAAAAACAGATGCCTTGATACTAAAAATACACTTAGAAACTGAGAAATTTCTGAATGTTAAGGATGATACAGTAGAATACACTAGTTACAAAAAATGACTTTTACCTTGAAAAAAAGGTAAAAAAGAAATAAAGCATTTATGTTAAGAAATACAATCTCATCTTCTTTTATGTGATGAATTAAAATAAAATCACTTAAAGTAATAGAAATTCAGTAACTCAGCCGCTATCAGTGACCTGTTCAATCTAGAATAAATTAATTAGGTCTTTGAAGTAGCTATCAGAGGGAAAAGACAAAAAGGGGGAAAAAAGCTTCAATTATCCAAGTCCCATACCTAGACTCATTTATTAACAAAAAGTTCTAAAAGGAAAGTGTTCCATATATAGGAGCAAATCTATTTATTGCAAATCTATGATGGCAACCCATTTCATTATTTATATTTTTCAGACACTTTCTTAGACTTTCAAAAATCCATTTTGTATAGTTGAGCATTTGCCGAGAGAGAGAGAGAGAGAGAGAGACCTTATAATTCTCAACTTAAATGTTTACGTTCCTACAGTTAATTCTGTAAAAATATGAGAATTTCCATTACAATTCTTTTCAGTATGTAGAAATAATTCTTTGCCTCCCTCACTTCAGCACTTAAATGTCTCTGCACTGTAACACATTTTCCTCTATCATGGTTTTCCCTACGTCTGCTATCTTTCCTTCCTTTTTGAACAGTGTGTGGCTTATTTGGGGGCAAGTGGTTGAGAGAATGTTCTTTGTTGAAGGCTTTCTTCCCAGTACTCCACTGCCCTCTACTGGTTCGCCACTAAATATTGGGAGGCTTCCATCATCTAGAAAGAAAGACACCATTTTAGGCTTCACGGAGAGACCAGGTATGTTCAGCCAGAGTTATCACAAAGCTTTCATCTCACCATGAGAAAATGTAGTCTCTGCATTTAGCCAAATACTTTACGTTTTTACCTGAAAGATTTAGAAGTGTTTGGATTCTTTTATTACGTGCCTGATTCTTTACAACTTTCCCCTTGTCTTCTTTCTTTCCTCCCTCTCTACATGCCTCTCTTCCTTTCTTCAACAGTCAACATAATTTATTTAGTGAAGAAAGACTTGTAAACTGAGGATACTTAAAATTATAATTAGCTCTAAAATGGCATGTAGGAATTTCAAATTCTTCCTCACGAGAAGTTCATTTGTCACATTAAATTTAGGCAGGTTAAACAAAGTCTGAAAATGCAGTGCCCTGAGTAAAAATGTAACGATCAGTTAATTATTCCTCCATAAGAAACTCATATTTGTGGGCTGATTATTTGCACAAAAATAACCAGGAGACCAAAGGATCAGAAAACACACCATTTTACCAAAGGGAGTCTCGGTTTAAACCTCTTGTGTGATGTGATGTTTAATAGTAGTCCTTTTTGTCCTCAAGGTAAATGGATTTGTTTGAAAATTCATATGGTCACCTGGATTAGCAACTTTCAAATCTTACTATTTAAATCCCCTAAAAGCATAGTGCTTTCCCCCTTTTTCCTCCCCTGGCATTATTAATAGCAAAAAAAAAAAAAAAAAAAAAAAAACTAAAACAGAGAGAAAAGCAGATTAGCAAACTGTCCCCAAGCATGGTCTTTTCATTCGTTTTTTACTGTTCTATATTTAAATATTCATTCCCAAAGCATTCTGCTACACTAGGATAAAGGAACCTAGACTTGTCACTTCCGCAAAATACAACATAGATCATTACCTTATTACAAGCAATATAAACTTTGGTCTGTATAAATCAGTGCTCTGTTATGAACAATATTGATTTTTGTCTTCATGCCCTTTGAAGGCGTGTTTGAAAAGATGAGTGTAAGAGATAGAGGCAGTGGCTAGACCGAGTTGGACTTCCCAGGTTGTCCATGTCTCTGTAATAGCACGGGCCTATCTAAATTCGGTTGACTTGGTTTTTACATGAGTGAAGAATTATTTCTCGTTCAGTATCCTGTCACCACTCCCAGAAACTGAGTGCCCTAAGGAACTGAGGATTCAGAGCGACATTTGAAAATTAGACTCTATAAACATTTTGCTTCTTAGAGACACAGACTGGTTGGGAAGTTACGTCAACACCGCCATCACCTCTCCATCCATAAGAAGGTCACACTTCACAAATTCTGAAATGTTCACTGAGAAACCACCATCACTGGGAACCAGACACCCATAAAGAGCAATAGAGTCCCATCTGGTCTCTGCTGCAGAGTATCATATGTGATCTTAACCAGTGACTGCCAAGGGTTTTGGTCCTTCCAGGCCTTGTGAGGGTGATCGGTTGACACCTACCGTTAGAGCTCGTGCTTCCAACCGTTCACTCACATCACAGTTTCCATACATTCCTGTTTTCTCGTTCCCAGTCAGGCCTCTGATTTTTCATTGGCTTTCCCAGCACTTCTCATCTTCCTACTGTTCAGTAGAAACTTCTTGAGTCCCTATACACTTCACGTAAGCCATGAAGAGTTAGGCATGGGCAGTCTGGGTTCTTCTTTTTAGTCCACCACATCAAATATTCCTTCCCTTTATATAAAGTCTAACTTTTTTTTTAATTGGAGAGAAGAAGCCAATTACCAATTAATAAAGCTGGTACCTCTGCCTTCCAGATTTTTGTTAACATGTATGAGGAGCAATGACAGCTGCTATTACAGGCAGATTTAATAGAAAAGGAAGAGAAGAAAATGCAAATCATAGGTCTAAATACTATAATTTTACAATCTAAATCCATTTAGAGACATTGCTGTTCGGAGCAATTAATCAGTTAGAATGTAAAAAGTCTTGACTTGGGCGTTCAGAATTGGGTGGAAGTACATTAACTCTTCATTGTCCTCCAGTTCTTAATATTCGTATGAATTGAAAAAACAGAATTATGTTCTTACCAAAGCAAACCTGACCAGGCTAATCCCTTTAGATAGACAAATATGAACTATGACAGCCACAAAGCTGAATGAAATTAAATTGAATTTGTGGAGGAGAAAGCTCTTTATAAATCCAATAAATAAATTGATGAAAAGAATGGTGAGTGTGCCAATATTGAGTATGTGTCAGGACTGATTTTTTTCACCAAAGGAAACATAAATTTAAGATGTTTCTCAAGTTTTCATCTTAAGTGGTGTCAGTTTGTCATGAGAACAAATTGTCCTTAGACTGGTTATACTCTTTACCCTTGGAAAGGAATTTTTAAGACAAATTTTCTGCTGGGTTGAAAAAATAAAGATTTAGAGACTAAATGAAAATAACAGCTGTCTAACCTATAAATGAGCATTTTTTAAAGAGCAATGCATTTAAATGCAAGAAGCTATCTAATAAAACTTCTATTATATATTAATATATACATACCTACATATATATGTGTAAATATGTGTGTGCATGTGTGTGTGTATATGTATGTGTATGTGTATATGTGTGTCTGTGTGTCTGTGTGTGTCTGTGTGTGTGCGTGTGTGTGTATCTTTTATAACTGTAAAATAATAATATAGGTGACAAGGAAAGCCATGCTTACTTCTAAACACCTTTGTCTTCCTTCTTGCCTTGACGTCTAGCTGAGGCAGCCATTCTACGACTCAAGTAAACAGGCCTGGAAGCATGGGCCCTATCGCCCTGAGTCCTGAAGCAGAATCAGGCACTGACCATCTCCAGGCTTCGTGTTATGGAGGGGGGGATTAAAAAGATTTCTATTTAATCTGCAGTGAGGAGACTTTTCAGTGACTTGCAGCCAAACATGTTCTTAAATGGCCCACAGCTTCAGGATAATTTAGCAAGGTGAAATAGAATTATTCAACTAGCAGAAATCAGCCTAAGATCTGGAAATCCAGGCACAGGCTGTAACCAGAGCCCAACTGAGAGAACAGGTTGACACCAGGGAAGTCTGTCAGCAGAGACACAAGCTTTGGGTTGATCAGAGTCAGATTCACATCCTCAGGAAGGGGAGGGGCAGGAAAACAAAAGCAAAAGAAACAGGAGATGGGTAAGGTCTCTCCTGGCTCTATAAGAAAATGCAAAAATAATTTAGTTACTGGAGCTGAACAAAGGTCAGAGTCAGGTAATGAGAAAGAGTGCTTCATTTGAGCCTTGGTGGGGGCTGGCGGGGGGCAGAAGCTCCACAAAGCCTTCTTGGCCCAGGGAGTGAGCGGGGATGAGATAGAAACCATGGGTACTAGGAATTCTATGGAAATAATCAGTAATGTACAATACAAATCCTACTAATTATAGAATTGGCATTAACTTGCTTTAGATGATCAGTTTTATCAATGATTGATAGTATATCTTGTCTGTAAAAGACACGTCATCATTTTGCATTTTTGTTGTGTTTGTTTGTATTATTCGTGGGGTGGGTGGAAGGCCTGATACCAGTGGATAATTCTATAACACCTTCTCTTTCAGTCAGTTCAAATCTCCTCATCACTCCTCACACTGTTGCTGTCTTAATGATTGGTTTCCCACTCTACCCTCCACTGTACACTTAAATACAGCCCATCTGGCAGATAGATTGGGATCTATTCATTCTCTGAGTAATTCTACATGGACTATTGCTATGCAGTACTGTTAGCACCTCTAGCAGCCCAACGAAGAGGAAAGTATTGGACGTGTTGAAAGGCTTTTATCTTCAGTGGAATGTTGTACCATGGAATCGCAACTGCAACACAAAGCATATAGCTTGCGTTCTAGTCTACGTGGCATAGCACAGAGCAAAACAAGGCAGATAGAAGAGTAAGCTAGAGGGGTAAGTACTACAATGCTGGGGCACACAGCAGGCTCCCTGGAAGTTCATAACTACAGGTAGGTAGTGAATCCAGGTCTGAGGGTTTAGCAAACATTTATGGGACAAATAACATCTAAGCTGAGAAAGAACATATGAATAGAGGTCAATGACATAAAAAGGGTTTGAAGGCAGTAGGCCAGGTGGAGGAAGGCTCCACCTGACAAAGGCTCCATGGTCAGAGAAAGTATAGGATATTTGGGAACCTTAAAGATGCAAGGGACAGGGGCGTACTCACTCTACCTCAATTACTGGAAACGTAGTATAAATGGAAATAAAAAAGGTAACGAATATCCTCAAATATCACAGAGCTAGGACCCTTGAAAACAATATATATAACATTGTTTAAAGGGAAGGCTCACAGAGAGCTTAAGCACATTTGAACAACAGAGATTTATTTGGAGTTTAGCATGTGTCCATCACCATTCTGGGTGCTAGGGCTACGGTGACAAAAATGGCAAATGAGGGTTCTGCTTATATGGAACTCACCTTCTATTAGTGAGCAACCAAATAAACCAGAAAAAAAAAATGAAGCAAACAAACACACAAAAATATCCACAAGGAGTATGAGTGACATGTCACAGATTTAAATGGGCGATGTGTGGGATAATGAATGGATAGTTACTTAAGACTGGGTGGGAGTGAAAGAATTTCTGAGGGGTGACGTTTCAGTGAAAACTAAACATCAAGATGGATCTAGCCTTGCTACAGCTAGAGGGCAGAACCCAGGTAAAGGGAATGGGCATTCACAGGCCTGGCGGCAGAAATATTTCCAACAAGTTAGACAAAGAGCAGGCCAGTGCGGCTGGTCGTAGAGGTCACGGACAAGTCGGGCCACGGCTTTGTGGTGAGGGCAGAGTGCAGGTTTTATTCTGTGTGTGACTGGAAGCCTTGAGAGGCTTAAAATGGAATAAATGAAGCTAATTTACACTTTCATATAGATCACTTGGCTGCTGAATGGAGAAGGAAGAGGGAGCAAGTAAGGGCAAGGGTAGAAACAGAAGTCCTACTGCAATGCAAGTTGTTGTGGTTTGAAAGAGTGACAGTAACGGAGAAGACGAGAAGGGGTTTATCTGAGACTTGTGTGGCGTTAGCCCTGATGGACGGGATGGGACGGGAGAAAGGCAAACAAAGCCTAAGTCCAAAGAGTTTCGATTCAGGAAGCTGGTGGTCGGTGGTGCCTCGACGTGGGGTGGTGGTGCAGGGTGTAGGGGAGCCCAGCGCGGGCTGCGGGGTGAGAGCGTGAACTCAGCTTTGGCTACGCAACTGTCTTTGGCCACCGAGTGTTTAACGTGACCTTCTGCTCTATGATACCTGTTTGCTCATGGCTTATTTTGTCCCATGGCTTCTACTCAATACTTGTCTGTCTCCTTTCTCCTTCCTCTCCGTATTGTTTATTGACTCATTATGAAAATTTTAATGCTGTGAATGTGAGTTTGATTGGTGAAAGTCAGAAATCTATATAAAGAACCTATACTGGACAGGAAATGCATAGAAGGCAATCTCACAGGTAGGGATTATTTCAAGACCTGATCTTTGGTAGAGTCATGTAGACCCAAGGTAATAAAGTCAGGTGGCAAACACATTCTCTTTTTTCTCTACACACCAATAAGATCTGATTTGCCATTTATGCAATGGAATGTTGAAATGGAACTAATTTAGTCTCAGCTTCAGCTGAGACTACAGGCAATTGATTTCCACTTTCCTTATGAGATGCCAGGAATCACCCATGGAGAACCTATCACATACATCAGAGAACTACAAATTTCCTAAGAGAAGCAAAATGAGCTTAAACATCTCACAGGCCTGCACTATGTAATGCCACCTCACGATGGTGTTAAGTAAGAACCCTCCTGCTCTTTCCTCTGTCTCCCATACTATCCCCACCCAGTGGCAAACACTGGAGGGGTTGGACATAGCAACAGGCAGGGAGAAGGGATGAAAATAGAAGAGAAAAGAAGCCCAGTTGCAGTCTCTTTCTCACTAAAAGAAGCCATCCTGTAATACTCCTGAACTGATAAAGTGGAGTAATTTTTATCTTTGAATAAAATTTAAAGTATTCGTGATTGCTCTGGGCATATTAATTACTCATTGGGGGATTTTTATTAATGAAAATGACTGGGGAAATATGGCGACCTGCCCTAACTTCTATCCAGTAGAAGGAAAGACTGGCCCACTGAATAAATTTAAAGGAAGACAAACACAGAGTTGGTTCACAATAATATCCCATGAGTCCTATTGGTTCAACACAACAGATATATTTGGTTTAGCCCTAATCATGTTCAGCCTTGATTAGTATGTGCCTCTGTCTCCTCCACTACAGTTTAAACTCCTTGAGAGCATAAAGTTACTGTCATGCTTCCTATTTTACTGAGAAAATTGAAGCAGTTAGAAGAGAGCTTCCACAGCTTTTTCCTTCACAATTTCCCACTTAATTTCCACTAGGAGTATCTAATCCTTCATCTCTGCTATTTGGAAGAAATCATTTTACTTGCTCCTTGTGAATGCTGATTCCTACAATTGTGCACGACATCCTGGCAGCTCTGACTCAAGGGTGTGATGTTAGCAATTGTCTTCTCTTTGGCTTCATCATTGCTTCCTTTACTACAGGATCATTTTTATCAGCATTAAAAAGTAGAGCACTTCTCCCTTCTGAATTCTTTCCTTCTGTCCTCTCTTGAACCCACACCAATCAGACTTTTACCCTCTCCACCAAAATTACACTTGAAAATGTTACCCAAGGACTCCCATTGCTAAATCCAAAAGTCGATACTCAGTCTGCATCTTCCATGATCCATCAAAAGCATTTGGCCAGTTGATGCTCCAACTCGTGGAAACTCTCCCAGGATTCCACACTTATTTTTCTCCTCCCACACTGACATTCCAATCTCAATCTCCTTTGCTACTGTCTCTACCTCCCCGCAAACCCTTAACATTGAAAACCTTAAATCTAGGAAGAAGAGAAAAGGCTTCTCTTTCCTCAGTACTCTCCCTCGTTTGGTGATATCATTCAGGCTTAAATATTATGTAAATATACAATTCCCAAATACTGAATTTCAGTGTAATTCTGGCCCATGCCTCTCTCCTCGACTCCAGGCTTGTTCTCGTATATCCAACTGTTCACTTTACAAGTCACTTGGAAATCTAATCACCACCTCAACATGGTCCAAATCAACCGCCTAAAGCTTAACATATTTATTTCTTTCTTCATTACTTTTAATAACAACTCCATACTTCTAGTTGCTCAAGTCAAAAAGACTGGAGTTATTCTTAATTTCTCTCTTTCACACTCTACATTATTCATTAGAAAGTCCTGTAATGAATAGCTTCATCTGTTACAAAATCTGACCATGTCTTAACCGCCTTCACGCCACCTGGTCCAATCCAACGTCAACTTGCATGAATTGTTAATATTAATAGCTGCATAAATGATCATCTCCTGCTTCTACACTTTCTTCTTCTTAGTTTTTCTAAAAAAAATTAAGTAAACCAATCAGAAGAGAACATTCACAAGCTCCAACCTCATTCTTACTGAAAATTAGTCATGTTTTAGTCACTCCTCTGCTTAAAACCTTCAATGACTTTCCGTATTATCCAGAATGAAAGTTAAATTCCTTACAGTGTTCTATAGTACCTACGTTATCTATTCTCCCCTTTGTCTTTGATATCATTCCTACTACTCTCCTCTCCATCTCTGCTTCTGCAGCCCCTTCATTGTACCATGAGCCTGGGCATGCTCTGGCCTCAGGGCCTTTGCACTTACTGTTTAGTCTGTCTGAATTGGTCTTCCTTCAGATGTCTTCATTGCTCATTCCTTTACTACTTAACTTTTAAATCCTTAGAAGAAGATTTCCTTCTCCTCTCTATTTGAAATTGCAACTTTGGACTCCATATTTCCTTGCCTGCTTTATTTTTCTCCATAACACTCATAATCACCTAGCATGCTATACTTCCTTTTCTTATTTATTGCCTGTCTCTCCCCTATATGTGAGCTGCATGAGAGAAGAGATTTTATTAAATGATTTTCTGGGTACCCAACAGAAGAAGGTCAAGCACATAGTACACACTCAAAAATCATTTTAAAAAATAAATCTATGGATTTCACCACCCCTATCCCCTGGCATAAACACACATAGTTACACAAACTCATGTTTCCTAGTAGAGTATTTTGCATTTAACAGATCCTTAATAAATGGTAGTTGGCTTGTATATTAAGAGCAATTACATACTAGAGATGATCTGCATTAGGTACTTCTGTTACTGAATGCCTTCAGCATGATAGTGTGAGCAATGTAGCCGGTCAGAAGCCGAAAATGACTACTACGTTATCCCTTAGGTGTATACCTCTCAGAAAGTATTTTAAATTGTGGGTGTTTTATATATCATTTCAAAAATAATAACTACATAACATAAATAATAAATTATATAGAATTTTGTATTCCGTTTTTATCTCAAATTTGCCTATTTTGGTAAGCTTTTTTTGGTTTAACTCATTGAGGTAGTTTAATCATTATTTCACATTATTACAGGAAAAAACTAGAAAAATTTCAAGTACAAATGGTTCTGCTGAGGTTTTTTAGGCAGTAGATGTTTTCAAAAAGGTGATTTAACTAGTGCATTGATCTATAGCAGTCAGTTCAATAAATATATATATAAAGAGAATAACTAGTTATTTCTTAAAATTGAAGATGTAAAGTATAACTTTACAAAATCATAGTCAATATGATGTTGAATAATGTAAAAATCCAAAGATCTGCATACATAGATTAAACGAAGCAAGACTATTGTGATTAGACATATGGAAGAACTTTGTTATCACATATATTTAATTTAAAAGCTAACAAATAGCAAAGTAACCTTCCTAAGTATATGGAATCTGTCCTTGAAAATCATTAAGAAAAGAATATGGAACACTTTCTGGAATAACAGTGACATTCACATCCTGGAGTCAAAAAGCTTTCTGTGAAGTCTAGAGAAATCTAGGATTTCACAACTCCAAGTGTTTTATTAACTTACAATAGCTCACTTCTGCAAATGCTACATGACTTGGCAGCGAAGGGTAGACTCATCGACATTTTAAGCTTAGTGATCGACCCTGTCTGAGATAAAGGGACGTAAAGGCTCCATTAAACAAGTGAATTCTATATTGAGTCATTCTTGCTTTTAGTCTGGCTCTGACCTCTTGTCCCTTGACTAACAAGGAAACAATGTCCTTATTCTTCATCCAGGTGTGGATATCAATCACCGAACTGGGTCTTCATCTCATTTTCATTTTTTGTAGGACTTGAGATGAAGCTTGCTTTTATCCATCCTTTCAGATACTTGAGTCCATTTCCTGAACTCCAGCTGACCACTGGGATTGCTATTCTCAGCCTTTACTCTTTCTGAAACTACAGCTGGCATGCCTCTGCTTGTCTTTACCTAAGGAAAGCCTGAAGAACATTCAGCACAGGGTAGGTATGCAATGTTTATTGAAAGGGGATATACAAAAATAAATATTTTGGTATCTTTGCCTTCAATGAAATTTAGAGTCTAACTGAGAAACATAAAAATACAAAAACTAAGTGTTACAGATGCTATCATGAAAGAAATGTTAAAACTAGCATAAAGATTTTGTTGTTGTTGTTAGCAAAATCAGGGAAGAGTTCTTAGAGGAGATGAGAAGAACAAATAAAATTAAATGAAGAGGAAGTTAGATTTTTTTCTAACAATGGGAAGATAGGTACATATTTTTAAAAAATAATAATGTATGAAGTTATTTATATTAGTAAGGTGTTCATATTGAAGCATGGTGGAAGATAAACCTAGAAATTTGAGTAGATTATGGGTTGGAAATTTACCATTTTAGACATCTGAAAATATTTGGAGATTTTTAAGCAGGCAGTGATATAATAAGAGTGCTATCTTAGGACTGATTTTTTCGTGACAGTTAACCAGACATAAGAGTATTAGTGAAAGAAGAGAACCTGAGGGAAGAAAACTAGTTAGTTAGGAACTGATTTAGTTATCCCAGCATTAAGTGATGAGGGTGTGATCTAAGACAATGGCAGTGGGATAAAAAGGAGGGAAACTGAATTTAGTTAGGTGAATGATGTAGAATTAACTCTCATTTCTTCCTACAATTTCATAAAAATTCAGTACAGGGATTTAAAAAACACATAAAATTACTATAAACAACAACAAACCCAGAAATGGGGACAAAATTGAGATGCAAGGGAAAAGAATTTGGAAGACATAAAGCAGAAAATTAAGACCAAAGGAAGAAGAAAGACAGTGTCTGCAAGATTTAAGAATGGAGAGGGAAGATCCCAGAGAATTCACACTCCAGAATCCAGGGAAGACTCATGAATTGGAGACATCATGCTCCTCTGAAGGCTGAGGTATAGAATAAGTAGGCTGCATGAAGACTGGTTGAAACTCTCCGTAAGAAGAATTTAGAGCTTTACATTTTCTCAAATTCTAAATGAGAATAGGTCATATCCTAAAACTGTCCCCAACCAACATCCAACAAAAACTGAAGTTCATTCTCTAGAGAGACTTGGCATGCAGAGACACCAGGTACAGTCAAGGATAGAAGGTCATACTGAAATCAGGTGAATTCATGGAGGTCTACACACTGAACAATAAGGCCCATAGATACTTGCCCCACTTTTCCACAACTTCAGCAACCAGGCATTCATAATGGGTGGAAGGTTAGAAGGCTCATCTCTTTGGAACTTCAGTGGCTCAAGGAAAAACACTTGACAGTTGGGGTGAAGGAGTGTCCTTGACAAAAACAACTACATGCCTATCTAATTACCTCACAAGAAAGCCCATTGGCCAAAAATAACTAAAATTGCATGCAAAGTTTCTAATTTATTTCTATGCCCTTAAATAGCAAATAACAGCCAAGGATTAGAAAAGCTATGAAAATAAAGAGGACAAAGAGAATGAGCTACACAGAAAAAGTGGGGCAGTACAGGAAATAGGGTAAAGCATTCAAAGAAACCCTATAATCAATAGCCTTAAAAAGATAAAAGTATATAATGTACCCATAAAATGAGATTACTGAGAATATAATGAAATATAATTAAAATGAAAGAGAGGTATTCAGACAATAAAAAGTCTTAGAAGTTAAAAATACTGTAGCAGAAACAAAAGCAAATACCAAGTTTGGAATATAAAGATTAGGGAATCATTTGGAAGTATAGCCAACAAGCAAAATGGAAAACAAATAAGAATCCATACCATTTTAAAAGCTTAATCCTAAAGTCCGAACAGTGAAATAATAAGAGTTCCAGAAAGAGACAAAGAAGAAATTGAAAGAAAGGAAATATTAAAAAAACAAATAAGAAGAGAATACCCACAACTGAAATGTCTGGATTTGTAGATGTAAAGGGCTGATTAGTATCTACCACAATTAATGAAAGATACTCACAACAAAGCACGGTAAAGTGTCAGGGAAGTGAAATACAGAGAAATCAGGCTATCAGAATGGTCTCAGACTTCTCACAGCAACTTTGTAACTGAAAGAAAAAGGAGTCATGCTTTTGCTATTCTGTGAAAAATGATTTTCAATCTCAATTTTGAATCCAGACTATCAATAAAATGAGAAAGGTAGAATAAAAGCTTTTTCAAATATGCAAGTTCTAAAAAATAAAAATAAATAATTGTGGTTATCTCACATATATATATCTTCTTGAGACATTACAAGAAGAACATTAAAATAAAAGAATAACCAAAAAACAGGAAACTTGGAATTCTGATAGTAGGTCTAAAAGGGAAGTATAAATCTCAATGACAATGAATGGAGTGCCCAGACAACAGCTGAGCAGCAGCAGCACCAGAGAGTGATCTGTCTAGATCAGGGCTGTACAGAAAGGTTCCAGGAAGCAAGTCTCTAAAATAAAACAAAATTGACAAATCATCTCATATGTGTTGGGGAAGAAGTTACTCTTATCTCCAAGTGTTTGTAGATGACATTTGGTAATAGATACATAGAAAAATTAATAAATGAAAATGCAATAATTACTAATTCAAATAAGAAACCTAACCATGGCACAAGAAAGATATAATCATGGCAAACTTGTGTGACACAAGTGTGAGTAACATTTATATAAATACAATGATGAAAATACTAAATGTTTAATCAAAAACTGATATAATTACATTAAGATGATCAGAAAGGGATGAGATGGGAAGAAGGTCAACATTTTAGAGAAATATATCTTTATCTTCCAAGGACGGAGATAAAAGAATTATTACCTCAAACAATGGAAAAATACAAAAAGAATAGTATATGCCTATTTTTTAAAGACATGGAGGTGAATCTGAGAAGAAAGACACAAGAGTAAGAACTACCTCATGGAACAAAATTCAAAGATGGGGAAGAAATGTAGATAGGGTCTGCTATTTTTTGTTACAAGCCTTGTATAAGAGAACTCCTTGATGTGAATTGATTTGATTTTTAAAAATTCCAAAGAAAGGGGCAGGTATTTGGAGCAAAGGAGGGGACATTTTTAAATGACCCCATAATCTAATGCCTGGATGATTGAAGAGAATTTTGGAAAGAATCATATAGAAGAGGAAATCTGAAAGGAGCAGGGTAATAAGGAGTTTGGGGTGATAAGAAGTGTCCCACACTGCTTGTCAGAGAACATGATTTCTAATTCTTGTCCATCACCAATTCGTTTGTGAGCTTTGCCTAGTAAATTTACTTCTATAGCCTCCGTCCCTTTAGTGTAAAAGGGAGGGACTTGAATTCAGTGATTTCTCACTTCCTTCCAAGTTCAAGAGGAACTGGATACTACGCTTCTATAGGAGTTGTCAGGGAAACAAGAAAGTGACTTGTGTGCAGGAAACCAGTGTGAATGCAGAGTGGGAAAGGAGAAAGGCAGTTAGGGTTAGAGAGGCAGAGGTGGGCGTGTCTGCATGGAGCTAATTCTTAAGGCCTGAGAGAGTGAAAACATGGAGAAACGGAAAGACAGAGGACAAAACCTCAGGAAATGCCCTCCTGAAGGGGGAAAGGAACGCAGGTAGCACAGGAATCACAGCTGAGTCTTTCCTGGAGGGCGAGCCAGCATGATGAAAGTGTGGTTTCAAAGAAGAGAACAGGACGGTTTCAGCCATTAACCCATTTGGCTTTAGACTAGTAGGAAGGTTTTGGTAGTGTTACCAATTCAATAATGACCTCTGGATTTAGACAAATAGGAAAAATTTGGTAGTAGACCAAGTTAAAATAAAAGTTCTAGAATTCACCAAAGGTAAGTTTCCCTGCCCCCGCTTTCCATTAAGTCATTTTAGGAATTACGGTATAGATGTTACCATTTGGGGCATCCATGTGAATAAAGGCGAGATTTTATTTTTCACCTTTAGAAATGTGGCAATGATTGAAATCTTACTAGAAACCATGAATTTTTCATAATAGCCAGGTGTCTATTCATCCCAGCACTCTAAATCTATAAGCCCCAGCTGTGATCCCAGCAAGGTTAAATGGAAATAATAATCGACAATCTTTCACCCAGCTCCATCATGCATGCACATCCACTTCCTTTTATTTATTTTTCATGGATAATTTTCACCCCTATAGTAAAAACAAATCAGTAAACACACAAAAATACAAATTTATAAGTAGTAAAAGCCCTGTCTGAATTTCTCAATTTTGGCTATATGACATCCTCATTCCTAATTTTGTGCTATTATTAATATCAAAGTTACTAATATCTTTATAAAAATAGTTTTATTTATTTTAGTTTATATTTTCAGTTGCTTTTTAGGTATGTATTAATTTAATCTAATCTAGCATTACCTGGCATAAAAGGTGAAAATTTTATGTGACCCCATTAAGTAGTGTTATATTGCCTTCACCCAAAAATAGTTTCAAAAGCTATCCTTTCACTGCTACTATTTTAATAACTTGGAATATTATTTCTCTTTTCAACATTTTGTCAGTTACTGTGAGCAATCCAGCCATTTTATTTCTTGAGACCATTAGGTTAAACTTAAGGCAACATGAGTATTTTATCTCATATACATTGGAAATCTTAAAACATTGATTTCCTATAAATATTTAGTTCAGCACAGTAATTAGAACACTAATTAGATATAGATTAAGTAGATTTAAACCAAAAAAGAAGTACAGCATGAGTCACTAGAGGGCAGCAAAGTTCAGAGAAAGACATGGATTCAAATGCTGATTCTTCATCCAGGGTAATAAAAGACTGAGAATTCTAGAGATACCAAAGAACCAGTGTTTTCCCCAAATGTTCCTGTGAATTTTAAAGTCTTGGATCTCACATCATCTTGGACTAAAAAGCTGCCCTATCCTGTCATCTTTTGGAAAATTGACTGACACTTTAATTTGGTTATCAGTAAACAATGAACATGCTGACATTCTCAAGAAATAAAAACTACTTTTAAGGGTAACTTTCCAACAGTTAGGGTAGTTCCATTTTTTTTTAAGAAATAGTTATGAAATAGGGCAATTGAGATTTTCTGTGAGATTTTTGTTTCTTCAGAGTGAACAGATGTTTCCTAACAAGGTTTGTTTCCCCATCTGGAGCACTGAAAATGAAACATTTATATCTTTTTAAATATGAAATTATTTTCTGGGTCTTTAAGAAAAATGCAAATGTTTATAAAGGCAAACATATTACACAACTTAATATTTCCGTCTCTATACTACTAATAGAAAATGTTTCAAGTATTTTTTTTTAATTTTAAATAAATTAATAGGAACATCCAATAATCAATCGTTCCTCCTTGAATTCTCAACTTGTTGTATATACATATTCACAATTTTGTTAAATAATATCCATTTTTAACATAAAAAGGGAATTATAAATTTCTAACAAATTTTGTATCCACGTGATCTACCATACTCATTCTACATTTTGAAATTCACATTAAGATTCACTGAAGTTCTAATTCCTTAGAATTGTATCTGTAGTCTAGTAAGTTTTAAGATCCCCCAAAACATCAAATCACATAGAAGTTTTTTTTATTTGTTTGTTTGTTTTTTGGAAATAAAACACAAAGTAACAGAATGCTAGAGTTGTCCATTAACAAAATAAAATTGTGTTTGTTTTATAATATCGCCCTTCTAATACTAACCTTGATTGTGTGATGTTGACTTTGCTTAGTGACTATTGAACATCCTGGTATAACTAGTTTATTTGCTTGAAATTTAGAAATTAAAGGAGAAACAAAGAATACCTAAATAAGTCAATGTGTTTGAGGCTTAGAAGTGGCCAGTCCATTTGAAAATTGAGAAACACAGAAAATGTAAAACTAAAGATCTCTGGATATCATATAGGTTTCCCATATATCTGAGTGAAGGAAAAATTATATTGCTTTGAAATCTTCTTAAAGAGGATATAAAAATAGAACACAGGGCATGATGCACATTATGAATGCTAAACTTTAAATTTACACTTAAATGCTAATGGATCCCAAATCTACTTTCCAGCCTATAACTAAATGGCTGCTGCACATTTCCAGAAGGGTTTAAGTACTTCGAAGTTCCTCAAGGTCAAAGTTTTCAAAACTGAACTCATTATCATCTCACCTGAATAGAGCTCTTACTTTCTCTGCTGCGTGTTGGGGTGTCTCACCCCACCGCCTCATCCAAGCTTAATAACTGAAAATCATTCTTGATTGTTTCCTGTCCCTCGTGTCCCCAAATAACCATCACTAAGCCCTACTATTTATATTTAATAAATATTTCCTGACTCATTTCTCACTTTTACAAGACCTGTTTATGTCACCTGTAATAACTTCTTAACAGTCCCCTCAAAAACTTTATCTATATTGTTAGCAGAATACTGGTAGAAATATCATTATTTTATTCCACTGCTTAAATACTTGCAAAAGTCTCAATTAATCTACAGAACACAGTCTGAGTACCCTAAAACAGCATACAAGTTTACTGTTACTTTTGCATTTAAACAGGGAACTACCCAAAAAAATAAAAAATTAAAATAATAAAAAAATAAAATAAAGTATATTCTTAATAAATATTCGTGAAACAAAAAATAACTAAATGTCCAATATTCCTGCGTTGAGACAGACTGTTAATACAAAGCCAGAATTACTATTCTTGGGGTTATAGCAAAGAATTTAAGGTGAGAAAATTAAAATATCTTGTCAGTTTAATATATTTCATAGCATTGGAGGAAAACCTGGTGAAAAACAAGCAGAGTAGGCAGTAATCATGTCAAAAATTAATAAAGCAAATAATGCCCAAAATTTTTTCAGAAGCAATGTAGAGAAGAAGGCAACTGTCTTAAGAGATTTGGAGATTGAAATCCAAAAATATAACCCAAATACACTATTTCTGTCTCTTAGCTACATTCTTTTTTTCTCACATTTCCTTTCAAAAAACAATCATCAGCTCTGAAAAAAAAAACCAAAACCTGATTCCTTGAGACTTTTGTAAACAGTGAACAGTTGTGGTTGGGCACTTCCTCTGAAGAAAAGATGGAAACCAAAACAAAGACACTTTCATCTTTTGTTTGTGCTGGGTAAACTGGCAGCGTGGGGAAAGACCTCTCATTTGTTCATTTATCTCCTCATGTGTCCAAGCACCCCAGAAAGTGTTTGCAGAGCAAAACAGCTCCTTTTTTTTTTCTCCAGAAAATCAAACCAATGCAACTGGTAGTGATTAATTAAAACAGCATGAGTGTGGAAGAGGAAGTAGCTCATTAGCCAGCAAAGAGTCAAGGTCACATAAGCCAGTCTTTCATTAAACCTGAAAAATGATAAAGACATTTATCTCTTAGTGGACCTTGGATTTTCTGCCTTGCTTGATTTTCAGTTTGCGTGAAAGTATAATCTTAATGATAGAATGGCCTTTGGTTGGCCCAACGGTAAAGAATTTTTCCTTCCTGTCTTTTTTTAACGTTTTAAATATTTAACTAAACAAGCTTAGTTTTCTCTTTGAAATTGATCACTCAATGTCATATGCATCTATTTGATCCATGATTCATCCCAAAAATATTGATTTTGACTAAATTTAACATAATTTAAAAAAATACTGAAGTGAATCAGTAAATACATATTAAAATAAATCAAGGTAAAAATCCTTATGCTAGATATAAAACAGGGTAAAGAAAATAGATGATGAGGTACTGTACTTCAATAACTTAAAACACAGAATAAGAAGTGAACACATGGACAATTAAATAACTACAAAATACCAGTCTAAAATATCATAAAGCAGTGGAACACTAGGTTATAGAAATCCTGTTCATATTGAAAATTAGTACTGAAATCTTGAGGTCAGACCCGTGCCATGCACCAATTCTACCTTTCTCCTACATTTAATTTGTTTAGTCAATATAATGGTGAATCATCTTAACACTTGATTATTTGCATTTAAAATGCTATCATTTTCCCTTTCTTCTATTGAACACAACATGATTATACTTACTTTTCTTAATAAGTAGGTACTTAATTATACACCAGAAACATTAAGAATTGTTAACTCCTTATGGTTTCTGAGTTTATTAACTTTTAAGTTTTATCCCTAAGACTCACAATTAAAGAATTTGAGTTCATGACAGATGATTTGGGGAAGAGGGAATGCAGCTTTGCTGTGAGATCAGATACTGACAGGAAGCAGGTGTAATTCTGTGATGATCTTTTTCTTTCTTTGGGTTTTGTTTTGTTTTGTTTTGTTTTGAGATATAATTGATTGAAATTGTTTATCCTAATACGTCTTATTTAGAAAAAGGGAAGACCAGGCTGAGACTAAAACCTTAAGTAGAAAAGAAGCCATAAACACTCATCATAGCCAAAACAAGGAAATGGTGTGAAATCTTATGGCTTGGTAGCCTTTATGTTTTGTCTATGCTCAGACTTGATCACTAAGTGGCTTTATTTTGTCTTGATGTATCCTGGTCATGTAGCGGTCCTGTCTGATGTTATGTTCTGTGAAAATGTTTATCATCAAAAGAAAAACACCAGATCGGACACCCAGTACCAGGCCAGCTTGTACCAGCCTAGCTGACAGGACCAGGCCAGCCCCACAAATCAGGAGCTGCTTCCCCTTTTTCAGCTGTACACCTTTGGGCCAAGTGAGATTTTTCTGATCAGGTTTTCCTAGAAAATGCGGTCTGTAGTTGTACCAGGAATCATCACCTGCCTATTTTGTTGCAGGATGAGTTGTTGAACTCTCTAATGTGACAATTGCTATAGCATTTGAAACTCAGGACAGAATACATCCCCCATCTGCAACATGAGCGGATACAAAATGATCATTAATCCTTGACATAATTCTTTTTTTGTATTTTCATTTTGTCTTTTTTGTCTTGACACAAGTCTTAAAGCCAGAGTTCCAGATAATAAAACAGGCAATAAATCCAGCTGTGTTTGTTTTACAAAATCAGAGAACTTTATTTTCTTAGCATAATCATAGGTTTATGTATTTGTCTTGAGGTATAGAGGTATGGCAAGAAGTTTATCCCATGGCATAAATCTTCGTTAATTAAGAGGAGAACAAGGATGATGCAAATTGTCCCCAATCCTTGCTAATGAACATAGACTAGTGTTTTGAGCCTTCAGAGTAGAAGTTGTATTATTTATGGCTTTTGCTGAGTCAAAGTCAAGTTCTGCGCCATTTTGCCAATTGTATTATCTCAAGTGTGAAAATTGCAGCTCACATACTATGTCTGACGGGGTCAGTTAAACCCCTTTGGAGAGGTTTTGTTTTAAGAAGCATGTATGTACCTTCTTTTGGAGGTTTATAGGCCATTTCCCCCCAGGTAAGCATGATTAGATAGCGGAACGATAGTGTTAATTATCTCTCTCAATGACCCTGACCGTGATATATGAGGGCTGTCTGGAAACTATCGAGCCATGTAATAAGAAAAATAGAGAGATGTATGGCTGGATTTTTTCCCAGAAAGCCTCGTATAAGACATGTGTGGCAGGCTGAATGGAGTCCTGGGGAAGGAAGTGTAGCTAGAGAAAAGAAAAGGACCCAAGGGTATTACGGTATTTGGAAGTCAGGTGAAAAAAAAAAAAAAAGGGAAAAACAGCACAGTAGAGAAAAAGACCCTGGCGAATTAGGTTTAAAAAAATCTGGAGACTCTGATGTGACAGAGACCATAAGAGGAAAGACTTCAAGTAGAGGAATAAGGGATGGCTAAATGCCTCTGAATGTCAGAACTGAGCAAGAAAGACGACTGGGTTCTGCAAAACAGAGGTCAGGGTTAACTTGCGAAGAAACATGTCAGGGATGGATAGGGGCAAAGGTCTCCTGAGTGAAACAGTGATTAGAACAATAAGCAGCTAGAAAGTTGTTGGGGCTTTTTTTTAATTTCAGGTAGCATCAGTTATGAATGACTCTACCAAGACCTCCACCAAATCTATAGTAATAAAATACTAAGTAAAACTATCCAAATTATAAAAGAGAAATGAAACAAGTTGAACTTTACAGTGTGTTTGCTCTTAATGGAATGATTCATCACCAAGGTCAGTTTTCCTTAAGATATTTTATTCATTTAACTTGATCCTGATAAATTTACTCCAGAATTTTTCATATAATTTTGCAAGTGGATTCTAAAGTCTATGCAGAAAAATATAAAGGTGCAACAGTATTCAGAAAAATATGAGACAGAAGAATGAGCATTAGCTTTATGATATACTAAAAATAAGTGCTGTAAAACAACAGAAAATATTAGTACTGAACACCAATAGTCAATATAACAGAGAAAGCAGACACAGTCATATATGTGTATATATATATATGTATACACACACACACACATATGTCGCTGGTTACTGTGAGGTAGGGGAATAGAGTTGGGGTTGACTAAATGGTGCTAGGATAATTGGACAGTATCGGAGGAAATAAATGAGCTAGATTCTCTCTCTCTCCATTGTTATGTTAAATAAGTTTCAGAAAGATCAATGTTTTAAAAGTAAAAAAAAAAATTAAACCATAACTATGAAAGGAAAACCTTGAAAAAGTGTCCTATTCTCCTTATTTTGTTTTCCTCATTAAACTTTGTTGTAATGAGTCTCAAAATTCTATGACAGATTTTTGGTGACATTGTTTCCATGAAAAAGGTACTGATGTTAAAAACTAAAAACTTAAAGACTGCCCCCCACTCACACAAAACAAATTCTCCTTCCACAAAACATTCTCCTTCCCTTCTGAAGGCTTTACGACGCATTGCAATGATGAAGCATTAAACTTAAATGCCCAGTTGAGACAAACAGCTCTGAGACCGTTCTCCCACCACTGATTAGCACGGGGGTGGCAGGCACTGGGGGTGGTACTCATTCAGCATTCTGAGCTTTCTGGGCAGACTCGGTGGCCTTGCCAGCTCCAGCTGCCTTCTTGTCCACTGCTTTGACGACACCCACCGCAACTGTCTGTGTCATGTCATGAACAGCAAAACGGCCCGGAGGAGGGTAGTCAGGGAAGCTCCCAACATGCATGGGTTTGCCAGGAACCACATCAACGATGGCAGCATCACCAGATTTCAGAAACTCCGGGCCATCCTCCAGCTTTTTCCCGGAACAACGATCAATCAGCTCAGCAAACGTGCAGGCAGTGTGAGCTGTGTGACAGTCGAGCACAGGTGCGTACCCAGCACCGATTTGGCCTGGGTGGTTCAGGATAACCACCTGAGTCGTGAAGCCAGCTGCTTCCATTGCTGGGTCACTTTTGCTGTCACCAGCCACACTGCCACAATGAACATCTTTAACAGACACATCCTCGACACTGAAGTCCACATTGTCCCCAGGAAGAGCTTCACTCAAAGCTTCGTGGTGCATTTCAACAGACTTTACTTCACTTGTAACATTGCCTGGAGCAAAGGTGACCACCATGCTGGGTTTGAGAACACCAGTCTCCACGTGGCCCACAGGGACAGTACCAACACCACCAGTTTTGTAGGCATCTGGAGAGGCAGATGCAAAGTAGGACAAGGTGGTGACAAGATGCAGTCCAGAGCTTCAAGCAGTGTGGTGCCAGTGGCACTGCCATCTTTATGGGTGACTTTCCATCCCCTGAACCAAGGCATGTTAGCACTTGGCCCCAGCGTATTGTCACTATTCCAACCAGAAACTGGCACAAATGCTACTGTGTCAGGGTTGTGGCCAATTTTCTTAATGTAGGTGCTGACTTCCTTAACAATCTCCTTGTATCTCTTGGGGCTATAGGGCGGCTGAGTGGAACCCGTTTTGTTAACACCAACAATCAGTTGTTTCACACCCAGTGTGTAAGCCAGAAGGTCATGGCCAGGAGTCTGCCCATTCTTGGAGATGCCTGCTTCAAACTCACCACCACCAGCAGCACAATCAGGACAGCAGTCAGCCTGCGATGGGCCTGCAATCATGCTTTTGATAAAGTCTCTGGGTCCTGGGGCATCAGTGAGGGTCACATAATACTTGTTGGGCTCGCATTTGCACATGGAAGTATCAGTGGTGATGCCTCAATCACATTCAGTTTTCAGCTTCTCTAAGACCCAGGCATACTTGAAGGAGCCCTTTCCCAGCTCAGCAGCCTCCTTCTCAAATTTTTCGCTGGTGCTTTTGTCAATCCCACCGCAATTGTAGACCAGGTGACCAGGAGTGGTAGATTTGCCGGAACCTACGTGTCCAATGACGATGAGGTTAATGTCTTTTCCCTTCCTATTTTGGGTTAGATTTAGCGGTGACTTTCTCTATACCTGTGTTCTGATGGCCAACCTGTTACAAAAAAGAAGCCCTATATTCTTGATTTAAAAAGGCCTTTCTAAGCATGGTGCAAAACCTTTCTAAGCATGATGCAGAATCTATTAAAGAAAATCTAATCAATTTGAGCTTATCAGAATTATAAGGTTTTCTATGGCAACGAAAATAAAAAGCAACACCCTACAAACTTAATAACTTAGGTTTTATTTAGTAAGACACATGTTAGTACGCAAATTCTCTTAATATATGTCTGCCTGTACATATCAATGGAAAAATTATCAACAACCCACCTAAAATAATGTGTAAAGACATGAATTTACAGAACAGAAATGCAAAGACTTTTAGATTTTGACTGTACGATCAGCCTCAATTATAACAAAACAAATGTAAACTAGAATTTACAGTCTAACTGCCTAACAGAAACTTTCTCCCTATTGAACTCACATTTGTTGTACAACATGGTGCCTCTATTTAACAGTACAGTATTGTGCACCTAAACATTTTTGAAAAGGGTAGGCCTTGTGTTAAATGTTCTTCCCACAGAAAAAGAGGGGGTGGATACAAGGCGACTTGGGGAGGTGTTGCATGTCTATTCCTCTGATGAATCACAGGTGTTTGCATATGTCCAAACTCACCAAATTATATACATTAAATATGTGCAGCTCTTTGTATATCAATTATATTTTAATAAAGTTGTTTTTAAAGATTACATTTGGATATAAAGTTTTCAATTACTGCCTTTGACAAAAGCAAAATTCCCTTTATACACTCCATCAGTGAGGGCACGGGACAGAAGTCACTCTCATACATCCCTCTGGAAGGCAATTCACAACATCCATCAAAATTGTAAATAAACCTATCTATCCTTTATTTGATAATTCCACTTTAAAGAGTTTATCCTTAAAAGTATGTCATAAAAATATACTTTAAAAGATTTTTAGAGCAGTATTTTTGTGATAATGAACCACACGGTTGTTTAAAGGAATGAGGCATACCTACGTACACTTCCACGAAAGACTTCCTTGATAAATTATTAAGTGGAAAAGCAAAGTGTAATGTAATTTGTGCAAAACAAAAACATCACTTGAAGAAAAAGAAATCCAGGATTGGAAATCAATGATACAAAAGCTGTTTGCCTTTTACTATTTAATATCATGTGTTGCTTGAATTTTGTATCTCCGTCATTCACTGCCTTCTCAAAAAAAAGAAAGTTATATTAAAGAATCTTTTGCGGAAGACAAAAATATGAACAGGAGGTAGTGAAATGATGGCAAGGAGTGTAGACAATTATTTGTAGTTTGCTGAGAAGGATACAGAGAAACTGGATTAATGTGAGGTCCAAGTTTTGCTGTTTTTGTTATGATTGTGGTTGCTCTTTAAAAACAAATAGGTGACACTCTAAGAGTCTGATGGTATCAGAGTGAACTAATTGGAGGGGGAGAGACTCGTGATTCAAGTAGAGACAAGTAGAGAAGTCATTGAGAAGGCCCAAGGGATTACATTCAGGTGAACAGAAGTGATTACAGCAGAGGTGCTTCCATTTTAACAAGTACAATGAAGACAGTCGTCAGACTGCGTGTGTGTGTGTGTGTGTGTGTGTGTGTGTGTGTGTGTGTGAAAGCGACAAAACCATGGTGGGGAACTGGCCTGTTGGGGCAGGGACACTTCTTTCATTTTAACAACTAGAAGGCTGCATTATGGACACAAAGTCTTCTGCGAGTGAGGCTTGCTGGAGGTGGTAGGAGAGCTGTGAGGAGCGAGCAAGGGTAATGCACTGATCTCAGGTCACGGGAAACTGAATAGGAGTGTCAGACGGGGTGAGTGTGTTTCGAGGCTTGTGGTTAACTTACAGTGACATGATTAGACTTTTTCTGTGTTCGGCTCATTAGATTGCAAGTAGAGTGTAGGTAGGTAGTTGGGCTAATTGATATTAGGGTATCAGCAATTATTACACAGGGTTAAGAGAGTAATAAAGGAGAAGAATGTGTTTACACGGGAGTGAGTGTGACAGGTCACCTTGCAACATAAACGAGGCTGCAAGGTAAGGGACGAGTGGGGGAGGTGAAGAGAGATGTGTGGGAGCATAAATGCCTTAAAGACCTGTATTAATTCAAACAGTCATTCTGGGGATTAGTAGAGAAATCGAGTCAGAAGGATAAAAGTACAGCTAACGTGGGGGGTTTGAGACAGTGATACCGGTGACAAGAGAGCACAGAGTAGAAACAAAAGTGGGTGGCTGGTGTGAACTAGGGGAAAAGACTGGAAACAAAAAGTATTGTTCTATGTCTCATTTTCTAAGAGCTTTAACAAGTAGCAGCAGGTATGGAAAGTTATCAAATAGATTTTTAGCATCTGATTAAGAGAGCTCTTTTCTTTTCTTATTGGAAATTAGGTAGATGATAGATGATAGATAGATAATGTTATATCTTATGTTTCTAATATTTAACCATCCTCATGGAATAAAAAACTACTTGAAAATAGCGAGGTTTTCTTACTCATCGGAGTTACGCGATTCACTAGGATTTTATTTTGAATTTTCACATTTATAATCTTGGAAGTGATTAATACATTCAGAACAGTGTTACCTTCAAAAGCTGATTTGGGTAACTTTCTATTCTTTTCTATACTCTTGACTACATGGTTTAGCACGGAAATGTTAAATCTGTTCTTTGTACACTTGTAAGAAATTATTTTTTAATTTAAATTTTTAGCTGGAAATAATTTTTCAGTATGTATTTTTTTTATTTATTTCTGAGTTCTTCTAAAACTTTGGAAATTTATTATCTTTCATAAAATCATTTTTCTCATAGACATTTTCGAATGTATTAGCATTGAGTAGACAGTATTGCCTGATAATTTTAATCTCTTATTTATGTTGTTGTATTCTTTCTCTCTCATGAAAAATTTGTGTGTTATGATTACAGCTTCCAAAAATTTAACTTCTAATTTTACCCAAAGAATCAACTCTTGGGTTCGCTTTGACATTCACTTATTTTAACTCCTTCCTTTTTTTTTTTTTTTTTTTTTTTTTTTTTTTTTTTTTTTTTTTTTTTTTGGTTTGGCTTTAAAACTTTTTCTGGACCATTCTAAGTTAAAGGTTTAGTTCATTTTTGTGTTATTGTTTAATCATGAAATCATGAAATAACATCCAAGTTTCCTTTTGAGCCAATTATGTCAGCAGTTTCATAATTCAGGGTACTCGTTTTTATTTTTTCCAGTAGTTTATAATAGTTTACAATGATCAATTTTAATAATTCTTTTTAATCTCAAAAGTCAGATCAATATGCTTTAAAATTTTTGGTTACTGCTTTTGATTTACTAACTGCACTTTGAATTATGTCTTACACAGCACAGAGTGTGTGTGTTAAACGACTGACCTGGAAATCTCACATGAGGAGAGCTTGAGAGTCGTTATAATTCCTTTGATATCCTTGGCACTGAAATATCTCACTAACATTATTCAGTTCATGGATAGTCTCTAGCAAGCCGTTTAGAGCCTCTAACTAGCTATTTACCTTTCCTTTGAATTTTGTTTTATCATAGTGGGGGTTTTATATGTTGTTGGTTTTTTTAAAAACAAAAACTTTCTCAAAGAAATAAAAAAACACTCTGAGTTGGTAAGTTTTAGACCTTGGACTGAAAGAACACAGATAAAATACTGTTATCATTTACTAAATCCTTACTAAAAGGACTTAAAATATATGTGGCATGGCTATCACTGTTATACCCTCATGTTCTAAGAACAAAACAATAATGCTAATATCTATATAATGCTTTGAATTTTATAATTCATACTTGACAAGTGCCAAATTTATGGTTGTAATTCCTGGATCAATCATGACATAATCTGCTTTGAAATCTCTGTAATTATAGAGTCAAGCCATGAGAAAAGAGCTCACTTGGCCATAAGAAATAAACATACAAAGATATTACCCAACTTCACACTGTCTTCTTGAGAATCTGCAGTACAAACCACAAAGCCTGAATTTCCCAGAGGTTCTCTGTCAACGTGGTGGCCTTAGTTAAATGAATGCTCAGGAACTGATGAAACAAAGATTAATTTTAAAATTCAGAAGTAACTATGGTAGAATAGCAAATTTGTTTATGATATGTGTTTCTTGAAAGTGTTACTGAGAAATAACAAAGCTGTAGTGCCCCTAAATATTACAGTACTTGCTGAAAATAACTCATGTGGGCATCCTATGACAAACTTGGATAAATTGTCAAATCTTCATGTAGACTTTTATTCACTAAAACGTTACTTTTAGGAAAATTTGCTCCTTTTCAATAAAAGAGTGTCTTGTTATATTTTGTTATTAATCCAAATTTTTCTTCTAATCAAAAAAATCTGTTTTTCATTTATATTTGTTCATGTGTTCTACCACAAATACATTCAAAAATGGCTTAAGCATGCAAACACTGCAATCTACTCCGAGTGCTCCTCCATATCCTAGCCTAATGAAGTCCCAAAGGAGACTTACTCCTCTTTTCTTTATACATTTTACTGTTTTTCTCAATCTCCTTTATCATTACATCTTCATTTTCCCTTAAACATTGGAGCATCCCAGAAGTCCAGCCTAGTGTCCTCTTTTCATCCATATCTTTTATGTAGGCAAGTCCATAATTCTGGCTCAATTATACCCCACTTCTCTATTCTCCACACAGTATCTAACCATCTTTCAAAACATAATTTATATTAATCAATAATGATGGGGTTTTGGGGACAACCACTAAGTTGCAGGCACAGTGCTAGGATGGAGAAAGCAAAACCATATGAAATATCGTTCTCAAAATTGAAGAGTTAGAAGTCTACTAGATCTTATTAGTCTTCCACTTTTAGAAATCCTCAATGACTCCCCATTAGTATAAAATACATTTCAAGGTGTCCATAGATTATAGACTACCCTGTAATGAACATTTTGGTTCTTCTCTCTCCAATAGCAACACCTTGAGCTTTTTTGGAAATCAACCCCTCCTCACTCAGTGTACCCACATTTTTTAGAACAGGACCATGTAACTCAGGATTGGCAAATCAATACACTGAATTCCCTAAAACACAGTGATTAACTTAAGGATGGGCATATGAACCATGCCCACCCAAGAAGCAGAATCCCCTCCTGGTCATAGAGATTTATAGAAAATTACCATATGACCAAAGTTGAACAAATAAGAGAGAATCCTCAGACTCCAAAGATATAAAACTTCTCCACTGGACTTTAATTTGGGAGGGTGTCAGTTGAAGTGATTCTGTTATATTGTAAATGCAAAAAGAAAACCTGCCTGTATTAGTTAGGATTTGACCATGGAAATGCCCTTCTCAATATTCTGAATGGATTACTATTTCCAAAGCCATTGCCATTTCTAAGATGACAACTAACATGATCGGTCTATATTTTGTGTCTCTTAGATATAATAAAAATTTTTGCTAGTCAGTTGGTGTGTTTCTGTTTCTCACATCCTGTTAATTGTTTTGACTTTCTATAGAAAATTACTATATTGAATTTAAAATAATTTGTAACAAGATACTGGCAGTAGCAATTACACTGTCATTTCCGGAAAGTGTATTTCTTTTGTAAAATCATTTTTTAATGTATACCATTCTTTGCTGAGTAGAAAAGTTATAATTCTTGAATAACACTATGCTCATTTGTAATATTTTTGCACAGAGTAGTGACTCAATGAGTATTGATTCCTAATGATGTTCAAATTTTGTGCACGTGTCTTCGTTGAGTCCCTCCAGAATATTTTCTTTTCCTTTTATTTACTCCTATGTCAGTAAGTACTTGAATTAGCTATAAATTACTTTTCCAAAGGCTCACAAAGTATTTTAAGGTTGACAACACTCTATTATTAAGGTTTATGTTTTAAATGCCTTACTTCGTGTGGCATGATATCTTATCTAATGCTCAAGGGAAAAAGTGACATAACCACAGACGATGATTATCAAGACTATTTTAGGTATCCTTCTGGTGAACAAAACACAAAACATTTATTTTTAAGTTGGGACGTTACAAAAAATAGCATGTCCTCTGGTTCCTGTAGTTCCACAAGGTCCAGATTGGTGTCTCCTACACTATTTTTCCTATGTTTGTGGCACAATGCTAACTGTTTTTATTAGGAAATGGCCTCCTGGCTGAGTGCCCATGCATTGTCTTACAGCATTTTCTCTCAGCTGTATCAGAATAACAAGCCAAGAAGTTCATACTTCCTCATTAATTCTGGAAAACCCATTATCATGAATAACACAGCCTGACCCTTTTTACGTCTTGACAATTGCTGGAAGTGTTTTATTTTATAACCGAATTCAAGACTATCCAATTAAATAGCAAACAGTGTTACTGTGGAAAATGAGTCTGTAAGTCTCATAATTCTCTTAAAGGATGATAATTCTTTCAAAATCCCATGAGTTAGGTACTAATAACTTGTAACCCTGTTTTCTTTTTCAATGATTTCTCACTTGTTGACTAGAGTATCATAATTTGTGACTGAAGAATAATATAAGGGGTCATTTTTAAAGTTTTGATGTTTTCCTACAATTTAGGGAAACATTTCCAATCTTTCAAGTCCTGAAACTGGAAGTTTGTGACTATCAGTATCCATGTCAGACTGCTCACTCACATTTAGGATAAAAATAATATCACGAGAAGGAAAATTGTTAATAAAAATAGAGTTTTAACCTATTCATAATTGAGTTTCCATCCATTTGCTCTTCCATTTTCTGCCTTTGTACCAATTAGAATCTCACTCTTTGTACATTAAGTATTTATAGTGTAATGTAAAGAATGAACTTGGTCCATGGACACAACATAATCTGGGTCCAATTTCTAACCTCTTCCTTAGGTCACTTAGTTCAGTGAATTTAATTTCTCTAAACCTTCTTTGCATTGACTAAGCAATAAGAAATTGACTTTGCTTATCATTGTGTTATGACTATATTATAGAAAAATGAATAGAATACATAAAAATCCATTTAGGTTCAACAAATAGTAGGCATTTATAATAAGTAGGCATTCATAATAGGTCCTCAACTAACATCAACAGCAGTATTTATCAACTGTGAGTAATACTAAATTTGCCAGACATCATTACAAATGCATTCATCTATCCTGAAAAGACTAGTAGATGCTATTGCCCTACTGTTGTTGCTGCTATTTTGTTATTTTGTCATTATTGCTCCAAGTTTACAAATAATGTACTCTAATGTAGTCTACTAAATTAAATTCTTAGATTACAAGAGAAGGTCACTGATATTCTGAAAAGGAAAAAACAAAGCATAACAAAACTTAAGAAGACCACACACATTCCTTCCCCTCCCTTCAAAAACAAACTCTCTAGCTATCCCTTCCTGGTATATTTTCCTGATGAGAACCAGTATTAGTAGTTCTAGACATGTATTTATTTGTTTTGCTAGAAAAAGCTTCAGACTGACCATTAACCAGAGATTACAGAGAGATTCATTGGCGTTCTCAGGGAATGCTGCTGTGGGCTTTGGGTGAGGTCTGTCCAGTAAGTTTGCCATTTTCATCCATCAACCCCATCTATTTACTGCTGACCTACACAGGCATATAGCCATGTCAGAGGTGCCACGAGAAATATTTATTCTCAGAGACTCAAAACAAAAAGTAATGAACCCTTTTCTTTTGAAATTGATGAGCCCCATTCTCAGTTCGTCTATTTTGAACTTGACACAGCTGAAACACAGAACAGGGGCTCAGTTTATCAGCTGCAGCCTTGCCACTTGACAACCCAGAAGGCAAGTTCATTAGCCTCATCACTGCCAGGACCTGTGCTCTGATTCCTCCATCTACAACGGGCATTTTGAAGAGCCAATCCCTGGTACCACAGGCACCAATCTTCATGCGTTTCACATTTCGATCTTAACTTATATGCCAATGAACTTGTCTGCAGAGAAATGACAAAAAAGCATGTCTGTGAATATGAGTCCACATAAAACCAAATTAAATAACTTCTAATTTGTAAAGTCATAAGTTTTGCCTAACTTTGCAAAGGGGACAAGTTGGGAAGTTTCAATCTAGGCTCCACAGCTTACTCTGAGACCTTGGGCAAGATACTTAACATCTTTATGCTTCATGATCCATACACTTATAGGGGTAGTTATACTCAGAACTTTATAAGAATTCACTTTTTTGAGATGAGCTTAGAACAATTTTTGGAAAAGATTTAATAAGTGTTAGCTAATATTACCTTAAGAATATCCAGGAAATTATAATTATTTGACACTAATTTACCTTGTCCAGATTCAAAATTAAAAAAATAGCATTTTTAAATTTTAATAGATGACAACATTTGATTGTAGAAAATATAAACCAGATGTTTGGATAAATGCAGTAATCTCTTTTGGGTTTGCATGTGAATATGTTAAACTATGAAAATGCAGTCAATCTTCCAATAATTTATTTATTACATTTATTAAGCTGCACATATGCAGAACTTCTTTCTATTTTTTATATATACAAAACTTGTTCCCAATTCAGAATTTCTGTGGCTGGTTTCTTTCTATAATTCAGGTACCAACTCATCAGAATGGTCTTGCTTGATCTCACGTATCAACTCATCAGAATGTTCTTGCTTGATTAGACTCTTGCTCCCAAGAATTCTCTATAACATTGCCCTGTTTCATTGTCTTTAAACCTTAGTTACAAAAAGAATATATCTGAATTATCTGCTATTTGTTTCCATCTGTGTCCCTCCAGTCTTGCTACTTTGGTTTACCACTATATCAGCAGAGCCCAGAATAATGCCAGACTATTAGTAGTAATAATAATAGCTTACATTTATGCATTTTGTATACAATTTACCTTGTGCACTTCATGTGTACTAACAATTTAATCCTCACAACAACTTTTCAAGATAATGCTATATTTACATTCACTTTACAGATGAGAAAAGGGAGGCAAAGAGTGATTAAGTGAGTGAGTGCCCATAATCAGTCACAGGACTAAAGAGTATTTAACCACTGCTCTGGTCTGCCTCAGAGTAGGCACTTAGCACACGGTTGTTAAACAAATGACTGGATGTGTTCAGGTTTGGGGCAAGGAGCTGAATATGCAAAAGTGGATAAAACCTAAACTCTGAGGGCCTGGGGCATCTGAGTGTATGTGAGGAAAATAGGTTTGGTAAGTGAATAAGCTAGAGAATACTTCAAATTTATATGGTGATGTATGCCACTTACATCTCAATTACATGGGGGAAACAATATAAATAGATTCAGTGAGTCACAGATGCTTTAATAGAAGCTTTATGGGACACAAATACAGTATAAATAAGGGCATGGCCTTTCCTTGGTGGTAAGGTATAGTTTTCTTATGGGAGATGATCCCTAATATTTGTTTAAGGGAGAGGAGTGAGTATGGGGGACTTAAATAGTACAACATTGAGAATCTCCAAATGAAACATTACATAATACAGTAGCAAATACCTGAAAAATATAAATTCTTGATGAACCTCCAAAAACACTGCATGAGGTTTATACTGTAGCAACTCAGTGGCTCTACTGAGTATGGTTCAGCCTGAAGCCAAGCTGTTACCATGGAAATGTGCACGCATGAACCACCGCTAAACTCTTGGAGAATAAATGCCAACAGCCATTTCTTCATTATAAATGATTCTGTATAAAAATTAAGCGTAGGAAATTGCATCATTATTTCAAGGAAAGTAATAAATTTAAAAGATATAACCCTTGGTTATAGCTGTCACCAGATAGTAGAATTTAAAATATTAATTCACTGTTATTAAAACCTGCATAGTCATTATAATTTATGGTTTAAATATTGTTCTAAAATTTGGAGGTTTGTTTTTGATAATCTCAAATCGCATTAATAAATTGTCAAATTTTACAAGTTACTTTATAATTAAAAAAGCATGTATTCAGTTTGAGAATACTAGGATATTAACATATACCAACCATTTGAGGAAGAAATAAGAAGAAATACCAGTCTGATAAATGTTACATTTTTATCTTCGATAAGCATTGACTTTTAGTGAACTGGTAAAAATATGAGGACTGTCTGGAATAAACCCAGACATAAATGCCTCTATTTTTCATTTTACATGACTGGATACTTTCTGAACAGCCCTTGTATGTGGCCTTAACTGGCATCATATAATGTATTTCTGCATATTAAGTACTTAATAGGTCATTTACATTTTATATTCAAGTTTTATTTTTATTTTCTATTTTGTAAATTAATTCTTAAGCTCAAGTTGGAGCATGTATTTTAAGAATATTATTCTTAATCATTATAAGGGAGTTAATTTGGTGAATTTGAAAGAACTCTCTTTATTTACAGATTTATAATCTTTCTCAATTTTTTAGAGACCAAAAACCTGGGAAGCTTTCATGCACACTGTGAACTGTGTACTTCAGTTCACCATTAGCATATGTTTAATTAGTTAGAATATGGTGAAGACAAGAGGCCTGTTTTTTTATGTATGATAATTTATTAAATATAAAGGTGGCATTTAAACTGTCTCACCATATATACATATATGCAAATCTGCTTTCAACATGATTGTCTTGTGTAAATCTTTTTTTTCATATAAATCTTGAGGAACATTAAAGTGATATTTAATAGATGATATTTAAAATACTTCATGGGGAGAGATTTTTCCATATGCATGCCATTGCCCTTCTGTCATTAGTAATCAGTGTTGTAGTTTCAGAACTAGTTTTTTTGTCTAATATATTCCTGGAAATTTTTTATTCTCTAACCCATCAATCAGAGGAAATTCTTAAGAGCTGAAGGATGGGTTCCTCTTTTGTGTGACATGAATCAAAGTATCATAGCAAGTTACATTATAATGCTGAGCTTGGCAAGGTTGATGTAAGATTTCTTGATATTAGTAGGCAATTAAAAATACATTTTTTCTATTGAAAATTTTCTGCATTAACATTAGGATAAAAGAATAAACCTTTGAAATGTACTTCCATTTAGCCCTGAGGATTATATTATAATAAAATAGAAAGTCTTTGGAAGAAAACCAAATAAATATTAAGAATACACACAGTATCCTGAAAATGTGCTGATAAACTTCATTTTACTTCCTTGAACAGCTTGCTTCTTACCACTTAATAGTATTTGGAGGAGCAGGAGAATGAGAACAAAGAACACGTAAAATATGAGTAGAGAGAGAGGAGATTAGAGGACCTATGGTAGCTATTCTGAAAACAGGGAAACCAAATTCTAAGAAGATTTGATATTAAACTTACTAAAAAAGATAGGAAACGGATCATAATGTTCTCAATGAACAGTGATCAAAAGAAAAAATGATTTGATTTGGTTTTTGTAAGAAAGTGAATTTAATTTCCATTCACATTTCTCACTCAAATTTACTTAAATGGATTGGATATGGCCTTTGCAAATGGGACGGTATTATTCGCTCACTTTTGGAAAATAAAAACCTTATAGGACATTTGTAAGTTCATAGTATATTGCAAGTTACTATAAGCAGGAGGAAATGAAAAAAGGCAATTGCTTATTTGCAAAATTTTAGTACACCTTTTTTTCAGAAAGTATTTGAAACATCCTCTTGACAGTCCCTAGTTAGCGTTCCACTGAAAAGGAGCTAATCACGGTTGTCTCAAATAAAAAACACTTAGAGCCAAGGAGTGAATGGAAGGGAGGAGCCACCATGAGCAAATGGTCCTCCAGAACACAGGGTACACTTCGCCTGCACACTGCTGTTGGGCGTTGGTGGTTCTCTCTTTAGAGTCTAACAATTACAAAACAATGCCTCTTATGAGGCCTGGTCATACAATTCACCTGACTCGGTCCTATTTAATGTAAGAAAAGCTATCTTTTCTCTAACAAACCGAACACTTAGCAATTCATGTTAAGAGTCTAGAAGAGGAGCTAGATTGCTGTTGCTATGAAACACAGAAGATACCCAACTCCTAAAAATAAGCTCTAGGAAGTGTTATTCAGACTGAGTTGACAAAGAAGTTTAGGATAAATGACAAAAAAAGAAAAAAGTGCTGTATTTATCTTAGGTACTTATTTCTTTTAAAATATTCTAAAATGTTTTTATTCTGTAATTAAAGCTGTACTTTTAAATATTTTAATTGAAGCTCTATTTTTCTATCCAAAGTATTTTATTTATTTTATATTGCACAAATACAAACAGAATTCTTTTACTTTTATTATATTTTGGACTCATTTATTTTTTAATACATGCACGAGATTTTATAATTTCACATATAATCAGGGCCCACTTGGTTACAAATATCAATTTTTAGAGATAACCACTCTAAGCTCTTTTTGTTTTTCTTCGGTTATACTGGTGGGTGACATGACATTTTAGATAGCTATATAAGTCATGAAAAATTGTTGACCACAACACTCTAGGAAATGATTAGGGAGATACTTTCTGAGTCATACCTAAACTACCTGCCCGAACATTTTTAATGTTGTGTTTTATTCATTTAACAAACATGCATTTTATGAGAGTCTGTGCTAAGTATCATTCCAGGTACTTTGCTTCCAGAACATTGTTTGAGTAACAAACAGTTATTGTTCATTACTCAGTACCTGGAATAGTCATTTGTTTTTCCTATTTATTATTGTATCCTCAGTAAGGAGGAAAAAATTGAAATGTGTAATTTATAAATGCTATATAGTCTACCTCATAATACCACTAAGAATACTTGTACATTGTGAATAATTTATTTTGATAGGTAAAATTTTAAGTTGAAACATGAAATTTATGAAAGAAAAATAGTATCACATATGTATTGTTTTTAGTTATTTATGCAATAAATTTTCCTACCACTGCACTAAAATTTTTAATTTCTATGAACTACCTTGGCAAAACATAAAATAAACAAACTGATATTCATTTAATTATTTAACTTAATTATAATCACAAAAAATTAACATTAGAACTGTCACGTCTCAAAGTAACCTCAATGTTCAAGTCCTTATTTTTTTTGGAATTCTTTAAAAGAAATTGCAACTTCTCACCACTCAGTTAACAATTGACAGAAATAAAATAAATTCAGGTCTCCTACTTTTGAGATACATTCTCTTCAGTGAAACTTTTTCTTTCTATCAAGGATTTGATGGAAAAATTTTCCACATTATGAAATAAATTTATAGTATTTAAAATTTAAAGCAATGAAAGTGCAGGAAATGGGATTGACTGCTGGGCAAAACCAGTATTTCCAGTATTTTTAATTTTTTTCTTTTTTCTTTTTTTTTTTTTTTGCAAGTGATGGCTAGTTGTTTGTCAAAAATTCTGGGAAAAGTTGGGTACTTTTGTATACGGAAGAGTAGAGTTGTTCCAGGAACTGGCTGCTCTCACCACCTTGCATTCGGGTGGGATCATATAACTGGGTTCTGACCAAGAGAATGCAAGTGGAAGTGATATTAACCATTACTTCTCCAACTGCAGTTTGCATTCAAAACACATGAAGGGATGTTTGAACTATGTAGTCCTGAGCTCCACCTATCAAGTTTCTCATGTGGTAGATCTAAAATAGAGCCTATAAATGTGCATATTGGTGATGCTGATACTTCCCATCCATGACTCACACCTTGATATACATCATTACTGCTTTGCCCATTTCCAGAAAGAAATGATAGGTTTTGTTTAATGAAGTCAATATGTTTTGTTATGAACAAAAATAATTACCATCTATTTACAATTAGAAACATGAATACATTCTCTACTATCATTAATATTTCGTCACAGAAGTCCTGGGCATTTACAAATTTATTTTTTAATATGGATATTTCAAAAGATGAAAATCCTGTTCAGTTAGGAAAGAGTGATAAGGAAAAAGATGTAGGAGAAAGATGCAAAGTAAGAGCTACAAATTTAAGGCATAATTTCACATCTCTACATGATTCATAAGAAAGCATAACCAGAAGAAAAATAAAATGACACACATGAAGAGATTACCAGCATATATTTCATGGAATTTGGAAATCTCCACTGACCACTATGATGATAATTACTTTCTCAAGTAAACTACTATAATTAAACCATCCCTTATGAGCTTCAGAAAATCACAAGCCGAGGTTGTGGCACCTTACCAAGTTGTTTTATTGTGCAGCCAACGTAAGTGCATGGTGACAAGTTCACAAACCTAATTGTCAGATTCTGGGTACGACAACAGCTCTGATGGCCATTCCGGAAAAAGAATTCCAAACTGCTTTGAAGGGTGGACTGGGTGCTGGCATGGGTGCACAGCTTCCCAAGGGGAGTCCTTCGAAGGGTGATAGTAGTGATATTCAGCACTGAGGTATGGAGCACATTTTCTACAAATTGCTGGGGTTTGTTTAAACTTATGATAAATAATATAGAGAACAGAAATTAGATTGGAGAATACAACAAAAAGATATTTTTATTATAAAACAAATAAAGGACTTCACTGATGTTTTAAAAATAATTTTTATAACATTGTCTAACGCACATTTCATCCTGATAAGGGTCTTACTAGGTAAATGGTGTTTCTTTTTATCTCGTTCTTTTGTTCCAAGACAGGAAAATAAAGATATGCCTTATTTCAAAGTTGCACAATCTCTAATTAAAATATTTGAAATTTAGCCTTTGGTCTTCTAAACCACATAAATAGACTAGGTTAGATCATTTAATCAGTTAATACCACTGAATAGAATTTCTTCCCTCTCCTCACCAGGTGTACCTCTTCCTGCATTTTGCTCCCTTATTTCCTCTTTTGCTCTCTTTTTTAAACTTCTACTGCAATTGAATCTTGGTTTTCTGTTGTTCTTATTGATGGTGATGATGGTGGTGGTGGTGATGGTGGTGGTGGTGGTGATGGTGGTGGTGGTGGTGGTGGTGATGATGGTGGTAGTTTTGGGAGCAATTTTTAAAATCTTTTCTCACTGTCCTTTTACTTTTCTTTCCCCTTGACCTAAGAAATAAAAGTACCCAATAATACACAAGAGACTCGCTTTGTAAGCAGAATTTGGCATGTAAGCTATGTGACCTCTATAATCATTTGATCTGTGGAAGTCTTCTTTAAAGAATCATGTAGGAACAAGCCAATGCTTTCAGACATCCTTTGGTCACTGGCAGCATTTGCCATCCATCCTGAATGGGTAATTCCCTTGTCAAAGGCCTAGTCTCCCAGATAATTCTATAGAGTGCATCATTATTTATTTTCTCCAACAATACTTTGGAACCATACCAAATAAATCATGTGCTATAGTATTAAATGCTGGTGAAATAAATGAGCATGAGGCTTTAGAGTGTTATGCCCCAGGAATCAAAAGTGCTTATGATTTGACACATTTATCTCACTTGTTCAGCAGCTGACATGGGGTTAGTAATTGGAAAGTGGCATCATAACAGCACGGAGGAGAAATATGCACCCACTTCCATTAAAAAGGTTTCCTCTTGAAGAGGGCTGTCACTTATTTGGGGAGATTTGGTCTGCTCTCTTGAACAATAACTTAGATTTTCCCAGACCTCCTCCTGGACATGGTAATGATGGAAAGGACATATTAACTTCTATACCACCAGGCTGGCACAGGTATGTACCATGATCTGGGCAACACTGGTATAAGGGGTCACTGAAAATTCTCTTGTCCTCAAAAGATAGGATGGGGAGCTGCTTTTGAAAATAAGATTTAGAAATAATTTTTTATGTTATGAGATATACACATATTTATGTTGCAGTAATATATGCAAAATTAGTACACACATTTGATTTATGATAATTATAACATTACCATAATTATGTACATAAATCATACATATAGAAAAAGAATAGAAAGAAATAAAATGCCTTCTTTAAATAGTGAGATCAATTTATAAGGGACTCTTTTCCTTTTATTTTTCTATATTTCCAAATTTTCTACAATGACTATTATACTGGAAAAATAAAACTAATGTTACTAAAAATATTTTAAATATTAAAGCACAACACATAATATAGTACTTTTTCCCTATTATTCCTTTATTGATTTTCTTTTAAGTTATCTTACTATTTTTTTCTCTTCACTTACACAGCTGCTTCTGATGATGGACACCAAAAGGTTACTGTATTAAAGTTACTTGAGCTAATCTGCTTTCTCTCAAAAATTTTAATGAGTATCAAATAATTGTAACTCTAGTAACAGTAGCCCACATTATATTTTAAAATATAAAACAGGAGCCAGACCACCTAGAAAGAAGAGAACCTCGTCTCTGACACTAGCTGGTGACTCCAGCTAAGCAAGTTACTTAGCCTCCCTTGTGTTTTCTTTTCCTCATGTTTTATAGAGAAATGTTAGCAGAATCCACCTTACGATTTATTGTAAGATTAAAGGAGTCATTTGGTGTGAACATTCAGAGCAATGTCTCACATACACCAAGTTCTATGTAAGTGTTTATACTACTCTAAATGTCAGTGGACCTCTCTATATTGGCTCTATAACTCTAGAAATAATAATCCTTTCCTCTTAGCACTTGTGGAGTGCTCCTGAAAGGTTCCATGGTGGCGAAGGACTTGCTAGCGTTGTTCACTCCTAAGTCTCAACTGCTCTCATGGTGCTTGACACCTGGTAGGCTCTGTATAAATATTTGTTGAATGCATACATTCATAATGAATATTACAGTCTTAAGTCTGTGTCTAAAAATTAAATCTGACATTTGGTTTAGTAAGTTTCTGAAAATTTCAAAGCTACTTCCTTTTTGCTAAGAGCAGCTAAAAAGTGTTTCAGTTGAACTATTTCTGCGGACTCTTACATTATTGTTTATATATTTCAAGTGAGATTTTGTAGTTCTTTAATGACCTTGCATTCTTTCTTGATAAAAAGCTTATGTTGAATCTAAGAAAAGGGTCATGTTTTCTGAATGGGATCCACATGTGTTTACCATATGACTTTTCTCTGTGTTGCTTTCAAAGTCCATATATTGAAAGATGGTAGAAGTCTCTCTGTGCCTCAGGAAAAACTTCACACTGAGAAGTTCCACTGGCCAGATCCCCTGACTATGAGTCATAGTTAGTCACATTGCTTGAGAATAACTTTACAAGGCATTAACAGCACAAAAGAGCTTAATGAGTGGCCCAAAATGGTCTGGGATTGCAAATGCTTTCAAGAATCCAGGGATGTCTCATTCCATGCATTTGATGTTTCGGGGCACATACCATTTTTTCTTTTACTTGTGGAAATAATTTATAACTAGTATGATAGTAGACTTAAAGCTCAAATTTGCCTATTAATCATATTTAATACTTCTTACTAAACTTTAGTTTCATAGCTTTGAGTAGATTGTGAAAAAGAATATGAAGAGTATGGTATTTTATAACTTTTGAATCAAGCTCAGATTATTGAGATCTACAATTACAGGATGTGGGAGGATTTTCAAAATATTTAAGAGGTTCTATAAGCCTGATGCTGAAAATGAATCACAGAACCATTTTTCATCTTGTCAGCCACCGACATCATGCTTAAGGAATTCTTACAGAAAAACAAATGCCTATTCAGAGCATATTAGCCATTCTGTTCCCTGATATTAAGGCAAAGAAGTAGTCCCTGCAAAGAAAGCTTGAACATATGCAATAATCACTTTTGAAGTATATACATATGTAAAATTAATTAATAATCAGGATGTTCATAGCTCACAAAGATAGCACTAAAACAACAGGAACAAATTTAACAACCCTCACATCCCGGGCCAAAATGGCATTCATCCAGGACTAAACAATGTTAAGATTATAAAGATATAACTACTAGATTCATCTAGCATAAAAGAGCTATAAATCTCAGCAGATGGCTTTGGTATATTATTATATTATCGCTGAATTCAAGATAGTCGGAGGAAAAGCCTTAAGATTTAGTAGTAGACAAGGTTTCATTCACTACATCTAGTCCAATATTTCTTCAGCGTTAGCTACGCTTTAAGATTAACTGGGAGCCTTTATAAATCCCTTTCCCCAGGTCAAACACCAAACCAATTAAATAAATCTCACTAGGAGTGGGAACCCAGTATCAGTATTATTAAAAGCCCCTTATATAAAGCCAAGGTTAAGAACCACTGGTCTAGTTATATCCTGGTAGTATGGCCAAGTGGAGAAGCTATCTTTGGGCATGTTGGGGTGAGTGACTAAAGGCATCATTTACTATTACTCTAGGCGCTTTCCTAATGTTCTGCCTAGAGTAACATTTAATTGACCCTAATGGGTAGAAACTATGATTATCAACACCATTTTATAGATGAGGAAACTAAGAAAGTTCAAACAACTAGGAATGGTAAAGTGGGGGGTTCAAATCCAGGCATTTGATTATACAATGGTATTTAACAACTATTTGTAAATTTGTATAATACACCAACCGCACTGTCAAAATACCTGTTAGAGGCTCCAAATGCTTAATGCAGTAAATAAGGTGATGCCTTTCTACTATTATAGTAAACTAATTATCAGCAACTGCCTTACAACATGTGCTGGAATTAAACAAGAAAAAAAATAATGTTTCCTCAATAGTACCCTGGAAGAATTGATAACACTAACTAACTAAACTAATAGATAAAATCAACAAAAGGTGACAAAATGCTACTTCTATTCATTTATGTCTGGCTTCTGGGAGGTCAGCAAAGTATAATCACAGCTACTGTGATTCCAACAACATTGAAGCAGACTTTAATCACACTACTCACACATACTTAGCACCCAGATGAAACAATACTCAAGAAATAGAATTCATAAGAACACGGATTCCACAGTGTAATGTACATTCTCTCTAACCCTCGGGAAATGGAGTACTGTTTAAGACACACTTTCTGCAGGTGTATTTCCAAGAATAAGGTGGCTGCAGATAAAATGACTTCATGGATGTGCAATATAAGAAAAAAAATTCTCCTCGTTCTACATACTGATACTGACTTCCTGCTTTCACAAAGAGAAGGCATAAACTACAGTTAGTGTCATTGGTTACCTGAAGAGTGTTTTCTGTATTTAAGAAAACCCATAGGTTGAAAAGCAATAGTTTGAAGATATCAAATCTATTCTCCCATTTAGCTAGGGATGAACAAACCAATTTAGACACAAATCTAAATAAAAATGATCTTACGTAAGTCAATGTGAAAAAAATTAATAAATTTTGAGTTTGAAACAAATCCATTTTTCTATCCAATGATTACCTAAAAGTTATTTCAGGACCATTCAAATGCCACTTTCACCAACCACTGGTAATGCCAATGAGGTCTTCATTTCTGTAGCTCTTTTGCCACAAAAAAGAATATATTTTTGAAGGGGGTTAATGTATGCCACTAACAGCCATTTATAGTTCAATGTGAACTGATGATTTAAAAGTAAGCTTTTCTTTGATTTTAGAAAGATAACTTGTGGGTCCTGAGACCTGGAAAGGGTGGGAAGAAATGATATCCAGAATGGGAAAAAGAGAAAGTGTGCAAATTCTAAAAATGCCAAAGGCAAAATTTAGCCATTTCACAAGTTTATTTTGGAGCCACATTCAGTAAGGAAGCAGAAGATAATCTGAGAAGAGAAACAACCAAAAATTTATTTTCTTTTGTTCCTTGATGATACACATTTCCTAAGGCTAATTAAGACTAACATACAATATACAAAGAGAGTAAAGAAATTTTAATTGTAAGTAATTCCTTTAGCTCTGAACAAAACTGAAAAAATGTTGAAATTCATTTTTAAAAAGGAGAGAGAAGTATAAAAGAGAAAGAGAAGAATATACATCATCATCACCATTGTCATTATCAATATAATAATTTGGCTAAACAAATAACCAGAGAGATCAGGTGCTTCAAGAAGTTTGGCCAAATGAGCTAAGATTGCAAATAAGAACCATATTGGCCTAAGTGAAAAAGCCACTGACCATGCTAACAGAGAAACCACACTGCAAAATACATGCAGACTCAACCGAGTATGAAAATTAGGCCAAAACAATGAGGTTTACAGAAGTAGAGAATAAACAGAAAGCCATGCTTATCTCCAAGTGATAGAAATCTTGAAATATATCAAAATATGTTATGCATAACATAAAGGTAACTTCAAATAATCTTATGCTAAAAAAGATAGTGCTGATGTTTATAACTGTGCTGATCCAGAAAGATATGCATCATCCTCTTGCTGCCACTCTCATTTATGAAACTCAGATTCATTTTTCCCACGAACTCAGATGGAAATGAAGAAGAGAAAAAAAAGTGAGAATTACAACTCTCACAGATCAAAGAAAATGAACTTCTAGCAATAAATACAAGGAGGCAAATAATGTCAACCCTAGAAATTAAATACCTCATTCTTAAGACAATAAATATAATATTTCCATTTATTGAGGAAACCTTTTAAGAAATAAATGTGAGAAAGGCTGGGATGATCATCATATCAATTATTGGTGCTGAAAACAAATCTCTCAAAATGTGAGTGGCATAAAACAATACTTCTATTATTTCTCTGATTTCTATCTGTTAGGATTCCATAAATAAGTTGACAAGGCAGATGTGACTCAAGACTCTCACGAAGTTGCAGTCAGATCTAGGTAAAAATGGACCTGCTAGGCCAACCATCTCTCGCTCCTCAGCCATCTCATGGCTTCTCCCTGTGATCACTTCAGATGGGACAGTAGTTGAGGCATCCTTCCAGCATGGTGGTCTCCAGGAAATAGAACTACTCATGTGCGTGCAGCTCAGGGTTCTGGAGTGAGTGTTGCAGTGAGCAAGGTGGAAGCTGACTTGCTTATTATGACCTGGTCTTGGAAGTCAGCTAACAATACTCTGTCCAACTTTATTAGTCAAAACAGTCTCAGCAGTCTTCTCTGTTTCCATGTATGGTATATAAGTCTAATCTCTAAATGGAGAGAGTAGGAAAGACATATTTGTAGAAGATCACATGGGATAGGAGTACTGTTGTGAGCATCTTTGGAAAGGACAATCTGTCACAACAATTTCTCCCATCCTACCTGATCTTTTTACAATGTGTCTCTCCCACTTTTTCCATTGGGAGGTTAGATTTACATCCTACACAAGTTTATTTATACTAGACTATAGCGACAATAAGATAATAATAGGATGATAAAAATAACAAAGTTTCTCATTTAATCTAATCCTATTATGAGTCCCATCTTACTGTTGCAAAAACTGAGCTTTGGAGAATCTACTTAAGCATGCTCAAAATCACACTGTAAATAGTAGAGCCAACATTTAAACATAGATCTATTTCGAATTCCAGGTGTTTTCCATTACACCACATCATTGCACAATGATTTTAATATTAACATAACCAATCACCCGTTTAAATCCAGTTCATCAGTGAATTCTTACTTATTGTGAGGGTTACTTCTCAAATGCATTTTTAAGTGGAAATTCAACACTAGTCCCACCAAAAACGGGGAAATGTTCACCTGAGACCCATGAAGGGTTTACCAGGTCCGCAAAGACCAGACCCTTAGATTGCCCATCAGAACTGCTCTATATAATAGATTACATAATTTTACTCATAAACCTTCCAATTTCACATCAGATGTTACAATTCTGTACTTTAGTTAACCTAAATATCAGGTTTTTTACGTTTAACTGATAGCCAACTCTAATTTAAAGAAGAAAATACTGCCATGTGTGAATTCTTTCAAATGTCTTCCCCTCCACATCAAGTTCATTGAATCATTTTTACCCCTTTTCACTCTATTCCTACTTTTACCCAAAGCTAATGCCTTTCCCTGTCCTTTGGCTCCCTTCCCTTCCCATCTGTGCTGAGAAGTTTCTTTCTTAGCTATGTTCATTTATTTGACCTTCTATCTCCCCGTCTACTTGGCTCTTTTTCTTTTAAAAACAAGCTCACATTCCTTATCCTGGAAACGAAAATCTTTCCCTAGTCCGTCCCCCTCTCACTGAAGCGACTTCCCTTCCCAGTTCCTCTCACGTCTAAACCGCTTATCAGAATGGTTTACATTGGACGTCTTCCCCTTGTTATCTCCAACTCACTCTATCATGCGTCCTGGTCTGCTTTCAGGCTCTCATTTCCTTTATGTTGTTCTTCCAAATGACACAGCTCTTAAGTACAAGTCTGTGATTAGGAGTATGATAGTGGCATAAGCATCCTTTTTGTAGTAGTGTCATTCTCATGGCATTCATCCAAGGGTATCTATCTGCCAATGGATAAATGATGACTTTCACCAGCTCCTCATCAAAACGGTTTATTTCCTTTTCTTTTAGTAGATACCCAGAAGTGGGATTACTGGGTCATATGGTAGTTCTAGTTTTAACTTCTTGAGGCTCCTCCATACAGTTTTCCAAAGTGGCTATACGAGTGTACATGCCCACCCACAGGGCACGGACGTCCCCGTTTTCCACAGCCTCCCCAGCATTTGTTAGCTCCTGTCTTTTTGATATCAGCCATTCTAACAAGTGTGAGGTTTTTCTCCTTGTGGTTTTGATTTACATTTGATTAGTGATGTTACACACGTTTTTTATGTAGCTGTTGGCCATTTATATGTCTTCTTTGGAAAAATGTGTATTCAGGTCCTTAGCCCATTTTTCAGTTGGGTAATTTTTTAATTAAATTTATTGGGGGGACATTGGCCAGCAAAATGACATAGGTTCCAGGTGTGCAATTCTTTATTGTCTATATGTTATATTGTGTTCTCACCACCCAGAGTCATCAGTTAGGTTATTTTAATTGGTCATATAATGAGGCTTTCTGGGCAGAGCAGTGCAGACTCCCAGGAGGGTCTGAAAATGGCTTGTGAGAGCAGAAAAAGGAGATGGGCCAGCTTTGTAGGTAGCTGGTGAGGCTGGTGTCAGGAGTACCTCAGGCAGACCAAGGCTTGTGTTGTTCAAACTCCCTGTTAGCACCAAAGAAGGGAGGAAAATGGATTTTCTTAACAGCTTGCCCAGATGTAGGGCCAAAGGGGAAAGAGAGTGGTGGGGCCTCAAACCTGTCAGCAGTCAAACATCAATGATGGGGTCAGATTCCTTATTACAATCCAGTATACTGAATTTTAAAATGACAAGAACTATACTGACAAAGGAAATCTTAGTTTTAGAGTTTGTAAATGCTAAGATAATGGAGAATTTCTATAGGGCTGACTACTGTCTTCTTGAGAATCTATGACTATATACATGATAAGGGACACAACTTAGAACATCCAATTATCTCAGTTCCTAGATCAAACAAAGATGGTCTCAAAAGCAGAATCTTGAAGGAATATTATAATATGCTATGTACAGGAGCTGATACAACATTAGTGTTGTAAGAATTATATAGCAATTTAATAGTTGAATATTGTTTTTACCGCTATTTTAGTTCCAGATCAAATAAAGCCACAGCGAATTGGAAAAACAAATAAATGTGAACTGGGTTTCTGTCACATAAAGTCAGTCTGGGTATTCCCAGAAATGCACTTGATTCAAAGATGTCTTGAAGTTTGACAGTGCTCAGATGTCAGTTTTAAGGGCCTATTGCCCTTTCAATACATATTTGATAATAATGTTTCTAAATTACTGCTTATTATTTTTGTGTATTTCTTTTACCTAAGAAAATACACCTTTGAGTTGTAATTATAATCTGGTTGGCTAAAAGTTTTGTGTTAAAGAATACTAGTCATTGTTCATTGTACTCTCTGCTGAGGAAAAAGGAATCACACCGATGTGTCAGAAAAAACACCTGCTAAATGTTAAAATTGAAGCAAATGAATAAATACACATCTTTACTACTATTCCTATAAAGGGATATCTATTTTTAGCTTTGATAAGAAGTTAAATTTAAATATTATGGCTAAGTAAATGTTAACTTATGTCTGTTTGAAACTCTAGAATTAAAGGAGATTGAAGTGAAAATTGTCAATAGTACAAAATAACGTACGTAGATCCAGCTAATGGGATGCTCTTCTGCACGTGTCAATATTTTCGAGAGGAGGATTAAATCAGGCATGTGTGCTACTCCCGTAAAACCATTTGGTACATTTGCACCACCTCCCCAGTCTTGATAGTAGATCAGGTAGAGGGGCCCGACTTTGCTAATCTACCGTTCCCTGTGTTATTACCCAGGTGGTACCCAGGGAAGTTACCACTGTAAAGCTGTGTCTTCTTGGGTGATCAGATCTCCTGCGATTCCTTGAAGGATTCAGTGCAATCACATGTGGCTGATAAAGCAGCGGTGCACAACGTACCAGTACTCTGCAAATCGAGATGGCACACGTACCAGCCCTAGCGAATCTTCAGAGCAGAATTGTTTTTAGTAAGTTAAAGAGAAAATTATCACCCTAACACTTTACTAGACAATTCCATAATAAAGCATATCTCCACTTACTTTTCAATTTATACTTTTAGTAAAAAGTTTGTTTGAAGATTAAATCCTTCTCTGTACATATATGAGGACTGTCTGGGGAAAACCCAGCCATAAACGTCTCTATTTTCATATTACATGGCTGGATACTTTCCAGACAGCCCTCGTATATTTCACTGTAGTAAATGTACCTAATACTCTTTTTTGTCAGTGACTGTTGCTTATTATTTATTTTATACTTCTCTAGTGTCCATTATTTAGCAATATAGCTTCTTAAACTTTATGAATGGACACAGTCTTTTTTTTCCTACTTCACATATCATGTAGAATGGGAATCTTTCAGAACAGAGTTTAGAACTGGGAATCACTGAGAAAGAAGGAAAAAGATGAAAAGCAAGATGTGTGAATCTGTGACTAATTACTGAAATTGTATATGACAAAATTAAATGCAATAAATAATTATGGCTTGTCTGTAATTCTCCCAAAATAACTGGTGATGAACTAAAATTAAAGGTAAATATGTGTACTATCCTCCCCCAATAAATACCCATAAAATTTGTCCTATATTTATTTAGTAAAGAAACTGTGGAAAGTTCTTAAAATATAAGAAGAAAATTAAAATCATATATAATCCTTTTATCTAGAAATATCTATTGTTAATATTTTGGAGTTTTAATTTAAATAATATTAGTTTTTATATGTGTATGTGTGTGATAATGTATTCCTTACAATATTGCTGAATACTTTGTCTATATACAAAGATAAACATACAGAACTATGATGCTAGCATTTATTTTACATAGTGTTATGCTATTATTTTCCATGCTGTTAAATTTCCTTCAAAAATACTAAATTTTGTGACTATATACTCCACCATATTATAATATGCTAACATTTATTTAACTGTATCCTATTACTGGATATTTAGTTTATGTCCAAGCAGGGGATTAAATGTCTTTGTCATAAATAATACTTTAATGATCATAGTTGTATATGAAGATTTCTACTAATTTCTAAGTATTCCCTTTAAGTATAAGGATTGTTTTACTGGGTCATGGTATTTTTGCCATTATAGTCATATCCAAATTTGTTCACAATTGAGTTGTGCCAATTGAGAATCCCATCAGCAATCTATCGTAATGCTCCCTGCACCACAGCCTTCCCATCACTGAATACTGCCTTTTTAAAAAGAACTTCAATAATGTTATAGAGAGACATGAGACACCATTTCATGGCAATATCAAAATTGATATGAGCATAGGCCTGATATATATATATATATATATATATATATATATATATCCTTTCTGTGAACTTTATCTGTTTTATTGTATATTTATATTAAGTTACCAAGGGGTTTTTAATGATTATTATTTAATTGCAAACACAAGGTTTTAAAAACTTTCTGAAATATTTTTAAACTCCATGTTCATTTTCTGCAAAGTCAAATGAGTGTGCTTCAAACAAGCACTAGGAACTCTCCAACGTTTCTGAACCAGCACAGGTTTAGATATAGAAAAGGAAACAGCAAAAGAACATATCCCACTTCCTTCTTCCACAGTGACCTCTGGGCACATTTTTTGGTATTTGCCTCTTGGCCTTGAATAGAAAATATACATCTTCGTGAGAGCAGAAGTCATCCTTTTTCTCTGACATCCCCTCCACGTTTTTCAGCCCTCGCTGTGCATTACAGATGTGCCCACGGACGCAAGTACAATGAAATGTGATGAATTGTGGAAGAGCGTTCTTTGGGGTGGAAAGAGCAGCACACATGTCTTTGGAATGAAAGGAATGTGACCCCAAATAGACAGGAGTCACATTCTGCATCAATAGTCCTCTATGGCAGCAACTTTTACCGATTTGATCATGTTTATTTTAAAGGAATAAGTAACAAAAGAATAGCTCATTTTTTCATAGGCTTTCATCAGAGACAGGGAGGATATTCATGAAGCAAGACTCGGTGTCGAAATTACAGACGCAACGTTGTGTCCGGAATTCCAAGTCCAGAATCTGCCTTGACAGCAGGGCAGTTTTTTGACCTTTGACTTTTAACAAATTGTGGTTAAGTTACAACACTATCTGGACATCCTCCAGTCAGTATCTACATGATACTGCAACTATGTTAAGAAATGGGAGAAAAAGATACAAAAATATGAAAATTATTTGATCAAAATCAACTCAATTTTGTTAAATGGCTTGAGATATTTATTATATAATACCCTACTTTTAAAAATTCACTAGCCAACCAAAGACAGATTACATAGATAGAAACATAAGTAAAAAAGAATAAAGGCCTAAAAAGTACATTTTTAAAATATAGGTCTGATGCGTATATGCTAGTATGTTCCTTCATAATAATATGCACAAGGGCCTGTGTCATTTGCCAAAAGAAAAGAGAATAAAATCATATATTAGAAAAAAATCATAAAAAAGACATAAATCCAAACATAAAGAAATAATACAAAAAGTATTCTCTGATCATAATATAGCAAATCTAAAAATTAATACAGATAAGAAACAAAAAACTCTTCAATTTGGAAATAATCTTATTTATTTAAATTTTAAAAATACAAATTTTGTCATAAAAATCTTTTAGATCAAAGAACTGGAAAACCAAAAATTTAAAATATCCAGAAAGTAATGATGATGAAGATACTATTAACACATATTTTGGATATAAACCATTAATAAATAGAGAAATAAAAGCAGAAATGAGTAAGTTAGAATATTAAAAAATGGGAACAAATATGTAAGATAAAAACTAATAAAATTAATTAATAAAAATAAAACCCTAAAAATAATAAAAGTTAAACCTTGGTATTTTTTTAAATCAATAAACTGGATCAAAACCTTAACTATTATAATTAAGAAAAAAAGAAAGCTATGTGCACACACACACAAAAAAAGACAAGACCAAAATAAGTATAGAAGAGTAATTTTAAAACGTTAAAATATTACTTACCTAACCCTAAACACAATAAATTAAAAACTTGGGTGAAGTAAGTATTTTCTAGGAAAATATAATTTACCGAAGTTAACCATACACTCTACATTAATCCAAAAAAAAAAAAAGTCAATCTAAAAGTTAGATATAAAAGAGCTATCCCCCCAAATAAAAAATGCTGGGCCTTAACAGTTTCACAGAAAAACCTTCTGAACTTTAAAACAGCACATTTTGTAATGTGCCACAGAATACTGTCATTTCCATTCTGTCTAGAGAATGAATACATAAGAATAAACCTTGTCTCTCACATAAACAAACAGAGGAAAGGAGTAATGGAAGGACACAGGGATGCATGAGGGGGAAATTCCACTTGAGTTCTGTGTTCACACACCTTCTATTTTTATTGAGGTTAATTTTAAATACGTTTGTTGTCTTATCTAGTGAGCATTTCACATCACTGCCAACAGTTTCTTTAAGTATCATATGATTATTGAGATAGTGTTCGAATATATATGTGTGCACTCTGCATGAACGTACGTTAAATGCTTCGCTTGAAAGAACATTTGAAATGGAGGGGACTGTTAGAGTTTTCAATCAGAATGAAACTTGATTTTAATGTTTTAAGTTGGTTTCCGGGAGTTGTATATCTACTCAACTTGGATGTATGTTTGAAATTTATTTCAGCTTTGTTTTTTTCATGTGATGCCTTGAGAGGATATCAGAAACAGGTTTGATTTTTCAGACTGGCATTATGTGTGTCTGTAGGTAGAGATAAGAATTATTATGTTTTTATTACTATTTTATTTTTATTACGGATACTAAAAAAGGATCCACAATAAGAAAAGTAAATTTCAGGGAGCAGAACGCAGTTTGAGTGAAAGAGTCAAAGTGTGAATAATTAGACATTTTTGAGAAGATGGGGCATTTCATGGGTGCATCGTTCCAACTGGGAGTCTTCACTCAGGGTCGGCTTTGGTAACCAACTCCTGACTGAGTTTTAATCCCACAAATTCTGTAACTGTGAAATGTGTCCAGTCACATGGTGGCGAAGTCTCCAGCTGCACAGGGAATGAAGTCCACTCTACGGACAGCACCCTTTGTCCAAAGAGCACAGCGGTAGTTAGCGTGCAGGCCACAAAGCGCGTGAGTGTGGGCGGAGTGGGGGGCGACGTTGCCCAGCAAGATGTCATCTGGGCTGGAAGACCAAGAGGGCTGCCGGACGGCCATTCTTCCCCTTGTTAAGAGGAGTGGTCATTGTGCTTGTCCTGAACCTGACCACTCACTGTGAACGGAGTAAACACAAGGCAGATAGCTCTCTATATTCGTAAATCTCTGGATTGAGAGGCACCACCCTTGCACACACTAGAGAGACCCCCAGCAGCACCCCGAGGTGAACTCTACTGCACATCACCTGTCCTCCATGCTGAACCTGGGTCTGGCTTTTGGCCTGTTTCCCTTACAGAAGTCCTGGATTTTTCATATCGATGATTATTCATTTTATCCTCATTGTGCAAATGTGGTGGAGGTATCCTGAACCAGAGACAGGCGATCATTAATCACTTAAAAAGCAAATAATGAATGGCAAAGCAGTCCCTCACATGCTGATGCTTGCCCCGGGGGCGACACGAGGAAAGTCAGGTAAAACGTCCTGCCCGCACGAACTTCAGAGCCTGTAAGTGCCACGGAATGGAGAGCGATGGGTTTTTCTGTTTATATCCAGTAGAGAGATAGCTGGTCACCTTCCCTCTTGAAAAGAGGAGAGAATAACTTTTGCTGGTTTGAGTGGGGATGGCAGGGATCCTGGCTTCTCACCCTAACTTGCGGAATGTAAATTCAGTCTTTTCAAGGGCCAGATAAACACCATGTCTCCTGCTTTTGTGACCCAGAGATGCTGCCCATGTCTGGACTTCACAGATTTTGGAATGTAAATACTTAGCAGGAGAGTTCTGCAGTCTATCCGGCACCTTGGGGCTTAACCTAGGGACCTAATCCAAACGGCCACAGATCTAATTCTCATATGTGAAGGGTAAGAAATTTCCAGGAAAAGTACAAGCAAATATTTTCTGTCTTATACATTTTCCAGTCTCAGAAGGCTAGGGATTTTGAGAGAGGCACTGAGGAGCCCAGGGTTGTATTTCCCCACAAGAGGGAGAAAGTATATTTTTATGCAGGATGAAGGGTAATAAACTCACTACTTGTAACTGATACTCTAGGCAGTCATAATCATTAGTATTGTTCATGAATATTTTATGACCATTTCTTATGGTCCTTTCAGTCACGTGGTAAAATTGTGCTTAACTAAAGTCAAGCAGAATACTGTGACTTGGGTCAGCCAGTGATACAGGAGTGCAAGAATTCCGTGTCATTTGCAGGTAGAAAGCTTGAAAACGCAGAGCACGGTGATGTCTTCCCTAAATGGTAGGCACTCTGATACGTGGCATCGCTGAGTGAGGACAATGTGTCAGAGCTCAGAGCTAACCCTAGAAACAGCTACAGAATGAGCAAAAAGCTGAACTCTTAATATTTTAAGTCACTGAGATACTGTGGTTGCTTGTTATATATATATGTGTGTGTATATATATATATATGTGTGTATACACATGCATACACACACACACACACACACACACACACACACACATAAAGTAATTGAAAAACTGCTAATGATTTAAACTTCTAGGAGCTGATGTACTTAGAGCTGCTTTTTCCTCTAGGATGTCACTCCTCACCCCAAGTGACACAAAATGCTCATGAATGTAATGTTCCGAAGATTGAATCTCTGGTGTCAGCAACAATTCATGGAGTGATCCATTTCTCATCAAAATGAGGCAGGATAAGTAGTAGCCTAGGAAATTGGCGTCCCCCTCAAGAATACAACACGGGACACCTCCCTAGTTTCAGTTCCACAAGAAACTGTATCACACACCTTTGGCTAAAGAAAAGCAAAAACCAGTTTTATCCGGCAGAGCCAGCATTCCAGACCAGGACCTGACCTTTAACTAATTTCAATGTCATTGTAATCTAATTTACATTGCAATTGCAAAGACTTCCATCATACATCTGACACCATGACAGTACTAGAGAAACCAAATAAGGACAAAAGCCAGAAACCGAGGGTACCACCTACTGGAAGGAGGTAGAGGAGCCGCTGCCCCCCCGGAAGGGCAAAAACCCCTGATCAGGACATCCTGGGGGCAACTGGGCCTCTGAGTTCACCCACACTTCCATCTCAAATGTGTGCTTTTGTTTTAATAAACTCCCCGGACTTTCCTACATCTGTTTTGCCCTTGAATTCTTTCTTGAGAAAAGGCGAGGACCTAGTCACCACTGCTCTGGGTTGAGTCCTCTCTGGGACATCCCCGTGAGCCCAGTGACAAAAATACATCAGATGTTAAAGTTAACAAGATTTAAATTCTATGAGCTCCCAACATCAACCGATATCCAGTCACATGTATACATGTACACAGTAAAAGTTAAACTCTCTGTAAGAAATGTGCTCGGTTTAAGGAAATCAACCTTAGTTCACAGGCATGTGAAATTTGGTAACAACGTATCTTTAGTTTACTTAGATACAATAGGAATGGATTTCCACATATCAGAGAGTGAATCTCAAGAACCCACAAAATGCAGCTGAGCGTAGGACAGGCAGGAGCCAGGGGCTCAGACCACACACATTTGAAAACCTTGGTGTAACTGTTGACTTCCCTAAAACATAGCGTCCATGGATATTGGTTCCAGTAGCTCCTGCACGCCCACGGATGCTCAAGACCCTTATACAAAAGGGCCTACAACAACTCATGCACTTGACTTTCAGCACCCACAGATTCCCAACCTCTGATGGAAACTACTGCTTTCCATCTGAAGTCGGTTGAATCTGCAGGTGTGAAACCCAGGATAGGGAGAGCTGACAGCATATGTATTGGGAGAAAAGTTCCTATTCAAGAGCTTGTTTAAGTTCTGATATAAGTGGACCCACACAGCTCAAACCCTGTGTTGTTCAAGGGTCAGCTGTATTTCCTTGGCTTTTTGATATTCCACAGACATGCTCATTCCAAAAGAATGGTCTGAAAATTGCTTAGAAATAAAAATGTTTTCTAAATTTTCTTCAGTCATAATTGTATTTATTCCCCAAAGTTAACCTATCTTTATTGCGTACCCATTGGTGAGGTTTATGTACCTTTTCGTGATGTCCTATAGGTAATGACCAGAATTCTTCTACCTACCTAACGTAGATCTCCATTTCAACCTTTGAGCAGTTGAAATCCACAGGCTGTCATATCAATTCAAGCAGTGTTCTGTATAAATAAATTATATTCCTAACACACTCGAACTGGAAGCCAGGAAATAAATTTAGTGATAAATTTATTTTCTAGTTTGATAATCTCAGGTTTTAAAACTGGTGTTTTTAATTTAAAGGAATAGTTGTATTTCAGAGAACAGATAAGGATCTAATTTATATCTGAATTACAGTGTGGAGAAACAGAAAATTATGCCTTTAAAACTATTACTTATTAAAGGGTTTAAGATTAAATGTACATACAAAGTAGGCAATTATTTATACAATTGAACATTTTAAAAAAAAGATACTTTAAGAGAAATGCCCAACTACTGAACTTGAGTCTCAAGTGTTTGGGAGGTCTCCACTTACAATATCACTCTCTACATTTTGTTTTGTTTTGTTTTAAATGAAAGAAATAAGACCTTCTTTCTCATTGCATCAATCAGTAAGCATTTATTTACCTCTATGTATGAAAAACGAAGTCCTATCCAAGATCTTGTTTAAACCTTTATTAAATTAGTCTTCCTAAATTCATTCTTTTTTCTAAAATTATGTTTTCTGAATATTTTTAATAACTATTAAAAATTAAAACACCAAAATAATAAAATATTCTTACCTACCATGACTTTTAATAAAGATTCTGAAGTTTTCTAAAGATATCAATAGACCAAAATTAATAGTCTTTTGTTTTTTGTTTAAGATGGCTTTTCTTATTAACTCATAGATAAATCAAAATGAAGAAAAAAGAGACCAAAAAAAAAAACTATTTTAAAAAATAGACATGGTCAAAGATACATCTATTATTAGAGATGAAAAATTGGGGAGAAATTTAACTTCTGTTTTCAGTATACTATCTATGACAATTTTGAAAATATTTATTTGAAAACATTCAAGTCAAGACCAATTTATCTTCACAGATATATTTAGAGATAAATTAAGATTTAAGAATATTAACATAGCACTAAATAAACCATGTCCTGGGTAAATTGAGTCATAAGCGACATTCAATGCATTCTTTTGTTTGTGCCTAGTAAGTGCTACCCTCTCTTTCAGTGTTTTAAGTCGTCAGGACTTAAAAACCATCAGGAAACACACAGGCGGGTCTGTGGATGAACCAGGTGCTACGAGTTGACTATTCAAAAATATTCATGCCTCAAATCACACAAATATGCTTTTGTACAAAAAAAAGAAGTTCAGTGTAGGAGTAACAAAGACACTCCTGGTGTTAATATGAACCTCATGTTTAATTTTAAAATAATCTAGCTCACACCAAAAAGCATAGATGAGGGAATGTGGTTTTTGCTGTCCAAAGGTGCACTCACACTATGAGGATGTCTGCAGAAGGAAGCCTGAGAGATCCCAGCACTTTGCTGTTTGAGAAGCAGATAACACCCTCTAGTTTTGGCACGAGGCTGAGAATGACAGGAGAAACTGGATGCTGTACTAGAACACTCTTGTTAGATAGTTGTCAAAATCTAAAAAGACAGCTGTTTAAATTCTAAACTATTCTCAACAATTAGAATGCAATTGGCTTAATATGCAACTTGGAGTCATTTATTTAACTTTTTGGGACCTCGATTACACCATCAGGGATTAAACCAAAACAGTATAATACTTTAACTCTCTTAAGTATTTGTTTGGACCAAATGACCTATTTAGCTTTTTCTTTGTTTTGTTTTTATATTGGATCTTTGACTTTATAATACTCAAGGAAGCAAAGGAATTTGTGTTTTGTTTTTTGTCTCTTAATATCTAAGTTGTCCCTTTTTTTTTTAATCTCAGAAAGTGACTAAGAACAGACCTCAGGTTGAGTTCCAACTTTCCCAAATCTGGTTCTCACACCATCTCTTGGGAAAGAGTTTCCTTCTTCATCCTGAGTGCTCAATGAATCAACTCCACCAAGAGCCCTGGAATTCAAGCGGAAGTTTTGTAATGATGCTCTGAGGTTTTGACTCTGAGGAAGAAAGCAGGAATTTTAAGAGTTTTGACATATTATGTATCATTTTGTCCCTGTTCTACCATAAGTATAAAAAAATGTGTTCAGAAGAACTTTTCCCAAATACCCTGGCACCAAAGGTGGCATGGAGACCTTCCTTGTAAGGGACTTCATAGGGTAACTCATCACCGTGCCTCTTGCCTGAACTGATCTCATGATGCCTACACTAAAGGGCGTTGGGAGGAGGAGAATTTTAAAGTAATCCAATACTTTTGCATTCCAGACATCTGTGACCTGGAATGGAACCCCATTTTCTCACAATATTGCAAAATTATTTCTCTCAACCATCTGAGGGAACTTGGATATTTTAAGTTATTTCCATTGGCATCACATAGCACAGGATAGAACGTCTATAATAAGAAAATAGAATAATTCTGTCCTCTCTTCACCCCGTTTGCTCACTACTTCCCAAACCATCAATAAAACAATTTTGGTGCTATTTCAGAAAAGGAATGTGACAAGGCCTGCTTCATTTTAAAACAGTAGCTGTTGAAACTATTTCCTTTTACTTAAGCATCATGACGTTATCTTGCATTCCTTTCCTAGAAAAAGGCTAATGTTATTTGTTTGCTTTTTTTAATCTACTGAATTGTATCTCTGAAAAGAACTTACTGAAATAGCAGATGTGAAAATATGTGGGATAGTGCCTGGCACTTAGACACCAGTTACTCAATGTGCGTTTTATAAAGAATTAGCTGATACTATTCAATTTAATTTGTAAAAACAAAAACCCTAATTTAGTAGATTTTGTATGTTCTAAACTGTTGTGCTTTCCAAACCTGGCTGTATATCAATATCATTTGAAACTTAAAAAAAAAAAAATAGTATCATGTTTTACTTAACCTCTGTCTCATTTTTGGGCAAAGTCACTCTGCTATCCACATGGCTAGAAAAACTCCCTGCTGAGAGTCAAGGCTTTATAATGTCATATGAATTTTATATCAACAAAAGAATATATAAATATGGCATTTTAGCTGCTAATCTACATGGTAAAAGTACATATGTCTTACATGGTAACTCCTAAACGTTGTCTTCAAATATATACGAAATTAAGGTATTTTTAATTAAAGACTTACCAATTACACAAGTTTTTCACCTTAACTATAATCAGAATAAATTAAATGTGCTACTATTTCCAATAATTTGTTCAGGAACAAATGTGAGTTTATATGAAGGCCTTATAAGAATCCAAAATTATTATAATTGAACACCTAAGTAACTCAGTTATATATCAGTTAAATGTAACCACTGAGGATGAAATAACAGGTTAAAGCATAATTCAATGAATGATGAACATATACCTTGTCTTGAATTACATTTCATAAATAATTGGCTGCTTATCAACATTTACACTTTTACCAAGATAAATAAATATATAGATGAGGAACAAAGAACTTACAATAAAATAGTCGGTATACTGTGCTTCTATTTCTCAGGATGGCACTGGTGACCAAAGTCTCCCCGTGTTATTTCAGAGCCTATCAGATGTCAGAGTGCTCTATGTCCTGACAGGCATTAAGGGCAATAGGCAACTATCTCTGTGGTGTGATGCAAGGGTGCCAGACAAGCCTGGTGGCCTTCCAAGCTGTCCATGCGTGCTGACTGATGCCTGACATTCCAGCACGCTTTATCCCTCCGATCAGAGATTCTAAGCAGGCCTGTCCTTCTGTGTTTTAAAATACTCTACTTTAAAAGGCAGATGTTCAGTCCCCACCCAGAATTACTGAATCGAAATATTTGGAGGTTGGATGAAGTGTGTGTGAAAACTTTGATCTCTACTCACACTCCTAGCAGAACTTTCACTAAAGCCATTTCCGAGCATTTGTATTTTAGTGTGCATTATCTGAAAGTAGGTGTTGAGGAGACAAGTTCATCGGGGTAACTGGGGCAAGACTGAGGTACAGATTTCAGGAAAGGGTAGACTTAATTCATGTGTTAGGTCGAGCAGGAACTTGTTAGAAAATAGAATTTTATAGGACTTAAGAAAGTAAACAAGCCCTTGGCTTAATTTTTTCTGCAAAGGAACTATAAAATAGTAAATTTCTATAATAATTTAAAAGACTTTCAAACATTTACAAACTAGAAAAGTTTTATTTGTAAATAAAAATCAAATAAAAAAATCACAAAATGTCTCCTTACCCACAAATGGACCATTAATATAGAGATAAATAATATTTTATAGTATTCAAAATATTTATGAAGTCATACAATATTTCATACTATTTATACAGCATCTTTCACATATTCCATATCATTTAAGCATTAGAACCCTATTATGTTATAGAATTAGGTATAAGTCGGTTGTGATTAACACTATTTCACAGATGAGGAAACTCAAACAGTTATGTGCTTGAATCTATTTACTTAATATTAAATGGTCCAACTACTAAATCGCAGCACTCCCTGAAAAATAAATAGAATTTGATCAATTAAGATACAATTCCTGACTTTGTAATCTAACAATTAAAATATAGGGGCAATGTCTTTCTCAAAGGAAAATATTCTGCTATCCCTCATCAAACCCTAGAGTAGGGGTATCCAATATTTTGGCTTCCCCGGGCCACATTGGAAGAAGAAGAATTGTGTTGGGCCACATATAAAATACACTAATGATAGCTGATGAGCTTTATAAAGAAGGTTGCAAAAAAGCCTCGTATGAATTTTTGTTGGGCCTCATTCAAAGCCATCCTGAGCGGCATGTAGCCCATGGGCCATGGATTGGACAAGTTTGCCTCTTACTAATTGTTGCTTAGCCAGGTTCCTATGCTTTCTTAGAGAATGGAGCAGGTATGGAAGCTTTTCTGAAATTCTTCGGCATTTCAGGAGGCTGAGGATTGTGTCAGGCCCTCTCTTTCTACTCCATCCACGTCATTGTGGCACAGCAAATATCTTTTTGATTAACATCCCCTACTTTCCCAAATAAAACTGAGACACTAGTGGTCTCCAATCTTGGGAGTTCCATTGCCTGCAATCTGTATCTGACAGAGGTGAGATCAAGGTCAACAATTAACATTTGACTCCCCTTTTTCTGCTCTACCTTCTACCCCTCCCGTTATATTTTTATCAGTCTAGCAAAATACCTTTCGACTGTGTTGATCTTTCCAAAGAACTAACTCTTAGTTTCATTGATTTTCTCTAATGTTTTTCTCTTCCATTGATCTCCACCCAGATTTTATTATTTCCATCTTCCTCTTATTGGCATTGGCTTTGCTGCTCTTGTTTCCTGGAGTCTTAATGTGGAAGCTGAGATGATTGATTTTAGATCTTTCTTCCTTTCTACTTTAAGTGCTTGCATTTGTAGATTTTCCTCTAACCACAGACTTCTTTTTTTGTTTGTTTATTGGTTTCTACTTTAATTCTCTTGTGGTTGGAGAATATATGTAGTATGATTTCAATCCATTTGAAGTTACTGAAACTTGTTTTGTGTCATAGCATAGGGTGTATCCTGGAGAGCAGGTCACACGCACTGAAAAGAATGTGAATTCTGCTGCTGTTGGGTGAGAAGTTCTCTCTTTGTGCCAAGTTAGGTAATAGGGTTATTCGAGTCTTCTGTATTCGTACTGTTTTTTTCTCTTCTAGTTGCCTTGTCAATTACTGCAAGAACAGTATTGAAATCTCCAGCTGTAATTATTGAGTTGTCTATTTGTAATATTTTGCTTAATTTATTTAGGGGCTCTGTTTAACTACATTTACAGCTGCTAAATCTTCTTGATTATCGGTTACTTTATCAATAGAAGTCCCCTTCTGTCTTTAGCAACGTTTCTTGTCTTAAAGTCTACTTTCATATTAATATAGCTACTTTAGGTTATTTATGGTTACTGTTGAATGGTATATATTTTTTTCTGTCTTTTACTTTCAGTTGTTTATTTCTTTAGATATAAATAAAGTATTTCTCTTACAGAAAATATAGGGTTGGATCTTGCTTTTTAATTCAATTTGGCAATTTATGCCTTTTGATTTGAATATTTAATCTACCTACCTTTTAAAAATTATTGTTAGGGTTGGATTTACTTTTACTCTTTTTTTTTTGAGGGGGGGTTTTTTTTTTTGCTTTTTGGTATGTGGGTAGCTCCCTGACTGGGAATCGAACCCAGGCTGCAGCGCTGACAGCGCCAGCGCCGAAGCCTTAAGCCACTACACCATCAGGGAACTCCTGGATTTACATTTTGTTATTTTTTTCTATATGTCATATCTTTTTAGTTTCTCTTTTAGTAACTTCATTTATTATATTTTTAGTTTACCACATTACTTTCCCTGTTGACTTCTAGTTTTATATAATATTCACACACACATACACACATACATGCACACACAATATTTAATCCTTCATTGACTTTATTCTTTTGTATCAACACACTTTCAATATGTTATTGCCTACTGACATTTGGTCCCCGTTGTTTCCAATAAATCGGTTGTTAATCATATTATTGCAAATCATTTTTGCTTTGCTGCTTTCAAAATTTTCTCTTTGACTTTGGCTTTCAGCAGTTTGACATCTTACCTATGTTTCGTTGAGATTCTAGTACCTGGGTATTATATTTTTCATCAGATTTGACATGTTTTTAACCGTTATTTGTTTTTGTTCCTCGTTGGAGATGGGTGATAGTTGGAATTCACAGTTGGAAGTCATGGTACTGTCTTAACAGTCCTCTGAGACTCTCTCCATTGTTTTTCAATCTTTTTTCTGTTACTTAAATTGGTTGTTTTCTATTGCTCTATTGCTCTAAAGAATCATGGAGATTCTTTCTTCTGCCAACTCAAATCTGTTTTTGATCCCCTCCTTCTAGTTACTATAATTTTCTACTCTAGAATTTGTTTCCATTAATAGAGTTTACATTTCTTCATTGATGTTCTTTATTAACTCATTTTTATTCTGATATACTTTATTTCTTTGAAGAGTGTTACTTCTTTGAGCATATTTATAATGCTTTTAAGTCTTTGCTAAATTCAGCAAGTGGACCCATTCATTTAGAGTCCCTTTCTATTGACGGTTTCTGCTTCTATAACTGAGCATGAACTACACTCTTCCATTTCTCTGTATGTCTTATGATTTGTTTGAAAGTGTGCATTTCAGATTATCTATTGTAGCAATTTTGGATTATTATTTTTTTTTTGGAGGGTTAGTGGACTGTTTAAAACCCTGGATTTAAACTGCAGACTCTATCTGCTCCATGGTGTGTAGTTACTAATGTCTCTGCTCTGGTTTTTCATTCTTGTATTTATTTTTTTAACCTCACTTCCTAGATGCTGCCTCCTGTACCTGCCCAACTAAGAGATCAGCTAACATTTTCAGCAGAGGTTTTGCTCAAACATCTTAAACGTGAGGTTTTCACCCTCTGCCAATTTATGTAAGTGGTTTGAGACATGCATTCAGAGTTGCAGCCTGTTCTCAATTTTCCCTCAGCTTTTTGTTTTGTTTTGTTTGGGTTGGGTTGGGTTCATTTTTTTTTCTTTTACTGGACGCTCTTAGGTTTCTCCTGAGCATGCATAGGTTCTCAGTCAGTGGGTATGTGGAGAGCCTCTCTCAGCATTTCTACAGCCCCTCTTTTTTGCAGAATCTCTCCATGAAATGTCTGGCAAGGTTTTTTTCTATCCATTCCCAAATGAGTCCATTACCACTGTTAATCAGCAAAGCAGGGAGTTTTGCTTCCTACCCTGAACTGAGTCACCCTGCCCCAGTGGCAGAAAAGCCATAGGCATTTCTACCCAGCCACAACTGTGAAACTAGCATTCTTGCCACCCAAGCAAAGACTGGGGATGTGAGTTGTTCTGGGGAGATGGCCAGGCAGTCCTGCTGTCGTGAGTCACAGTTCTCACAGGTTATCAGGCATTAGTGCTTCTCAAATTGTTACAGGCTTTTGGTCAATTTCCAGTCCCTTAAATGATAGTTGTTGATGATTTTGTCCAATTTTACACTCTTTTGTGTGTGTCTGTGGAGATGAATTGATAAGCTATTCACATAGCTATTATCCCATTGATATGTCATTCTGCAAAAGGCAAAATTATAGAGACAAAAAATAGTTCAGTGGTTTCTAGACACTTGGGGTAAGAGAAGTCCTAACTGCAAAGGAGGTACAAGGGAAACTGATTGGCATGATGAAAATGTTCTACAGTTTCACTTTGGTTTTGGTTACCTGACTACATATATTTGTCAAAACACATAGAAGTACACACTAAAAACAGGTGAATTTTACTACAGGTAACTGATACCTCAAAAAATCTGACTTTATGATAACAATAATAAAATCTGTAGTGTAAGATTACTCAAGTTCAATTCCCAATTTGCCTGTGAATACCTGTGTGACCTGAGATGAGTTACTTAACGTCTGTTTCTTTTCCCAACATTGCCAAATAATTATGATAACTGTATTAGCTTTCTATTGTTGCTAGAAGAAATGATCACAAACTTCGTGGCTTATAACACAAATTTATTATCATATCATTTATTATCAGTTCAGAAGTCTAAAATAGATCTCACCAGACTAAAATTAAAGTGTCCGCAGGGAAGTTTCCTTTCTGAGGCTTTGAGAAAAATCCATTTCCTTGTCTTTAAGCTTCTTGAAGCTTCCTGCATTCCTCGGCTTATACCCCTTCCTCTATCATCCAAGTGTGCAGCAAAACATCTTCAAATCTCTCTCTGACTCTGACTGTCTGCCTCTCTTTTTCACATTTAAGGACACTTGGGGTAGAGAGAAGTCTTAACTACCAAGGAGGTACAAGGGAAACTTATTGCCGTGATGAAAATGGATAATCTTCATCTTTTAAGAGCTGATTAGTGTCTTTAATCCCATGTGAAATCATCCTCCTTGCCATGCAATATGATATGTAATATAATATATTCACAGACTATATTCACAGGATTAGGAACTGGACAACTCTGGGTTGCCTGGCATAATAATAGTACCTACATCATGGGATTTTTGTGAAGATCAAGTGGGTTATAAAAATGCAAAACATCTAGAACAACACTAGTACTAAAGGACTACTCAGTACCTTAGCTCTATCATTAGTATCATTATTGCTGTCTGGCTCCACATGTTGGGGTTAGGTGTGGCCTAAACAGAGCATGTGGGGAGTAGTGGGGATACATAAACACAATCCAGCCACATTCTCAGGGGAACTGAATGTGGAAATGCCAAGATAATAATATCCACTCAAAGACAAGAGTTGTCATTTATCGCTGTATCCCTCTGGCTTTCTGTCTTAATGTCAAACCTATACATCACCAAATCACAACAAGTTAGCCAACTATGTGAGGGAGAGAAAAAATTAAATCCTATCTAATTTCCTGATCCTCAGGCCATCACTAAGGTGAATAAAGTAACTGTGTATCATGAAAAATAGGCTCACTTTCAGAATTCCCATAAAACTCAATTTAACTCCTTTTTATGAACCCATAGACATACGCAGCCTCAGGCACTGAAGTTCTTTGTTACATGACAGCAGGATACATCATTTTCAAGTAGTGGATGCACGTAGACTAGAGCAATGCAGTTGTATTTTTCAAATTTGTAAGAGGTTGGTTAGAACAGACGTCGTTAGGTTCAGTCTGTGGATATGCAAACCATGTAAGCAAAAGAGAACATTAATGATTCAAACATAGAGCCATCATTTATTTATTTCTATATTGCTGCTTTCCATGCAATAAAAATGCTTCATTATTTCAGATGGAAAAAATATATTTTCCATGTATATATTTGGTACCCTATCATGTAAGGTAGATAGACACATTTTTATTTAGTAATTATATCAACCCATTCCAAAGTAACCAAAGGACTTTAAGGCTAATATGGCTCAGGAAAATCAAGTATTGAGAGTATTTCGAGAATTCATATTGGAGTGGCAAAATTTGAACAAGCATGTGTAATACAACTGAAGCATTGCTCACAGGAAAATATATAGTTTCAAGTATCACATAAATATATAAAGCACTAAATTGAATAAAACAGTAAAATGAATGAAGCATTTGTCTTGAGAGGTTATAAAATTAAATAAACCTATGGGAGGAATTAATAAATATAAAAACAAATTTTAATAGATTAAAATTATTAAATTATAGAATAAAAAATAAATCTAAGAACTGTTTTCTCTAAAATACAACAAAATAGGTAAACCATTAATAATTCAATCAAGAAAAAAGTAAAAGTATACAAAATATTGAAAAATTTTTCATGAAAAATAACCATAGACAGAAAAGACACTAATAGAATCATGAGAGAATCTTTTGCTCATTATTCTGCTCAATGACGATGAGAAATTGCATGAAATAAATTATTTTCTGGGAACATATACATTAAAATGAAACCCAGAAACAATATTATGAGACCTATTGCTCTAGGAAATAGTAGATGGCTGACAGATAGCAGTGCAAGAAAAGAGTTATATTCTAATGCATATTATTTCTTTTAAATTTTGTACTCTGTTTGCATTTTTTTTTAATTCATTTTTATTGTTAGACTTATTGGGGTGACATCTGTTAGCAAGGATTACATAGGTTTCAGGCTTACAGTTCTACAGTGCATTGTCAACTTGTTGTATAATAATTTCACCACCTAATTCTGTTTGCATTTTTAATTCAGAGAAATGAAATGCATTGTTAAAGAAAGCTTTCATCAATAGAGTAATTGTCTACTTAGAATTCAGCAAATTACTGATTTCCACAGGCTAAATTATTGGCAGGCGTAAAAATTTTAAATATTTGTGATATTTTGATTAAGGAGACAAATGGAAATAATGGAAGCAGGACTTCTATAAAGTCAGAAAGTCTAAAAAATGCCCATGCTTCCTTTCAAATTTATCTTATACTCCAACACAAAAATCGTTATCCATGCCTGCAATTCAATGCTTTTATAGTATTGACTAGATTACAACCCTGGGAAGTAAAACTATGCCTTTCATTATTAGGTCAGGATTTCATTTAGAATTCAGAATAATTAGGAGGACAGTAATAACCCCTTTAAGGACATACACCAGCATTTTTTATTTTAAATAACCAAGAGTCTCTAGATGCTAGGGGGCTTAAAATTTTTCCCACATCAATGCCGAATGTCCTGAACTTCAGATGTGCTGGGAAGCCTTCATAGGAAAGTACCTTACCCGTGTGACCAATTCCAATTCTTGTCTCTCCCTTGAGTACTTTCATTCAGATATTCATTTAATCTCAAAAACCATTCACTTCAATTGTCCTTGATATGACCTTATTCATAGCTCTCTGGTACACTCTCAGACTTCCATCAACTCGCACTCAAAAAGCTCTGAATCGTTAAATTGAGGACAATTTCTTTCCTAAATCTCTCTACACACTTCACTTAACTGATAGGGGCAATTTTACCTTACCACGGTCCTATAAAAACTTTATAAGCATAGTCTGTATTTCTAGAGCAGAATCTATATTAGTGGACTCATCAAAGATTGCCTTTACTTGGGAATTGGACAATGACTTATTTTAAGCATACCATGATCTTGTTGAGAATAATAATATTCCACACTGCTCTTAAGGAAGTACACCATAGAAGAAGAAAAACAGAACAACTCTAATGCAAATATATACTTCCCCAGACCCTAGCCCCCAGAGAATTGAAAGTATTAGAAGAATTAACTAAGTATTCAGCTAAAAGGAATGAATAGTATATTTGCTCTTAAAATGCTAGTAAAAAATAAATAAATAAATAAATAAAATAAAATGCCAGTAAAAATATTCAAATATTTTCTTGTTTGATAATTAAGAAAGCAATTACTAATGTGGATAGTAACTAGTCTTCTGATATGTATGGTATTATAGAATGCAGGGAGACAATACCATTCACTTTAGTAATATTTTCAAAAGAAAATATTCTAAGGGAAATATTTCCATATGTGGAGGTAGATACGTTGGAAACACAATGTTATCCCCAACTTTTGCACATAATAAAAACAATAAAAATTAAAACATAGCCAGATAAACAAGAATGAATCAATATTGATTTTTCTGCCATGTAGAAGGTGGTGGTGTTTGATTTTTAACTGTGTGATTTACTTCAGGCCCATCAGTAAACTCGTTCTTTAAAGAGCCAGGTGGTAAATATTTGGGGCTTTGTAGCCCACAGTGTCTCTCTCCCAAGTACCCAAATCTGTCACTGCAGTGCAGAAGTAGCCGTGGACAACAGGTCCTTGGAAATGAATGGGCATGGTTATGTTACAGTAGAAATTTATTGATGAAAACAGGAGGTAGGACAGATGGGCATAAAGTGCGTGTTTGACTACTTCATATCTATTTGGGAGAGATAAAGGATGCATAAGGGTATAGTGAAAAGCGAATAATAATTCAAAGGCCCAGATTTCATCAGCTGTGTGCCTTTTGTGACCGAGATGCCATGAATCCATGAAGGCACCTGTCCGATGTGGTGTGATGTCATTTATTATTACACATTCATCCTCTCTGCTCCTCAAGTGCACAATGGTTATGTAGGAGAATTTGTAGATTAATTTATTTTTTATTTCACAATTTATTTTCTGATCTGTTTTGAAGTTTTTTGTGAGAAAAACACACAGTTTTAGAAAACAGTCTACAGAATTCTAACCCTATTATTAGCATATTATAATGTTAATGGCAAATATATAATAAAATAGCTAAAGAAAATTTGAGGGAAGGCAACACTTTCAGCATGGTTAAAAAGATGCATGTTAAATAAATCACTGACTTGGATTCGAGTCAATGATATAAAATAAAATTCCTAAATGCTCCAGCTTATATGAATGAACGAATGAATGAATAAAGATATTATGCTGAAATTAAAAGGATCAGAAATACCTGTAAACGTGGAACTTTTTTTATGTTTTGCTTTCTTCTCATACAACTTCCGTATTTCAGTTTTTTCAGGAAAAAAGTTGAGTTATTAAATGGCATGAGTAAAAAACCCTTAAATCTATTCCTATTTAATTTCCATTTTCCAAGTTAAGAAAAAGAACCAATGAAAAATCAAATACATGAACAAAGCTCAATGTTCACATTCATATTTTGAATTTTCTCCTTAGGCCCTTTAAATTTTGCTCTTTTGAAATTATATGTGATAGATAGAAATTGTCTAGGTAATAGAATGGTGGGTGGTCTATAACGGGTAGAAATACAAGCTAGTCCTATTTCTTCACCCTAGTACTTTCTCTTTGCTAGAATTATGCACTTACAAAGTTTTATTTGTTCCCAGCATTGTTAATGAACATACATAGTTAAGGGATACATTGAAAGAATTTTAGATAACTCATTATATTGATACTTTGTGTGGAAAGATCTTTTAAATATAGGAATTATTATTTGAGCCAGTACCTTGCCTTAAGACTCTGTCTATGCTATGTTATCATAAAATAACTGATTAGCAATAAAAATTTTAGTTGTATTTATATATTTCCAAATATTATTTTTAATAATATATTATGATTAACATGTTTGATTCTTTGAAATTCCCTGAAGCAGGTAGAATGGGGAGTAATATATTCATTTTGGAAAAATGGAATCCCAGAGGATAAATGACGCATACAAAATCAGAAAATTAGTTAATGATAGAAGCTAAATTAGAACCAAATGTCCTTCCTTTCTTATTGTATGTACATAGTTTACTAAACTCCATTACAGTTAATGAGTCTGGAGATGTGCACACCACAATGCCCACTCTGCATGTGAATCTAAGCTCAGATTTAGGTGTTAAGCAGGGAGTGGGGTGCAGAGGAGAGGGAGGAACCTAGAGAGCTAGATGGGGGTGCAGCTTTAAAGGCCAGGAGAAGAAATGATAGAAACAGTTAAGAAGACGTTTCTTAAGGCAATTTATCTAATAACAATTTTAAGGAGATAAGAGGTTTTCTAAAGCAAAGCTGACTAGAATGAGACAGGCCCCAGGCAGTATGTGGGGACAGCAGAGTCTGTCTCTGCTTCTATATACCATGGAGAGAGTTGGGGGCAGCACCCTCACTTCTTCATACACATATCTGATGAGGCTGTCCCACCCACCCCTTCTAAAAAATGTAAGGCTTCAATCCTCCAGTGAGAGAAAAGTCAAACTTATTTTCATCTCCTAATGTCTTTTGGGCAAAGGGGCAATGACACTGTTATATACGAGGGCTGTCCAGCCATGTAATATAAAAAATAGAGGCCTTTTGGGCTGGATTTTTTTAGGACAGCCCTCATACATTCCACCCAGCCTGACTTGTTTAGTCAGAGAGAAGGCAAGATGGTCTGTCATTGTTTGGGGATTTATCCCTAACAATTAAGAGTGAGCTAGAATAGTGCTGAAAGGGGGAGTGGTGTTTACTGATGCCATTGTTAGTCTTCCATAAAAAGAGTTTTTGCTTTGAGATAGCCTTATCGAGAACATACCCCAGTACTTTTCAACCAAGTTATGACCTTAGTGTGAGGTTCTTCACCAAACTCTGTAGCCCCATTTGATTGATTAATTTATGGACTTAGCCACTTCTTTAAAAGATCAGTCAAAAAATAGTTTTGAGCAAACATTTGGTCCAATTCTTAATCACTGTTCTAAATCTTTTACATGTATTATTATCTCATTTAATCATCATGACAAATTAATGGTTGCTATGATTGTGCTCACTTCACAAATGAGGACATTGAAGCTTAAAAGAGATTAAGTAATGTCAAGATTTTACAGCTGTTAAGCAGAAGAGCAAGAATTCAAGCTCAAGTCTGTCAAATTCTAAAGCCCTAGGGTTTGGTCCTTATTCTACTTATGACATTTATTTAGAAAGTCAAGGCTTCAATGTAGAAACAGAACAACTAACAGTATAAGGCAGTACAGCTGTCAAATAGCACAGGCAAAATAATGTACAATTTCTGAGTAAGCAAAGATGATTGTGATTTTAAAAAAGAAAGGGGGGTTATGGAAAAATGTATCTTACTAAATTGTAAAAGTTAAGAAAATTAACAGGTAGGTGGAGAGAGTCAGGGCATTTGCCATGGTAAAGTATGGAATGGAAGTGGGATGAAGACATGAGAGCAGGACAAGAGGTAGGAATACTCCAGGTACGTTCAAGAATGGAAAATAGGCTGATCCAATGGAAATAAAATCACAAATGCACAGACATACACATACTCATACACCGACAAAATACGTATGAACAAATGTAGACAAGGTTCCCATGTCACAGTAAAGATGTCTTACTACCTATAAAGCTTCTGTTTCTTAGTGAGAGTCCAGGAAAATAATAAACTCATCTTGGACAAGAACAACAAAAAAAGATTGGACAGATACTAGGCTAATTGAAGGTAGAAGAATGAAAACAAATACTATAATAATAAAAAACCTATGCTGGTGCATCACAGCTGTGTCACCAACAGAGCCCAAGTCAAGCCATAAGGTAGGAGTTTAAAATGGCAAAGTAGTGAAGGCAAGGATCAGGGCTGGTGTCAGGATGCCCGGATGCGCAAGGGCTTCTGGGGCCTCTGGTTCTTAGCAGCTCCACTCCTAGAGCCGGCTAAAGGGAAGACAGTAGGGTTCTCACAGGCGTGGGGTGACCTCCATCACTATACCTAAAAAGGGAAATTATTATCACCATTCCTAACTCAGTATCTGTCTTTTCTCTGAAACACTCTATGTTTTGATTCCTATGTGCTCATGGCCTGTGTCAGTAATGATGAGGCACAAACACTACACTTCACGTAGGGAAAGCAGAACAGAATCAGGGCACTGAGAATGCTTACAAAAGCTCTCCACTCCCCCAGCAAATAGAGGGTAATTCTCACTTCCCTTTCAAACAAGGTTTTCCATCATCCATGCATGTCTGTGTGCTAGAATCAAAAGAAAGCATTTCCTCTCTGTGTACGACAGGAAACCACGTGTAGAGAAAAACAAAATCTGTTCTTCGTGTAAAGAATTTTAGCAACAATAGAGCTTTGACTTATTTCCGAGAAAATGTGTGTGTATGTGTGTGTATGAGGAAAAGTTTTTAAATTTAATAGAGTTTTTTGTTTTGTTTTGTTTTGTTTTTAGAGTTTTTTACAGATACTGTAAAGCATTATTACAAAATGGTAGACCGTTTTGGTATAGAACATTGCCTTTATAAAGACTAGAATATTAAGTAGCTCTGGGCAACTATGGGGAATCTGGAGCCAATGGTACTCCAGCCTCACTTACTGCTTTAACCGTGAAGCCTATGAGCATCAGCACTTGGTCAGGGCGGGTCACCTCGCAGAGGCCCAAAGGAGAGAAGATGGCTCTGCCCAAAAGGGACAAAATGAAACCATGGAGCCAACCATTATCTCAACACCCAGCACCCTGCGTTTCTCTGCATGGCTTCATGTTACCACATTGTGCCTTCAACTCACACGACGGTGTCACCAAGACCTCACACTCATCAGATTCACAACCAAACCCTTCATCGTTTCACCCCCACGTCTATGCTTTCTGTGTTTTTTAGTTCCAGGAACTCACCAATGTCCTCCAAGGCTGTAAAACTTAGTCACGTCTTTGCCTTCTTCCTCTCGGTCACTGTGCAAACTCAGACGAAGGCGATCTTTCAGAATTTTAGCATTTCTTACCTGGAAAAGCAAAATAGTTTCCTGCTTCAGTCTCCCAATCTACTGTCTCCCTATTTTATTACCTCCTTCACACAGCAGCCACCATTGACTTCCTAAATCTTGGATTTGATAATATTAATTCACTGTTTCTATGTCCTTATTGATTTCTCACTGCTTATAGTACCATTGGGAAATTAGGTTGGCTTGTGTGAGGGGGCTTTCAAACGATGGGGAAAGAAGGAATAGAAGACATAGAAAAGAATAAAAATATTTATAAATGTAATAAAATATTTTTACTTGTTATTTGACTTCACATTTTATTTGTGTTTAATGGATTTATTACACCAAAGAATCCTATTTAGGACTGCAGACACACACACATTTTTGCAAAAGCAAAGAATCAATCAGAAACCAGTGTAATTGGTTATATACAAGGTGGAAATGTACATTAGATCAAAATGTTAACTTTTCTGAATTTGCTAACTGTATTGTGTTTATGTAAGAAAATATCCTTGTTCTTAGGAAATACATACTGTAATACTAACCAATATGCAGCCTACTGTCAAATGGTTCAGATAAAAAAATTATAATAGTGTGTGTGTGTGTGTGTGTGTGTGTGTGTGAGAGAGAGAGAGAGAGAGAGAGAGAGAGAGAGAGAGAGAGAGAGAAAGAAAGAATAAAGCCAATTTTGCAAGATGTTAAATAATTGGTCAATTAAGTTCAAAGAGTTTGTTTTTTCCCTGAAAGAACATGTATCAGTCTTCATTGTTGAACTAGAAGACTTCTTCCCAGTCCTAATATCTATTTCTCATAACTGATAGACTTGGAACCCTGATAATCTGCCAGTTACACTGTAGAGGAAAGGGGCAGTGCTTGAGTGAACTTCTTCATCTTTCACAATGGGTTTGTGGCATATGTTTAGCAAGGGGTCATTTTTTTGCATATTTTCTCTTCGGTAGGATGTTGCAGAGAGTTAATTGTTACTGTAATCTATTTGCAGATTCATTGCCTGGTCTCTCATGTACTTTCTTGTGAAATGAGCATTGCTGGGTTTAAAATTTCTTATCTGCAGAAAAAGAACAGTTGAGTAATCACTAGAATACATCTCTAAGGTCCTTTGACCCCCCAAAATATCTTTCGTGTTTTACTTCCTCAATTTTCTTTTTAATGCAGGAGAATTTCATTATCTCACCAACTGTATTTCTATATCACTAGGGAGGAAACAACTATGCATTTGTGTTCATGATTAAGGTGAAGTGAGGTTTGTTGTCATGCTTATTCCTCTCTACATAATTTTAATTTTCTTAATTGATTCCAGAATTGAAAGAAGCTTATAATAATAACTAGAACTCTAAAAATACTAATTCATGGCTAAGATTGCTTGCATTCTTACAAGTAAAAGAAAATTGTTGAAATAATGGATTTGTTGCCAGTCGAATGCTTTCAATTTTTATTATTTCTCAGCACTGGCTTGTATAGTCGCTGTTACACGGTTTTACCACAGTGCTAATTTGGCATTTGCTAAAAATACTCAGTATCATGAAGGAATGATGTTCAGGACAAATGCCCTACAGGTAGCTACAATCTTTCCAATGGTCATCAATGTTTGTTGGTGTTGTAAAGCACTGGCTAAATAATGTAAAAGACAAATATATTTCCTCTTTATTTTCTTCCCCAAGAAGAATCTGAAAAGGAACTTAATGCAAATGCAGCTCCAAAGCTGCATGTGTGGTAGGCCTGTGACCTTTCTCTTTTTTTTAATTTTTAAATATAGTTGGTATATAATATTATATTGGTTATATTAGTTTCAGGTATACAATAGAGTGATTGAATATAATTATACTAATACCTTACAATGTGATCACCCCACTAATTCGAGTTATCATGTCACCACGCAAACTAGACCCTAGTCTAGCTGGAATTCACAGGGTCTCAGAGGTCAGAAGGCAAAGGCTCAGAGATCACTCCTCCAACAGCTGCAACTCTGTCTGAAAAATCCGTGATCAGGGTGTGATCCCTCTTGGCATCAGTAAGTCTTATAGATCCCCTATGCTGTAATAGAGAGCCTACCTTAGAAAAACAAATTGTTAAATGTAAAATTTTAGTAAGGAAAGTTGGACCTGGAGTTTTTCTTCTGTGTCCCTGACTGTGCAGTCCTTAGGAGCAAAAATGATCCATTCCAGCTCCAAGGACACCATCAAGAAGATGCTAACAGGGATCCAACATGAATTACAAGCAAAGTGCTGCAGGCGGGTCAGGGACCGCTGTACCCAAGCTGAGAAGCTGGGGGACAGTGTCATCACCTCCTCAGAGGACAAGCTTTGAGAGCCCCTCCCTACCTAAAGCATCTGGCACCACAGACCTGCCCATAGCGGGGTTGCAGGCTACACTTCCTGCCAGACTTCAGGGGCTGGGAAGCTCTCAGCAGGGTAAGGGCACTCTCTTCATCCCTATAGCCACTGAGTCCCCACTTTCCCTGGACCTACCACCTCCCTCCATCCCTGGTGGTTCTGGCCTTGCCGAAGGGCTTTCCATTCTTTCATTCCTCTTGGATTGAAGCAGACCAAGCTCCCCCACAGGTATCCCAGTTTGAGGGTGGTTAGGGTGAGGACTGCATTTGATAAACTATAAAATTATATTGATACTTTTAAATAAAATCTATGTTATATATTAGGCTTAAGTTGGACAGGCTCTACATTAAGAGTGGAAATCATTTTTAAGTTATTTAAAACTCACCAAAAAAAATAGTTTTCATTTACTCATTCAATAACCATGTATTAAATACATAATATATTGCCAGGTTCTGTGGTCCACAAGACAGGTCTCTGCTCTGAAAAACTTACAGGTAAAAATTTTAAGAAAAATTTTACTCTTTGAGTATGAAATTGTTTAAATAAAAAGATATTAATCTGTGGTAGTTGAAATTTTTTAATGTGTATTTTTATTGAGATACATATCTAAATGATGAAATTATCAAGAATATAATTTTTAAAGAATCTTACAAATATCAAACGATATTATTCTTAGAGACCTTTGAGAACGATTTTGAAAAATAATAATTCTGCTTTCTTCTAAACCCTTTTTTAGTATTTCATATACATATATCCTAATTTATGTTGCTATTCTACAAAGAGCTTCCATGTAAAAATCAAACATGTAATTCCAGGGATCATGAGGATTAATATGTTAGAATATTGCTATTTCGCAGAAAATAGTTTTATTTCCTCTTATGCCAAGTTTAAGTTTTTGAGATTCACACATGTAGCTGTTGTTGACAACATTGTTTATCTTCCTACACAGACATTCAGGGAAAAATTACCAACACAGGGTAGGAAAAAGTTAGCGTCATTAAAAAATGACTTCTACTCAAACAATATTGTGATTGTCTAAATGCCAAGGTCTTCTTGGAACTGAAAACGTTTTCAAGATAATCAAGTCCTGCTGTTTGTTAACCAATAAGCCATTCTTGCTTACTATATTCTGTTTCTTCCCCAAAAAATGTTATCTTTGAAAGAGAAGTTAGCATTATTTAAAAAAATATTACTTAGTAAAATCATTTTGCTATCATTGATTTTTAAATATAGTATAACATATGGATACTTTTATATAAACATCAATATTATAATTAGGCTTAAGTAGAACAGGTTCTGTCTACATTAAGGGTAGAAATTATTTTTTTAAGTCAGTTAAAAATTCTCAATTAAAAAATAGCTTTAGACAATTCACCTTCCTTAATTAAAAAAAAGTCTATACCTCAATCATAAAAAAACAAATAACCCTATTAAAAACCAGGTTAAAGGGATCTGAATAGGCATTTTTCCAAAGAAAATGTACAAGTGACTGATAAACATATGAAAGGGTGCTCACCTCATTAGCCATCAGGAAAATACAAATCAAAACCAGGGAATACTCCCTCACCCGCACCAGGATGACTATGATCCTGAAGACCCACTCTAACGAGGATGGGCAAGGGTGTGGAGAAATGGGAACTGTCAGGTATCTTTGATGGGAATGTGAAGTGGTGGAGCCACTTGGAAAAAAGTCTACTCGTTCCTCAGAAGGTTAAACATATGTGTTACCACGTATACCAGCAACTCAAATCCTAGGTCTATACCCACAAGAAATAAAAACATATGTTTACAGAGTAACTCCTACATGAATTTTCATAGTAGCATTATGCATAATAACCAAAAAGTGTCAATAACACAAATGTCTATCAATTGAAAACAGATAGATAAAATGTACTATAGCCATACAGAGGAATATTTTAAATATTTGATTAAAATACTTGGATTATGCCTCTTAAATAATCCAAATGTCTGCCAACTTGCCTTAATTCAAAACTATATAAAATGGAAATAAATTCCATTCCAAAAATTATTTAAGAAATAAGGGAGTATCTTAGAAGTTGTGATGTTGAAAGTACATTTTACCTATTTGCACCTCTGCTCTGAATAAAATGTCAGGTGGAGAATGGTCACTTCGAAGACAGGCCATGAGAGCCATTCACGACCACCACCTACCAGAAGGAAGAAGCAGAAAAATTGCAAAAACAGTGCACGAGACAGAACAAAAATTAGAAGTACACTGGTAACTAAACTAAAGAAACCAAAACTAATGAAATTAAATTGGGCACTGAATCTTAGGGTGAAATAATTCTGAAGTTTTTACACGCGCACACACACACACACACACACACACAAATGGGTCATGAAGGGATTTATTACATCAAAAGTTTGCGCTGTGAAGGACTACAAATCATTCACAAACACTTAACTCGTGGATAGTGTCCATGGTGACAAAGAAGGGCCAAATGGAAACAATTTTTGTAAGTTCTTAACCTGAATAATGGCCAAAACTGTCTAGAATAATGATTACACTCAAGCTGTCATAGCCATAAGCAATTCCATAGAAAGGTAATTTTTTTAACAATAAAACAATGATAAATCACACTATTCTAAAGCCCTAGGCCATAAATACCGCAACATTAATGAGTTGCTATACAAAATAACACTTTCATATTTCTTAAGGTGTAGACTATTTTTATAAAATTTTTTATTCTGTTCCTTTCCTTTAATATATTTAATATGACCTGTGGTGTTTGAATAAAAACAACATAAGCTGTTGCTATGGTATTTATGTATTCAGTGCACATTCTCTACAAAATAGTTCATGAAACTAAATTTATGTAAATATATTTTTATTTATGTGTTTGGCTATACACACAAAGAATAAAAGGTATCATTACAGGGCACTGATGACATGCTATTTGATTCTAGTTACTCTTGACCTACATTAAATAATCACTATCGGTCTTTAGACTTCCCTCCTCTTTCATTTAGTGGAAAGAAAATTGCTATGCTATTTTGTGCCACCAACATAGTCCTTTCTGGATCGGGAGAATTGCTACAATTATTTTGCTTCATGTTTTGATTTCTCTAGCTTGTATCTTCTCTCTATACTGAACAGAAAAGGCAGAACATAAAGAATGGATTTTGGGGGTTGACAGATTGTGCAACTCATTTTACTCCCTATCTCACCTCTAATAACCCTAAATAAATTGAGAACTAAAATAAATTTTAGATGTCCTGATAAGAGTCCCAGTTATACTATCTTTAAGCAGATAGAATCTAGTAATTTATTCCACTCTTTCTTGCATTAGCCCCAGAGTGAATAAAACCCAGGGACTAAAATGATGCGAGTTTACCTTTTCCTCTGTCATTATTCTATAATGCTGAATGTCATCAGGATTCTCTTTATCCCTGATTATTTTTATTAAATAGAAAAACAATTAGTTTAGCTCTATTAATTACTACTTTGTGCTCATTAAATATTTGGTTTCTTAATATAAAAGCTGATTAATCATGTTAAACATTAATGGAGTTTGTTGAAAGCAGGCACATTGTTTTACTGTTTTATGACAAATTTTTTTGTCATAAAAGGTATTTACTGAGTTGACATTTTAATCCAGAGGCAATTATACTATCCATGGCTTTCACTAACAAAGATATGCAGTGGTAGTAGAAGAAGTAGGTTTCCACAGCAGTAGGACTGCATTTTTTGAATAAGCATAAGAAGGAAAGTAAAAAAATAAATACAAAAAAACCCAACCCTCCCATAATTTATGAAAGAAAGAGGATGAAAAACAAAACTACTGATGATGAAAGAAATTGTGACAAATGAAACTGAAAATTATAAAACTCTGATACAATAATACAAAGAAATAATGTAATTCAGACAATATAGTAGTATTTAATAATTGCAAGCATTTAATTCTTAGCACACTTATTTAGAGCTTCCCATGTATGAATGTATTTAATCCTCACAGCCCACGCTGAGTAATATGTGTACACAATGTGAAGCCCAACGCCACAACCAAAATAACATTCATATTCATCACCCCCAAACTTACCAGTTTTCTCCCTTCCCTCTATGCAGGTACACCTGGATCTGTTTTCCTCTACTATAGATTTAGTATGGATTTCTATATATTAGTATTTATTACTACAAATATAACTAGAGCTCTATTAATATCTAAATGGAATTATAAAGCAGGTGCTCCTTTTCTGTCTACTACTCTACTTGCCCTCGGCGTAGTTACTTTGAGATTCATTCATTTTAATGCATGCATAAATAGTTCATAGCTTTTTATTGCTTTTTTAGTGTGCTTTAGTGTGCTATGAATGTACCACCAATTGTTTATCCATTCCCATGTTGATACTCATTTGGGTTGTTTCCAGGTTCTGGTTATTACAAATCAAGTGGCGTAAACATTTGTGTACAAATCTCTGGGTAATTCTCTTACATAAATACCTAGAAATGGACTGGCTAGGCCATGTCATAGTTACATACTTTACTTTTTAAAAGATAATTGCCAGACTTTTTTCCAAAATGGTTATATCATTTTACATTCCTGCCATCTATGTATGGTATGCCAGTTCCTCCAAGTCCTTGTCCACATTTGGTACTGCCAGTCACTTAAATTTTAGTAATTTTTCCACAGTCTGTAGTGAAATCACATTGTGGTTTTAGTTTTCATTTGCCTAATAATGAGTAAGCCTCTTTTAATATATATATATATATATATATATATATATATATATATATATATGTAGATATATAATGTATAGATATTAATATATACATATATGTGTATACCTATATATCTACATATAAATATATGATATATATATCTGCCATCTGTAAATCCTCTTTTGTGAAGTGTCTCTTGAAAACTTTTGCCTATTTTTTATAGGTTGGTAGTTTTTTTTTTAATTATTGAGTTCTGAGAATGATATTTTTTTGAATGTAAGTCCTTGAATTTTCTCACAGTAAATGTCTTGTCTTTTCATTCTCCTAAGTGTTTTTTGAAGAACAGATTTTTAAAATTTTGATGACACTCAATTTATCAATTTACTCTTTGTGTATTATGTTTTTGGTAATGTACCTAAGATGTCTGTCTAACACAAATTCACAAAGATTTCTCCACGTTTACGTCTAGAATGAGTACCAGTTTGGGTTTGACATTTAAGTCTATAATACATTTTAAGTTAATTTTGTATATGGTGAGATATATTATGGCTCAAAGTTTTTTTATTTTGTTCTTGCATACAGATTATTAAATTTTTTCAGCACCAGGTGTTCAAAAAGCTATCTTTTTTTCCATGAAATTATTTTTGCACCTTTATCAAAAATCCATTGTCCATGTAGGTATGGGTCTATTTCTGAACCTTCTATTCTTTTCATTGATCTATTTATGAACCTTAATGGCAATACCACACCACTTGATTGCTGCAGCTGTACTGAAGGTCTTGAAACCAATTAGTACTAGTTCTTTATACTTGTTCTTTTTCAAAGTTGAACTGGTGATTCTAAATCCTCTCTACTTCTGTATGAATCTTAAAAGAACCTTGTAAATGATCACAAAAATCCTACTGAGATTTTGACTGGGACTTGTGTGGCTGAGAATATGATTTCACTTGGCATGTATTTCATATATAATACAATCTTTTAAAATGTATATTATTCTGTTGTTGGTTATTCTATAAATGTCAAATACATAAAGTTGGTTAATTTTGTTAAGTTATATTCTTGCTCATTTTCTCTCTTTTTTTCCTATCATTTACTGAAAGAGAAGTATGAAAATTTCTAACTATCTTTGAGGATGTTTCTAATTTTCCTTGCAGTTGTATCTGTTTAACGTCATGTATTTTGAAGCTCTGTTTCCAGGAGCATTAAAATTTAGAATTCTTAATATACTTTTGATGAACTGACCCCTATTTGTGGAATAAAAATTTTCAACAAATTTGAGAAAAATTTGGCCATTATTTCTTCAAGTTCTTTTTTCTTTCCCTCCACTTTTCTTCATCAGGAACTTGAATTATAAGTGCATGAGAGTGCTTGAAATTTTCCTACAATTCACTGATATTTTTCATTTTTAAAACTTGTTTCTCTCTACTTTTCATTTTATTTCGTTTCTATACTAGGTCTCTAAGTTCACTAATTTTTTTTCTTCTGCAGTATTTAATCTGTTTTTAATTCAATCCAATATATTTTTTATGCCATACATTACAGATTTCACTTCTAAAATTTTGATTTAGGTCTTTTTTTATGTCCCTACTGAACACATGGAACATAATAGAAGATAGTTATAAATGTTTCAGCATCCTTTTTTGCTAATTCTAACATTTATGGCAGTTCTGGGTCAATTCCAATTCTCTTTATTCTGGGATGAAGTTAAGGTATTTGGATATAATTTAAGCTTTGGGGATCTTGCCTTTCTGATTTTTTTAAGGCAGATCCCGAGAGGTGCTCAGTCTAGAGCTAATGATTTCCGAGTACTCGGGCAAGACCTTGCTTTAATTATGGGATTTTCCAGTCTGACTGGTGGAAACAGGAACTAGTCCCCGGCCTGAGTGAGTGCCAGTCACTGTTTCCTCTGATCCTATTCCCTGGTTTTTTCCTCAACTTGGATAATTTTATCTTCACATTCAGGCACTGGTCTGTGCTCTGTTGAACACTCAAGGGGGTCATCTTCAGGTCTCTAGGGATCTAACTCTGGGAAGCTCTCCAGGCTTCTTGGTCTCCCTGAGGGACCCTCAGATGAGCTCCTCCACTCAATGTGTACCCTGGGCTCTGCCTGGGTCCCCTTATCCTGTGTTGTCACCTGGAGAGCAGTCAATTGGGGAGATGACAGTAGTCATTTTATTTGATTCTTTCAGAGATCACTACACTTTGTTGCCTGATGCTCAGTGTCTTGAAAACAGTTTTTATATACTGTCTGGTTGCTTTTACTTTAATTTGGTGGTGGTGGTGGTGGTTCATTCTCTCTCTCTCTCTCTCTCTCTCTCGCTCTCTTTGGTTTTATCAAAGAAGAGGGTATTTTCAGTCCCTAATACTATGCCTTATATAGAAGTAGGTCTCCTCCACCTTTTAAAACACAACTAAAGGAATAAAGAAAAAAAAAACAACAAAAACAAGAGAGAGCAGGGCATGGCTGAAAATGTCCTCTTCCTTGCTTGTTTCGATGACGTGCCATAGTTGATAGATTAGCTTTCTGTTGCTGCTGTTATAAATTACCACAAACTTAGTGGCGTAAGACAACACAAACGTATTATTTATAGTTACATAGCTCCAAAGTCTGACATAGGTCCTACTTGGCTAAAAATCAAGATGTTACCAGGGCTGCGTTTCTTCTGAGGCTTTTGGAGAGAATCCCTTTTCTTAATGTTTTCACTTCTAAACACCACCCAGATTTTTAAGCTCTTGGCTTCCTTGCTCCATCTTCAGAGCCAGCAACTTGGCATCTCTCTGACCATTGCTCCGTAGTGACACCTCCCTCTAACCACAGCAGAGAATGTCTCTGATTTAAGGACCCATGTGATTACATTGTGTGCACTTAGATAATCCAGTATATTATCAACCATCTCCAGATTCTTAAGGAATCATATCTGCCAAGTACCCTTTGTTGTGTAAGGTAGAATATTCACTGGATCCAAGGATTAGGATATACGATATCTTTAGGAGATCATTATTCTGCTTAACACAGCTAAGATTTAATGACTTAAAATTATCATTCTCCTTGTTTTTAAGCAATGAAAATGATAGCCACAGAAATCCTTTCAACAATGTTTAGCCAGATACAAACTTATAAGAAAAATAATTTGCCAATTTGTCTTTTCCACTGAGTTGATAAAAAAATTAATAGGACAGGTTGCTTTTTCGATATAATCTACAGGCATGTCCTCCTTTAGGCCAATGACACTGGTTCTTTCTCAGTTAACAAGATTAAAACAATGAAGTCTAACACGCAGTAATGAGTTCTATATAATTCAAGGCTGAATGAGGCTTCTTAGCATTTATCCCCAAGAATCTTCTCTGGTTTTTTGTTTGTTTTCTGTTTTTTGTTGTTTGGGGTTTTTTGTTTGTTTGTTTGTTTTGCTGTTGCTTTTGTTGGTTAATATTATTTTTCAAAACCAATTTTACAAGTAGTATCAGAAATATAACAATAGCCAATATTTATTTAGCACTTACCATAAGTCAAACACTTGATTTAACATGAATAACTCCTTTGGCATATTAAGTATCTGCTATCATGATCCTCATTTTATGAATGAAGAAGTGAAGCAAAGAGAAGGTAATCTGCCCAATGTTTCAGAAACAGTTTGAGTGAAGCTTGGATCAAAGCCAAGATAATCCGACGCCAAGGCCTGCACTTTTAATTGCTCTTTTCACTATATTTTAAAATCCTGGAAGACAGAACTTATATCTTCATATTTTGTTTACTTCTGCAAAGCCTCTGGCACAGTGCTAGAACTTAAGCATATAACACTTGCTTGATCAATTTATATTTATCCCTTTCATGTCTTTAATTATTAAGCCATTTGGATAGATTCGATGCCCCAAAGGTGCTCTCCTGATTCATTGCAAGGAGGTGAATGTGGAAGAGGAAGCAAGGGCCATAACGTGTAATTGCCGCTGCATATTGATGTAATAGAAAACAGTTGCTGTGAAAGCTAGTCAGCCACACTGGGAAGCCTCATTACAGCTCCCTGAGACTGGTGGTTGTTTGCCTTCATAAACACACATATATGTATTCCTGAATCTGGACGGCTAGGCATGATCCCTATCTTTTAATCTTGAAACAGTTAAACTTTTTAAAATTGTTTTCACTGGAAGAGAAGAAAGTAAAGAGTCTTGCAAATTGCACAAATTGTTGATAATGGATACTGTGGGCAGCTACTGTGAACAGCTTCTAAGCGGGGGGGGGGGGGGGGGGGGGGGGGGGGGGGGGGGGGGGGGGGGGGGGGGGGGGGGGGGGGGGGGGGGGGGAGGGTAGGGACTCCCTCCCTAGCGGTTAGTGAGAGCATTTAGCTCAAGGCCTCAGTCCTCTGGTTTCTCACAACTCAGTTTCTCTCCATTAGGCAAGAAATATTTAACTCATTACCTGAGCTCATTTCTATTACTTGGATGCATTTTAGGCCCATCATCCAAGACAATGTGACTTGGAAGAAATTTCCTACCTGTACTAGTTTCCTAGGGCTGTCAAAACAAATTATCAGAAACTATATAAATTAAAACAACAAATTTATTCTCTCAAGGTTCTGGGGGCTAGAAGTCAAGGTATTGGCAGACTTGGTCCCTTCTGAGAACACTGAGGGAAAGCCTGTGCCACACCTCATCCTGGCTTCTGGGGACAGCCATCAGTCCTAGGAGTTCCTTGGATTGTAGACATGTCACTCCCACCTCTGCTTCCATATTCACATAGCCTTTACTGGAGTGTCTGCCTCTGTGTCCATATTTCCCACCTTGTTATAAAGACACCAGTCATACTGGATTAAGATTCACTATAATGACCCTGTCCTAACTTGATTAAATCTAGTCCATTTCCAAATAGGATCAAATTCACAAGTACTGGGGATTAGTGTTTCAAAATATCTATTGGAGAAAACACAATGCCATTCATACCACTACATTACATGCTGAAGAAATTAAAAGTTATGTTAAGAATCATTTAATCCAAGATTCCATTTAGGCCTGACTATCCAGATATACAGAATTCAGTGATCTGGTTTTACCCTAAAGACAAACACATCAGGCATCAAAGCCCTGATAGAAATACAGGAAAATGTTCAGTTTAAACATTGGTCATTAAAATGTGAAATGTATAATCCTTCCTTCCTCAATACCATTTCCAAATTATTCATCGACCATGTAAAGCTTGTACTCCTTTTTCTCCTGCATTATCTGGTGATATCCAGGTTCCCTTATATCTGATTCAACATCAGTTAATCAGTAGTATTTAATGGCCTCCTGTGTGCTCAACACCATACTAAGAACTGTGCAGCTACTGCAAATGCAATAATCAGGGTGTAAGATGCGATCAACCAACCCAGTCTTCTCATTGTGCCCAGAGGAAGAGACTAGGACTCAGAGAAACAGCTAACCCCCGGGTACCAATCGCACCTAACCTATTCTTGTTTTTGATTCACTACTACATCACGATGCCTGTACAACACAAACATATATATGCGATAGTGTCATTTCAAGTTTTTTTACTTCCTTTTCTCTCCATTCCTGATTATAGCCTGTGTGGAGGAGAGAGCTCCCAAATTGTCTCCAGGAGAGGAATTTTCTCCTCTGCATTTCACTCTGAAGACCTAGAATGCACTATAGCATGCCAATATGGCAATGGTTTGTTAGTACCACTCTTTATTAAGTAAACCTGTAGGAAAGACCAAAATCTCCCTCAACTTCTATGCAGCTGCTTAACCACCTCAAAGTCAGTGTCTTCATACAACCCTCCTTATTCTCAGCATTTCAATGAGCTCAGAAAGCACTGACGGGTTTGCTTGGGCAGCTGCTAAAGTCTAGTTCTGAACGTAAAAAAAGGTAGTTACACATAAAATAATCACATTCTTAATCAAATAATGATTTATGCCCTTGAAACAAGGCAATAAAAATTCAGACTGACGTTTTTGTAAGTTATGCCTCCTTCACCACAACTCACTCACCCTTTCTCCAATTCTCATTTTCTGAACAATCAGCAATCTCCAGCACTGTTGTGGCTTTATACTTGTAGAAATAAAATTTAAAAGGAAGCATGATTAATCCTGCCTTAATCCCTTTTCGAAAATCAGAAAAAAATATTTCAAAGCATGAAGGCATCTTTGAAGCACTAAATACATTCATTGATTAAGCTAGGTATATAGAGTCAAAGAAAAGAGTAGGATTGAGAAACTATGCAAGTGAAAGAAAAATTCAATCAAAATTAAAGGTAAAGCAATACAGTTAAACACATTTTAGCACAAGCACTAAGCTAAATATTCCTTAAGGATATTGCTATCCTTAATTTTGATAAGAGTTAGACCTAAAAATTTGAACAATATAATCAACCGATGTAAAGTAGCTTCAAGACCATAACTCATACCTTTAATAGAGAAATATGGTGGAGTGATTTTTTTTCTGGAAATAGCTAGACATTTTTATATTCAATCTACATAAATTCCACTGAAAATAACTTTGCAGAGACCCGATGCAGCATAATATTCGAATCAAGAGCTCCTCTGAAGTTAGACTGCCTGGATTCAAGGCCAGACATTGCAATTTACTAGCCAAATGACCTTGGGAAAATTAATTAAACTTTATAAACCATCCTCAATTTTCTTGTCTGTATAAGAGAGGTAATAAGTAGTACATGCCTCACGGGTATGTTTGTGCAGATGTAATGAAATAATACATATAAAGTACATGCAGTAAGTTCTCCATAGGTTACCTATTATTAGCTGCCTTAAAGTGCTATGTTAAATAAGGCATTTGGAACATAAAATATAGAAAATAAAAATGAAGAGAAAGAACATGAAACAAAATATTTACAGTGGTGAACAGCAGAGTAGTACAACTATGACTGATCATTTTTTTTTCCATTTCTAAAGAATTTTAAATGCAATTGTATTTAAAAACAGAATATGATTTTGTGGAAGTCAGGGCAAGTATGTTACCATGAAAAATTTTATTCTTAATAATTTCTCTATGGAAACCGCCAGTCTGCAGAAACCAGCATTTTACCCCAACATAGACACTTCTCACCCAGAGATAAAGCTTTACCAAAATCTAAATGCCACAGGGCAGGTGCAGAAAACTCACTGCAAGGCACTGGTTCAACCAGCCCTTTACAATTCCAAGTTCTGTTTTAAAACATCCCTAGAATTAGAAACTCGTGTTCTGCAAAACTCAAGAAAAACAGATCTGATTAATTTATAAAAGATATGGATTGGTATTATTACAACGAAATGCTGGTTTGCATTAAACACTTCTTTGTAATGTATGATCCAAATGTAATTTGCTAAAATTAACTGCTATTGATTGAATACTGCATTAAGGAATTGGGAAAAATAGACATTCATTTACTTGCGGGGGGGATGGCTTTTTCAACGTCAAGATTATATATTTCAAGTTCAATATCTTGCAATCTAACTAACAGAACGCAATGATTTTAGGTGGGGAAGGGGCAAAACCTACTTATTTATGTCTTAACAATAGGAAATTCAGACGTGGTTTGCGGCAGCTTACTTAAGTACATCTAGTACAGAACTATGGACACATAAGAGAAACCCCTCTGGAGAGCCAACCTGTGTCTTTTAATTAGTGGATATATGAATAACTCACTTTGAAATTATATACAAGCCATACTTAGTTACCGTGTTAACATCATCAGCATATTGTTTACGTGGCCTTCTCTGGAGATGCATTAAAAGATGCGGTAGATACTAGCGAACACGCAGTATGAGCCCTAACAGCACTTCCTACAGGTGAGATGATGTCAAAATAGACATCGACGACGCCATGAAGTGACAAGTAAGGTATGAAGGAAACAAAGAAATCTTCTGGGACCTCTTCTCCCTCACTCCAAGCTCCTCTGATCTTTCGCAATATGTGAGAAGAGGTGACCACAGACACCTCTTAAAGATGATGAGTAAAGTTTTAAGCCTTGGCTACACACAGTGTCATTGTTTCTCACCTGCAGCCAAGGGCCACCTCCTTATCTATCTCCCTGAAACAGCTCACTCCCCACATCAGTACAAAGAATGAGTAACTCCAGAGGCACATGTACTCGAGGTTCATTAACTGAGAAGTCTGAGCACAGTGCTATTTATTCTTGACAGAGATTTGTGATACTAATCTAAATAAGAAAGTGCTATTGAAATATTAGTGTTTTACCTATCATTCTGAAATATTTACAAGAGCACGTGCTGACAAGTCAGCTGAAATAGCCATGTTGGGGGAGCATTAGACTGAAAATCAAAGGCAGACACCTCTAGTAGAGATGAGACAGAGATCTTTGTGCCCATCTAAGAAACAAATGTAATTTATGAATATATTTCATCTCCCAAAATAGTAAACATGTTTCCATTATTTTTTTAGCTGCAAAATATTCTCATTCCCATGGAATCCCTTTTTTTTTAAAGAGGTATTTGCAAAATGTGGAGAAAACCTATGCTGTGTTCTTGGCCAAAACTTTGGCATTAGCAACTGCAAAAGCCAATGCTTTTTCCCAGGATCCAGCATGAACAATTAAAACCACTCTGAGGTCAGAGCTATCTGAAAAAGATCCAGTGAGTGACAGATGAAAATTACAGACAACAAGGGATGAACAAACCAGGAACCAACGATTCTGTCACTAATTTGCATTGAATGCAGTAGTGTGCTTTCAGCAGAGGCCTCACCTGAAATTATAACATTTTAGCAAACAGCGTTGTAATTAGGTGAAAGTCAGCGCACTTAATTCCAGCTTTGTGAAATGGATCTGAATTTTTCTTCACTATTTATTCATTGAGAGACAGTAATTTTTTAAAATGGGATTAAATCCCAACTCCAATCTAAAACAGACTATTTGTTCTGAGGAACAAGCCACAACAGAAACGTATCCAATATCAACTTGCTAGAATTAAGTGAGAAACCTTTGCTGTCATGAAAGATATTGCTGAAAGGAATAGTGAAGTCTGTTTTATCTGGACAAAACACACATGAGAAGAAATGCCACGCAAACGCTGCTCTTTTACAAGTTTGTTTAGATGTTCCTTCCATGTACCTGGATTTAGGAAATGCGTTAATCCTCAGCAAAAAAAAAAATAAACATCATGTCAAGGTTATCAAGGAGCAAAGCTAAAATCTACAGAGTGATTGATTTGTTTTAATTAAATGTAATTCTGCAGAAGCATTTAGAAATCTAATGGTCTGTAAAAAGGGTAAATAAATGCTTCCTGACCAACTACTGCATGTGATTTAACAGTGAGTTTAGCACTTGCTAGTGCTTTCTAATGTTTATCTGATATTGCTTATGTCAGCTTGGTTATAAATATCCGGGTTAATTTCCAGGTTTCAGACCCAGGGCCTGTGCTAGGAGACAGGGATCACGTGGCCATGCCCATTAGCCAGGAGAGAAGCGCAGTTTTTATTCCCTGCTAGGAAGTTCGGGGAGGCAAATATGCTGACCCTGATTTAAGAGTTCTGGGAGGAGGCTGCTGCCAGTGGTTCCCCATGCAAGGAGACGCTCTGGTTTACCCAGCTAGCCTTGTCCCTTTACTTCTGTCTTCCAGGGGTCTGGGGATGGGAGGATGCTAGGAGCGAACAGGCCCAGGGAGCAGAGATGGGAGGTGGGTACGGCTTCACTCCCTCATATTTTACTCACCCACACTGAAGGGGTAGCTCATTGTCTCCAAACTGGCTGAGAAATAATGGAAGACATTCCCTAAAAATCCAAGGCAAGTACATCTTCAAGAAGGAAACATTTCATCAAGCAAATTTTTTGACACAAATTTAACTTAGTATTTTGGCCTGGATGGATTATTTAGACTCATGTAATACCTAGTCCTTAATAACGTTTATGAGGGTGCTACTTGATATTTAAATTCCATTTTTCAGAAATGCCTCTTAGTGCTGGATCCGAGAGTTCTCAACAGCAGGAACTTTATTTTATGCATGTTTGTAATCTCTGTAGCATCAGTTCAGCAGTGCCATAAAGAAATGCTTGTTACTGTGCTTACATCTCAGATCCTATCTTGCTAATGTCTCCTTACTTCTTGTGAGCATGGTTAAACCTAACTTGTTCGACTCTCCATTGGTATTTTATCCAGAACTACTACTGTAATATCCTCAAACGTATCTTTAAAACAATACTGAATTTCAAGCAAATATGATAAGAAACAATAATTGGGGTTTTTAAAAATTTCTGCACTACTTGGAAAATAAAGTTTAATGCATAAATGTTTATCACTGAAGCTTTTAATTTGCTTTAATGCAATATTTCTTCTTATGCCATATATATGTATTAATATATCTATACTATGAAAAAATGTTCAGAATCAAACACCAAGTTAGCAATCTCATTAGGAAAATCACATCAATATTGTTTATATTCGAGTTGTTAAATATAACTTCATATTAAATTCTGTACCACAGTGATAGGTGTCATATATGAACATGTATAACTTAGCTAATGGATCATTCCATAAAATATGATAGGAGATGAGTTCAAGGCTCTCTTGACTTTCCTACTGGTTTGGTCGTACACTGTGCAAACAAGTCTTTAGTGTATTAATTATTCCCCCTTGTCACGTATAGGTCTCCCCTTAGGGCTGGAGTAGGGAGAGAGAGAGAAAACAAGGTCATAGAGTAGTGACAAATCCAAAAATAATGCAAGGAAGTTAGATTTCCCAGGTAATGTGAATTTTAAAATTAATTTCTTATTACCTTAGAAAATATTCAGTATTTACTTACCATTTCTAATTTCCTTTCTCACAGTTTTTAAAACCATTCCAATTGGACTTTCACCCACACTACTTACTTTTCTGTTTTCCTAAGTTCTAGTTTCAAGTGTTCATCATTTATATTTTTATAACTTTCAATATTCCGTTACTCCTACCTCAAAAACTAGGTGCTTCAAATCATTTTTGAAATGACATAGGGAAATACATTAATAAAAATAAATCAATTGCCATATGAATGCATGCCTTCATAGATAGAATTTATGGAGCTTTGTTTTCCAACAATAGCCTCCTATAAAATGCTATTTTTGTACTAACTGTTCTCTGGGAATGGCTTCTCTCTCTGATTTCTATGTTATGGCAGTGGAATGAATTTGATAGACTATCTTGGCTTTATAAGAAAGAATACTGTATTCTAAAAAAATCACCTCATTCTCCTCAAAAACAACAACAACAACAACAACAGAACCGAGCCATGAATTGTGTATTCCTTTGTGTGTCCCGCACTCAGGTAACCCATTTTCTATAAACTTGGATGCTGTTTCATGCTCATTATGAGATGGCTGCATGGCAAGTCCCACTGTCCTTTTAAAAGGTATGCACGCCTCTCTACAAAAAGAGATGTGTATATTTTTCCTTCACAATCTTCCACAATCTTCAGTATAATAGTTCCACAATTTTAGGTAAGTCAACCAAATGGATATTGCATTGTTGAGCATACTCGTTGGGGACTTAGTAAAAATTTTAAGCATGTTGTCACTCATATAACTGGCAACACGAATGCAAAAAAAACAAAAAAAAAGTTTCAATCAAATCAATGGTATAAAATTTTACAAAGTATCACTGTTTGGTCATAAAAATAAGCTTTTGTGATATAATGATAAGTAAAAGTAAGAATTCTTCCCCAGCACAAAGTTGATTTTATATGAGTTTAAATCTGTTCTCTGTTTTTCACTCTCTTGCTTTAAAACACTCTAACTAATCAGTTGACCAAAGCTCCACTGGCTATTATATCTACTTGCAAACTAGCAAATTCAATTTTCAACATAGCAACACAAACTAAAATGCAGTGGAATGCTGTGATTTTAAGGGGGGCTTTGCCTCCTTTGTTCTGTGAACTTGACCAGCTTTCACACCATAGCACTCTCACAGCCCTTTGTTCAAACTCACAATATTGAATGTAAAGAACGGCTTTACATTGTGATTTCCTCAGCAAGGAATCCAAATGCATCAAGAAAAATGCTCATCTAGGCTTAGAACATAAAGAGGTATTTATTTTACATGTGCCCTAGTTCTATGTAACTCAGCATCGTGGCAAATGGATTGAGACTGCAACTGAGAGGTGAAGTTCTCTTTATCTCCTGTGAATCATGAAGTCCAACACGATAACACATTTCCACAATAGGAACTGATCCTGGGGAAATGGAAGATTGCCATCTCCCATACTTGAGCAGAAGCAGACATGTGAGAGATACTGTAAATTTGACTGACTTCTGCTTATCTCTATCAGCTATCTATTAGTCAATTTTTCCACTTAAATACTTACCATGGTTTCTGCAATTTACCAATGTGTCCAAAAAATACAAATTCTCTCAGAGCAGTAAGTCACTGTGACGGGTGAAGAAAGCACTGGGTGGAGTTGGGAAGGCTCTGCAGCCTAATTGCAATAGGCATAAATTACGACGTGAAGTAGATTTGGATATGAATCTCAGTATGGTCACCTCCTGGCTGCTTGCTCTTGGACCAATTATTAACTTCTCCAATCTCCCATTTGCTCATTTGTCATATAGTCCTCAGGACTAAAGTGGGTGATACTTTTGAAGTGGATCACGCCATGCCAGCCATAGAGTCGGCCCTGATCTGGTATTATGGTTAGCTTAGGCGATCTGCCATCTTGTTTCATGTTACAAGCCTTCCAGAACTCATATGTAATCATTTTCAAAATATAAATGAAAAATGTGTGCCAAATAACAACCAGATCTCCAACTGTGGCATTCTATCCATTATCTGCCCCTTGCTCTCAAATCATGCCATTTCAGTTCCCTTTAATGGTGTCCAATTCTTACATAAGAAAGATTTAAAGAGTTGAAAGACAAGACAAGCAAGAGGTTTGTGAAGGTATTCACCAGTGGCCAGCCTAATTCAGCTGTCATTTGCCAAGGCAGTAGAAACAAAGCTATGGATTTCTGGAGCACAATGATTAGAAGGGCAAAACTGGACAGAGCCTCGGGGGAAGTCAGGGACGCCTGAGGACAGGACTGAGCATCCAAGGCTGTATTTGTGCGTCCCAGAGAGAGGAGCCATCAACATTGGCGAAAAGTGGAAAGAACTCCTGGAGATTTGACAAAGATGAAATGGCTTGTATTATAGAAAAGTTACTCCAATAGTCAGAAATTGCACTGAAGAGGATTCTAGAAAAAAATAAAATCCAAGGGGCAATTCTTTGATACACTTAAAAATAAAAGGGAAAGAGAAGAAAAGAAGGCTGCTAGTAATGGAGAAAGAGACCTGGCATGGTGAAGGCCCTCGAAAGGGATCGTGTTGCAATAAAGAGAAGCAGGTGTACTGAGGATGGCTTCTTGAACTTTCCCGTCTGGTTCCCATGACTCTCCCTCTTCAAAAACCGTCATCCATTTCTTTCAGGGCAGAACATTTTGCCAAATGTGCTATTTAAATATTGATTTTAGAATATTTCTTTGATTTGAAAGTATACTACCGAGGTTGGCAAAAATCCAAACTATTTCTTCCTATACTCTGTTATGATTTATACTGGTAATTTTTCTACCAAAGTGAGATAAAATGGAAAAAGACCAGGATGAAAAATACACAAAACACACAATTCCTGATAATGAAATGCATTGGCTGGAGCTTTTATAAAGAATATTTGAGCTATTACTCAAGAGATTCTGATTATGTACATAAAGACATCTGAAAAGTAATGTTTCTTTTTCTAATAGAAACATTTGAAGAATAGAAAAGAAGGTTAAGGGAACTAACTCTATATAAAATTAGTTTCTTAAATGTGAATAATTTTGGCTAATACCTCTGATGTCTCTTATATACACAGATATTAATTAACTTTTACTGTTTAATGGTCACAGATTTGAATAAAGGAAACTGTTAAAGACAACTGCATTTTTTTTCTTTTTCTGTGTTACATCCCAAATGCCTGGCATATAGTTGGCACTCAACAAATACTTGTTACATGAATGAATAAATAAATCCCCAAGCCAATTAAATTAGCAAATAAATTCTTTAATCATTACCAGATGAGAGCAAATTGGGTCAAAAATACTGAGATATGGATTTAATCTTATAATTTGGAGCACCCCAACCTGAGTTCAGAGCCTCAATCCTGGTAACAGTAACTTGGTTTACAACTGTGAAAATAAATCAGTTTATTAAGAAAAAAAAGAAAATAATCTACATCCTTATCTGGATTTCTTTTTCGTGTGTGTTTCCATTCTCCTGACTCTTCTATTTTTATGATACAAATTCAGATGACCTCTGGCCTACATGTGTCTCTTTAGAGAAGACCACTGATGCAATGATGAGAGCTGAAGAAAATATACCTAAAGCCCAACGCAGCCTGTTTTACATGGTGTTTCTAGAATATATTTACAAGTTGTCTCACACAGCAATGGTATTTTTCTCAGAATGTTTACTTAACTTCCTTTGATCTTAACATACATAATTGTCCACAATTATGTATGAAAAATACTTCAAAGTTGGACCTATCCTACCTCATTCCTTGATTATCTCAGGCCTAAGAAATTTCTAGAGCTTTCTAAACTACTTTTCCAAGTCTTTCCCAACATCTCCCCCAATACACATTCCAACCCACTCTAACAAACACTGAGTAGGCTGCAAAATCTGTTTGATGATGAAATCTGCCAGGAAAGTGATGAATGAGATAGAAGAAAAAAAAAAAAAAAAAAAAAACAATCCTCAGGAATGAGGGAACTAATGGATGATGGACAGGAAATCCATTCAAATGTAGAATGAAGTGGAAGCCAGAGGTAAATAATAAAGTGATTCACCATGTAAGCATGATGACAAATATTTTAGAAGTAGGTTTATGAAGGAAAGAAGGGGAGGAAGAAAATGTAAGACCACGAACATCTTTATCTGTCCTAGAAAGAAATCTTGATATATTTTCTAAATTTGATAAATTAGAAAAAGACCTAATTGCCTTAAAAACCAATGATAGGTATTCCATATTTTGCAAGTATCAGGAAAACAATCAACCTACATTAAGCTGAAGTAAAAAAGTAAGTTTAAAAAAAAGGATACTGAGCCATTTCAAAAGAACCAAGTTTTGGAAGAAACCTCCAGAGAGCAGCTAACACAAAGGACTCAAAAGGCACCCAACACCAGCATGTCGCCTATCAGCACCTCTGCAGGTTTGACTTCCATCTTTCCTCTCTTCCTCTGCAACTAACTTTCTCATGCTCTCAAAGAGGAAAATGTAACTAAGATCTTCAAAATATTACCCATTATTACTTTGTCCTGGGTCCTGGTTTCTTTTTTATTCTTTTACAGTTCTAAAATGTTGAGGAAGAGCAGCTCACTTGGCTCAGGTGTTCCATTTTGAACCCATTAATTATGGCAGCAAACAGTGTTTGTTACAACTCCAACTCAGGGCACAAGGACATCATTGAACCTATCAACCACGGCCTGGAAGCCCAGGCAGAAGTGAGGGCAGGTGGGGTGGGTCACCCCAGAAACAGAGGGCTATTGGATAGACAATAATAGTGTTAGGTTATGTTCGCCTCAAATATACTCAGAGTCACCACTTGTAGCTTTCACCATCTGCTGTTATTACCAAGGTTATTCACCAGGGAGTTCAAGTTTCCTCTTTCCAGACTGCTTTTGTCAAGTGAGCTATGACAGGAGGCACCAGCCCATCAGAGCGTTTGTTCACTTGGGCACAGGAAAGGAAACATCCAGGCTTCCCGTCAGCTTGGGTCTCTGGGTGTCTATGAAAAGCAAAGCCCTCCTGCCAAGCTGTGATGGACATAGGCTGCGAGATATCTGCTGTTTGAAGTGAGGGAGATTTGATGGCATTTTGTCACTGCAGCGTGACTCAGCCTACCCTATTGGCATGCCATCCTGTTCTATTTTCCCTGTGATTCTGCACTGCTGATCGAGTGCTAATGGTATCAGTGCCGAACAATTCCACTCTCAATACACTTTGCTACTCTTCCTCCCCTCCTACTCATAAGGAAACACCCTTTCCTTCTTTGACTCTCTGTCGGGGCCCTGGTGAGAGTAGCCTTCCGGGTGTCTTCAAGGCACAGATGCTGAGCCCTGGGACAGAGGAAAGCACAGCACAGGTTTTCAACCACTTTTACCTGCTACCATCACCCACTCCAAAAAGTGTGTCCTAATATTTAATTTGTCGTAATCTCAGTTTTTCACCTAAAATTTTTATTTTAGAAATAAAGATATCTTTTCCTCCTCACTCTCATGGGGCTTCTTTCAATAATACCCTTCCCCAAACAGACCTCTTAGGAGTCTGATTGATGTCATACAACATGGCAATACATTCTAATACAAGGAATTTGACAGAGAGAATCTTCATAACCTAAATGTGGCAGGACAAAAAATATGAAAAATTTTACCTTTTATGGAGAACTTTCTGTCCATGGACAAAAGTAGTGGTTCTCAACCAGGGGACGATTTTGCCTCCCAAGAGACATTTTACAATATCTGTAGACATTTTAGTTGCCACAACTTGAAGGGGTGTTACTACTGGCATCTAGTAGGTAGCCTGGGCTGAAGTCAAGATTTAATTAGAAATCTGTGTCTTTAATTAGAAATTTGCTACTCTGAATGCTGCTATGTCACTTCCTTTAAACACAACATGTTATCTCTACTTGCAACCCATTACAAGAGTAAGGCGAAGTAAATGACACAATCCTAGCAGCAAATAGCCCTGACACAATAGTCACTAAAACTCTTAGGGAAGTCCTTATTTTAACTGTCACTTGTTACCTGATTAAAAGAAAAATAGACTCTTCCCTAGGGAATGTTATAATTTATTTCTCATTCTCTTAAAAAAGACCTGAATCTTGCAAGCTTAACAGGAATGTATTCTCACAAAGTTAAAGAAAATATCTTAATTATAGTGTGCTTATTTTTTAATGAAGTAAAAAAAAATACATATCTGTTGACCTCAATTTTTAATAATCCTGAAGGCCTCAAAGGAGAACACAGAACAAGCTCTATTGTTCTCCCAAACAGAAGTTGAGCCAATCACATAGAAAACTTTATGAGCCAAGTAATGTCTGGTCCTGGAGCTAAAGAAATGTTGGCACATCTTGCAAAATCACAGCTGTTTCAGTCTCATTTAGTGACTGGTCCCACTTTCTGCAGTCCAGTTTGCCTTTTGAAATACAGTACAGTTAGCTATTCTGTAGCATGTGATTAAAGCCACTGACAACGGAGGTTTTCTTTATATTTTAGCTCTTTGTATCTAAAGCTTTAGAAATCTTGACAAATGCGAAGAAGTACAGATTACTTTTTTAGAAAGAGGATGCATAGGGATTTCTTAGTGTACACATAATTATGCACATTTTTTATCAACAAACTAAATGTACTCTGGAATTATGCGGGTAAAGAGATATCCTCCTAAAATTTAAAAAAAAAAATTTAACTAATTTAACACACACAATGCTGTTACAAAAAAGGATTTCTGGAACTTCATTCACTGACTGTGTATTTTTAGGTTCCAAAACAGAGTCTGCCAGAAAACCATCAGAATCAGACCTTTCTAACAGCAGAACTCTATCCCAGGGGACGAACAAGCTGATAAATTAGGGGAGATGCCATATTTCAGCTTAAGACAGTTGTGCCTGAATGAGAAAGGGGATAAAATATGAAATGAGGTAGACACTGAGTTCCTCTGACGGGCCACACGAACAGTAAGAGTTACATTCTTTGCATAAATGTCAACGAGATAATTCCATTGGGAAAAGTTCATTTCTGTTTTTGTTTTTTTTTTTAGGAAATTGTTTTATAAAAGGCAGGAGCATTATGCTTATGCCCAGAAAACGCTTGGCAGTAAATCAAATAACTTTATTTAATTGTATACATTAACTTTCATCATATTCTAAGACACTATAAAATAAGTATCTGGAATCTTTTGTATATCAGAGCAAAAAAAAAATCAGATAGCTGATTATCTTTAATAAGTTAAAAGAGTGAATGAAAATAAACTGACAGAATTTCATTCTTCGGTCAAGTAAGTGAATGGCAGTAAATTTGGGACTGATGGTATGGGCTGAAACCATTAACGTATTACAAAAGTAAACGGTCCCTCAACTTTTATTGTTATCTCATTAAATACCTTATGTAAATAAAGTTTAAAATTTTTAAATTAAGTTTAAATATTTCTAAACACAATTATTTAAAAATAACTTTTTCCAGCACCTAAATTTTTACCTTTGTATAAAAACAAAACTTTTAAAACATATTAGGTGAAGATCTTTCTCGAGTATATATTACTTCCCACCTTCTTAAAGACACTGTCAAAGCAAGAGGTCTTAACCTGTGAGATCACAGACCAGAGAGGAAAGAATTCCATGAATGGCTGCCCAGAGGTCCAAAAGCCCTTTGAAATTATATGCAGAATTAAGTAGCCAGATTGTACTTTTAATCAGCTTCTCAATGTGATCCTGAGTTTACATAAATGAGTATATTATTTATTAATTAGGATTATTCATTATGAACATCTATTACTATTGTACCACCAGACTGGACCACGATGATGTCCTCAGGACAAAATAAATAGGTCTATGTGCCCAACCACAAAAACGACTCCAAACTGTCATTTTAAGCAGCCAACAATAGATTAGAGTAAAACTCACTGTAAGTGAAAAAATCCTATCTCTAGAATTAAGATTGTTTCTAGATATTCTTCAAAGAATTGATTTCCTCGACTTTCTCCATGAAAGCTATAACTTAAAGTCTACTTGTAGGTCTCAGTTGATGATTAACACATTACAAGTGACTTATTAATGTGTACATCCACATTGCCGAGCACAAAGCATGACACACAGTGCAATGTGATTATCAGAAGTTTCTAGTGTGAGAAACGTCCTTGTTTATTCCACTCCTTCCCATAAAATTATTAATACACATGAATGTACCTATGTAAGACTTTCAGGGTTTATTAAACTAGTATTTCTCATCTTGTTGTGGTAGAAAATAAAATCTCTGAGAAAGTTTTGGTTCTCTATCTAAATCATTTCCAACACTGAAGATTCTAAATTCATCTTTGGGTAAACTCAGGCAAGTACCTTTGCCTCTTTAAGCTTCATTTTCTTCATCCAGAAGACAAGAGTGTTAGACGAGATTCTGATGACACGGCACCATTCAGATCTTAGATTATGTAACTATGTTTCGAAAGTCTGTTAAAGGAAAATTTTCAAAAATTTAAAATCATGACTCTCAAGCTAATAAAATTATATGACTCAGCAGTCAAAAGTGTATTAAAAGCAAAAAATAAATTTAAGTAAAACTGTGACTCCTAGGCAAATGTAAAATAAATATATGTAAAAGATTTTATTCAAATAATAAATTAGTGAGGAAACCAGTAAGGTGGTAAAATCATTTCAAAGAGTATTTAAAAGTTAAATATTTATAGGCAATGTTAGGGAAAGATCACTGGACTAGATATAAAACTGGTTAATGTCCAACAGGGTAATAAACTAAAACCATTAGGTTTCTTTTCTATTCAACAGAAATTATTTACATCTCTATGGTATAAAAAATTCACTAGTTAACCTCTGCCCTACAATATTCTTAAATAACCCAATTAATACAAAATTTAACCCAGAAGTGCACTGAAAAAATACTCAAAAACCTCTTCTGGCTATTTCCAAGTGTCAGATAACCTTTCTGACAAGTTGAATTCTCTTTCATGACTGAAAGGCCTTAATTCTTAATGATACCATTTAAATTTTAGAGAAAGATTTTTATCTTTATTTGACCCATGTAAAATTTCCATATCACACTTTCAGACTTGTGCCCTAAGCATGTCTTATTTTGTTCTGTGCTGGGATAAGCATTAGAATTTCATAAGACAGTATTTATATAACTCTACATCTAGCTTATTTTATTCATTAGATATAATATAATGTATATTTAAAGGTACAATAAAGAACAAGAAGATGCATAGTGATTTCTTAATGTGCACATAATTATGCATATTTTTTATCAACACACTAAATGTACTCTAGAATCACGAGGGTAGAAAGGTACCCTTCTAAGATGGGAAAGAAAAGCTACTACACAAGTTCAGAGATTATAAATATTTTGAGCATAAGTCTAAAACATTTTATATTTTGAGAAGTTCTCTGGGTACCCAATAAACGTAATAAATATGAATGCCATAAAGAAAACAAGGACTTCTGGTGAAGATAGTAGAGTAGGTAAATGCTGTTTGTCTCCTCTCAAGACCACATCAAAATTACAAGTAAAGTACATAAAAACCATCACTGAGAATAACCTAAAGTCTAGCAGAACAGAAATCCTGTAACTAAGGATATATAGAAGAAACCATACAGACACTGTTAGCGGGGTGGAGATGTAGAATGAGCTGGTCCCACACTCACCTGTGGCGGTTAAAATTTGGAAGGGCTATTTCAGCTGCAGGGGTTCCCCCTGAAGAGAGAGGGTCCTGAACCTACACATTAGGCTCCCCAGCCCAAGGATGCAATGCTGGGAAGAGAAGTCTCCATATCTTTGGAGACAGTGGCTGAGTGAGACAGAGGGTTGCTGGATCCCAGGAATTCCTCTGAAAAGGCCTGCACATTAACTTACTCACTGATGGACTCACTCTGTGCTCCAGCGCTGGGGCAGCAGCTCTAAAAGTGCCAAGTGCAGGCAGCAAGGAACCGAATTGTTTGGCTTCAGGGCAAGGGCTAGAGGGGCAGCTTTCTCCCAGACAGAAATGGTGGCAGAAGCCATTATTCCTTTGTTGACCCTTCCTCCCACTCAGCATGGAGACACAGGTGGATGCCATATCTGAATCTTAATCAACCTAGGTAACACTGACCATCCTATCCTGGTGATTCCCTGAGACCTTGCCCCACCCAACTTATGGTCCCACCCAAGCCATTTCCAGTGACTTTTCCATAAAAATGGTCTGTTTCGGCTCATGCTACAGACTTTCCTAAAATCTCTCAGTCTCACAAACCCCAAATGAACAGCATCTGGCCTCAGCATGCCCTGTACCTCTTGTTAAGCAGTCCCAAGCCCGGCATTAGCAGCACCTGGCCTCAGTTCGTACCTTAGCTTCTCCCAGGCATCTCCAAGCCTAGCACAAGTGGCAACCATTTGCAGATCACTTTTTAGCTCAGCGGTTCTCAACCTGTGGGTCGCGACCCCTTTGGGGGTTGAACGACCCTTTCACAGGGGTCGCCTAAGACCATCGGAAAACACATATCAGATATTTACATTATGATTCATAACAGTAGCAAAATGACAGTTATGAAGTAGCAACGAAAATACTTTTATGGGGGTCACCACCACATGAGGAACTGCATGTATTAAAGGGTGGCGGCATTAGGAAGGTTGAGAACCAGTTTTAGCTCATACAAAGAGGCCCCAGAACCAATACACCTGATTGCCAGCTTCTGACCACACTGGAGTATCACCCAACAACCTCCACAAACACCACACTCAAAAAGCGGGCTGGGCAGGCACCAGGGTCCTGTTAAAGCAAATCCTGCTCCAAAGCGAATCCTGCACAATAGCTCCTTCACTGTATTCATGTCCAGTCCTCACAACCAATCAGCCTGAAGGTGAATCTCTACATTGACATGCAAAGAGCAACCAAGCTTAACCACAAAGAAGAAACACAGCTGGATACTCAGGTAACCAGGGAGACTACTCACTGAGCCACTCTACCAAGATCAGGAAGCAAAACAGCTCCACCAAATACACAGAAACTAAAACAGTAAGGCAGCCACATGGGGAGACAAACAAACATGTCCCAAATGAAAGAACAGAACAAAGTTCCAGAAAAAGAACTAAACAAAATGAATATAAGCAATCTACTAGGTGATGCAGAGTTCAAAACACTGGTTACAAGGATGCTCAGTGATCTCAGGGAGAATTTCCACAAAGATACAGGAGACATAAATATGGAGACAGAAAACATGAAAAAGAACCAGTCAGAAATGAAGACTACAATAACTGAAGTAAAGACTATATTAGAGGGAAGCAAGAGTAGATTAGATGAAGCAGAGGACTGAATCAGCAGTTTGGAAGATAAGAGCAGAAAACACCCAATCAGAAAAGAAAAAAGAAAAAAGAATCCAAAAATATGAAGATAGTTTAAGGGGCCTCCATGACAACATCAAGCATGCCAACATGGGAGTATCAGAGAAAGAAGAAAGAGAGCAAGAAATTGAAAACCTATTTAAAGAAATAATGACAGAAAACTTCCCTACCCTGGTGAAGAAAATAGACATACAAGCCCAGGAAGCACAGAGAGTCCCAAACAAGATGAACGCAAAGAGGCTCACACCAGGACACATCATAATTAATATGCCAAAAGTTAAAGACAAAAAGAATCTTAAAAGCTGCAAGAGAAAAGCATTTAGTTACCTATAAGGGAGCTCCCATAAAACTGTCAGCTGATTTCTCAAGAGAAACTTTTCAAGCCAGAAGAGATTGGCACAAAACACTCAAAGGAATGAAAATCAAGGATCTACAACCAAGATTACTCTACCCAGCAAAACTCTCATTTAGAATCAAAGGACAAATAAAGAGCTTCCCAGAAAAGAAAATTCTAAAGGAGTTCATCACCACCAAAACAGTATAGTAAGAAATATTAAAGGAATTCCTTTAAGAAGAAAAAGAAGATAAAAAATATAAATAATAAAATGGCAATAATTGAACATATATTGACAATTACTTTAAATGGATTAAAGTAATTGTCAATAGATATGCAACCATTTTGATGGTTGCCAGATGGGAGAGGTGCTAGGGAGCTGGGTGAAAAAGGGAAAATATTAATAAGTACAAAGTGGTAGTTACAAAATAGTCATGGGGATGTATGTAAAGTGTAGCATAAGGAATATGGTCAATATTGTAATAACTATGTATGATGTCAGATGGGCACTAGCTTTATCAGGGTGATCTCTTTGTAAATTAAATAAATGTCTAACCATTATGTTGTGTATACCTGAAACTAGTATAATATTGTATCTCAACTGTAATTGAAAAGTAAAAACATTAAAAACAAAGAAAAAAGAAAGGAAGCAAGAAAAGGAGAAAGGGAGGGAGGGAAAGAATATGGTAACTATGTGTGAGATTATGGTTATGTTAATTAGCTTGACGGTGGTCACAATGTATGTATCAAAATATTAGATTGTACACCTTAAATATAAAAAATTTATATTTGTCAATTGTACTTCAATAATGCTGAAATTTTTTTAGAAAGAAGAAAAACCTTTAAACATAATTGTAAGACTCACCCAAAGCAAACTGAAAGTTAAACATTCTCATGATTTATGATATCTGTGAATTTGTATACCACCAAAAACAATGCTATATATACACCAAGAGAAAGCATACTACAAATAATAATGTCAAATATATATATATATATATATATATATATATGTATACACACACATACACACACACACACACATATATACACACACATATACACACACACACACACACATACACACACACACACACACACACACAATCCAATAAATTCTGGACCACTCAACTGTTTCTTTTATCATGGGTAAAAGTAGCAAACATTCCTCTATACTTAACTTCTGAAATGTAACCCATCCACAAAAGAAAATGAATCCATCTACAAAATAGAAAGTATGCATCTTTAATTTCTAAAGTTTTTATTACAGATTTTTAAGATATGTATTTATTTTCATATCATCAGCTTAAAGAAAATAAATCACATGAGAATAAGCTTCTGTATGTCTGCCAAGGTAAATTGTTATTTTAAATTTATCAAGTTATAAATAAACCACATAATGTGCTTATGTGAACGAAAGCACAGCGTAATCTGAGTACGTTTGAAAGACACAGAGTATTCTCATTGTTTCAGTAAGAGAAAAGAGCATTACTTATTAGAATTAAAAGCCTGGCCTTTAGCTACCCATTATTCAAAAGTAATAGAGAATGACCTATTCACTATTATGAAACAAAATACACTGTTAAAAAGCAAAAGTGAGTAAAACTAACACGTGATCCTGAACCTTTCATTTTACATTAAGTATTTTGGAAAAACTGAAGGCAAATAAACCAAGCCAGACTAACATATGGGAGGACCCAACGCCCCAAAGCAGGTGACTCGAGACACAAAGTTAAAGCTCATTTCTAAGAAGCCTGGATTTCCTACCACCAATGTCACAAATTTGGAGGCAGATGGTGTATTTTATAAAAAGCATAATAAAATGCAAATACGTCACCTTGATAAGACAAGGTGTAAGGCAACTTGACAAAGAGTTATCTCAACTCAGTGGCTCAAAGGAGAGGCTGGGCCCCCAAACTTTTGTGAGGCCCATTCTTCATTAATATAATGATTAGGGAGAGCAAAAGTGATCTTTAAAATCCCAGGTGCAACAGGTGAAAGTGGAGATGCAGGGGAGCCCAAGACTATCTGGAACGTGTGGGATCGGAGGGAGACTCTGGTGCTGCAGTCGGAGAAGGTCTGAAGACCAGCTCTCCACAGGCCAGCCCAGCAGACGAGGGTGCTAAAATGCTGCCTACCTGCATGTGAGCCTGGAAATGTTACAGATGATCCAGTGACTCCCCCTTCCTCAGTCCATCTTCTCCTGTCCTTAACATGTTATTTTGACCTTTTGCCCCTATACTTTGGTATAAATTAGAATCTCTGGGTAAAGAGTTATTAAAACCATTCTTAAATTGTATTTTTAAACTTCCAAGGACAGGAAAAGTCAGTATATCACCTTTTAAATAAGGGGAATGGTGTGGGGGGATGGGAGGGTAGTGATGATTTGCTCACGCTTTGAAACCTCTAGATGAACAGCGACCACACATGCTGACGTGGGTGTCTTCTACAGATATGAAGACCCATCACATAAATACTGTATCTCGAAATCCATCCACCTAATTACAGAGTTGGGAGGGAGCGATTGGGAAGAATTATCTGAGGTTTATTAATATCCATATTGGCTGTTTCGTTCTAGTCATGTGCTTTCCTTGAGAAGTGATCAGAGTTAGGTTTTCATTCATTTTGTTTCTATTTCTCCTATTGGAATGAGCCAAACAATATGTTTAAACACATCCAATATCTGTTCCTTTTGTCAGTATCTGGACAATATCAATGAAACCAGTTTAAATGTAATTAGAGATCAAATTTGAAGAAATTTACTATTATTAACTAAATATACAGAAAATATAGTTGATCCTTTGCAAAAATGACAAACATTTTAAAAAGAGCATCCACTTAAAAAATGATATTCTACAGTTTCAAATAGGTAACTTTATACCTTAAAATTATTTCATTTCTAAGCCCTTAGATATAAACTAGACCAAAATTGAGAGATCAAAACTACCTAATATATACATTGTCAGACTTGGACAGTTTTACAATGACAAGAAAATAAATTTCTAAAAAGGAATGGAAAATGTGATTCTCACGGCTCAGAATCACAGAAACGCCTGGTCGTTTACAGATACAGCAGAACACACACTGGTAGTTTTGCCAATGACTCACCATTTCTATTTAGAACTATTGTACACGCCGATGTGTTTGCGCAGCGAGTGTAGGATTGCCTCTGAGTTAGTGCTGGAACTGCTCTATTCTAACCATCAGCAACAAGAACCATTCCCATTCGTATCTGGACAGACCAGTGAAAATGGCATAAAACATAATCTATTAAAGGAGTCAGTTTATACTGTTCTATTAAACAACATGACAAATGTTTTAACAAAGCTAGCTGGAATAAAAATTGCAATAATCATCCTGTAATCAGATGTTAAGACTCACATGACATGATGTTAGTGAAAAATATAAACAAATACTTTTTGACGAGTATGTTTTTTCAGAGTTTTGTAAGTCTGCAACAGTGCTCGGGCCCAACACATATACTTGCTTAAATACATTTATTTTATATATTCATCTACACTCCCTCATTCCTAAAAGGACTTGAGGTTTGTGCACTCGATTTAAAAAGAAAAAACGCCAAGCTATATCTAGTACTCAGAAGAACCTTTCGTTACTCATTCATAGGTAATACTTTGGCCCCATGTGCGTTGATGTAGGTGAGGAGGATTTTGGCTCTTTGCTCTATTACATCAATAAGCTTTTCAATTCCTTGTCTACCTCCTTGACTTTCCCAGTAAACTTTATCAAGAAACAGAGACTGAAGGAGTTTCTGCCGTAAGTGCTGGCTCTTCAAAACAGAAACTGCAGATTCGGGAAACCTGGAAAGATAAAATGATAGTTCATTCTTAATAATTGTTTGGAAATATCATGCCTTACCCAACTGCTCTGCCCCTCATTAATCTCACATAAATCACACTATGACACAGTACCTTGAGAATCAAAACATTTTATCACTGTCAAGCAGACACTTCTCTTAATAATAATATACTTGAATAATGTGCTGCAAGGGAACTGAATTTTCCATATCATTAGGAACTTGACATACTAACATCTCACTTAAGGCTATCATGCGTAGTCAAAGAGAGGCACAGAATTTAAAAGGATTCTGTTAGACTGTCAAAAATACTCCCCTCAATCTTAAACGCCATATCACCCATGGAAACCACATTAATCTGTCAAGTAGAATAGTATTCTCATACGTGTCAACGCGGGGTTTTATACAAGAAAACGTGAGAAGCAAACTGCTGACAATTTCAGTCAAGTTCTCTTCCTGAGTAGAAGTTGCATGACTGAATTTAATGTGAAACAATCCAAAATATATGTAGTAAAAAGAGGAAGGAATAATTGCAAAATGCCCAACTAAAGAAGTGCCTTTGATTCAGATTATACTTGAGAAATTCTAAGGACCTAGGAGCATTTTATTAAACTGAAATACTAAATTGTCTTCAAATAAATTTAGCAAAACTTAAGTTTTAGAGCCAGGCCTTCCACAATGAATAATGTCTCTGGAAATTGACCTGAGGCCAATTTAGCATTATCCTAAGAGAGTGCATTGTGCTTTCTGCTATCCGTACAGAAAGAATAAGGCCAGGAGTCTAGCACATACCTTATCTTAGTAAGATTTCTGGTTTGAAACCAACTGTAATGTTTTGCTGAATCACCAACTTGGCCTCCTTCAGCTTTCATTAAAACGCTGATGAAAGCGGAGTAAAAATATTGGAGTTTAATAGGTTTAACAGTAATTTTCAAGTAAATTTTGTTGTTCCTTAAAAACTGTAACAAGAAAACAGACTTTTTCAAGAGTGCAGTTTTCTAGGAGTTTCAAGCCTTCTAGGCATCTTTTCCAAATTTCAATGGAGCAAGTTGGAGATGGCACTCACGAGGCATGAACACAAGGGACCCAGCACTTCTGATACTGCAGAGAGACGGAAGGATGTGCTTAAAGGGTCTGAGTAAGTGTGGAATTCAACAACGTTGGTAAGATGCTCTGAGCTCTCTGAAGACATGTCGTACGTAATTCAGTGACCATAGTATTAATTAAGCATTTCTGCTCTACAAAGTATTAACAATCCATAATTTATAAATGCTACGGCCCTTCAACTAAACTAATTTAGCTGTGGCAGAATGTATGAAATGAAATTCTTAAACCATGGATCTTCTTAGTGGTGAATCCTTTTCATAAAGGAAAATTTTTAAATTACCTGTCTTTGCATTACATTGATTAATAGGATTATTCTATGCATCAATTTGGGTTAGTAAAGTCTTCATTTTTGCTTCTCAATGTGTGAATTACATATTCAAAGAAGATTTAACTAAACACATTACTCCTTATAATGCATTTAAAGTTAAATCTTCTCTGAAACATAAATAAAACAGTATTCATATTTACATAAATGGATGGACTGCATTCTCCGGGCCATCTTAATTCTAAGAGAAAATTTAGGGATTTAAGAAGACCCCATAATATCAATTTGCCTTAGGTGTGTAAACTTTCCTACACATAAAATTTCCTTCATCAGATGCTTTGAGGAGAGAATTGGCCATATATCCTACCTTCAATCCACAAAGAGATGTAAGGAACTGGTACTAACAGGGCAAAACATGGTAAAAACTCATGAAATCAAGGCTCATGAAACTCTCACAGGAATGGTACTGTCTCTAGGGTTGAAAGTACATAAAATCTACATTACCTAATTCTCAGTGCTAGAAAGAATTCCAGAAATATGCTTCAGACTATTATTAACAAGCGGCACACCACAAGTTACTGCAGAAAAAATACTGCGCTTGGATTTGGAAGACCTGGGTACTACCCTCAGTTTCAGTCTGGCTCATGTGATTTCCAGCAGGCACTGAGCTTCACACAGCTGGTCAACTATTTCACTAATTCACCCCTCTATTTTCAAGTCTCAGCGATATCCCCGTTTTTTAAGTCACTCTGATTTCTGACTCAGGTGGAAGAATGGCTACAGGTGGAGCCTGAAATCTAGACTCAATCTCCATAATAGCTTGAATAGTTCAGACTTTACAGCAGGGTTCCTGCCAATGTTAAGTATCTTAGTTTCCTTTACTTCCAATTAAATGTAAGACTGAGATATTTTTCCCCATAATCTATGTCTACTGGGAAGATTTCCAAATGTTAAAAAGCCCTCCTACCTGAATTAAACAGCTGCTATCCTTTGATTCTGTACAGTTCGACTCAGCAGATTGGCTCTAATATTCCACCACATTCAGAAAAGTCACTGTAGTTTATTATGCCTTTAGACATCCTGCCATGTCAATATCTGCTATTTCCTCCATCCCATGCCCTAATAATGGAGCCTCTGCCACCTGCTTATCCGTGTTCTGCCGATTCCTATTCTAGAGATTCCTTCATGCTTCCAACCTAATCCACATGGATTTTCACAGTGAGGGCCAAGCAGCATGATGAATGTGAAATGTAGCCAGAGCTTTGTAGGTTGCATGGGTTGGCAACAGTGACACCCTGGCTGCACTCTTGTTCTGTTATGCTTGGGTTTGTGTCCCTATTCTGACCCTGTATTCCCAAATTCCAGACCCACAATTCATTTCAAGAGTTAAATCAATCAAATATAGGATGTGAGCTTTCTCCAAACCTTACTACTTATTTAATATAAATCCAAAATCCTACATGTTACTCCATCATGAAACTTACTCTTTGATGCCTTTTAACAATTTGAAGTTTAAGTTATCTTCACTTCTGTCAAAGAAACCCTTGTTGTCGATAAAGACCAAATGCCTCAGGTCATGCTTTCGCTGGACAACGTGCGCTAGAGCCACAGAATCTTGGTTGTCACATTTTGGGCTCAGTCCATTCTGTACACAGCCATCTTCCTTTCGAGGTCTGAATCCACAGCAGTGTGTATCTAAGCGATTATAAATCTGATAATGGAAAACAAAAACAAAATCCAAGATGCTAAGTAAAAACAAAACTTGGGAAAGTTAGAAGATTTCCAAATAACTGGTGTTTTCCAAATAGCTGCCTTGCCAGAAACCGACAGAGCCAGGCTCATTTAATTAAAGGCAACTGTCAGAATAAGTCCAAGGTTCATATCCTTCTGACTTAGCCATGATTATAAGCATCTCCAGCTTCTGCTAACAGCTCCAAAGGCAGACCATCCAAGTTTGGCGTCTCCGCCCTCAATATTCCAAGTTCCCACTGACGTCACATGTATATGCACAGCCAGAAGAATCTCTGACTCTACTCATGACAGAACACAGACACTGCTGTACTTTTACATATCCAGGAGGCTATACCTTGTTTTCTTCCTTGGGTTCAGTTATAAAAAAAACCTGAGTTCTTAGTGGCTCAAATGGACAAAACTATTGGGCCTATTGGGGTTTATAATAAGGAGTAGGGCTATTAACATATAGAACAGGATAAACAAAGATTAATTAGAAAAGGGAGAATTGTGTAATTTCCATTTCCTTGGGGCAACAAAGAGAATAATATTTATTAATCAGGGTAATTAAAGCCTGGGCTCAGAAATTAGATAAATTTAAAGTCAAATCTCTGCTCTCACACTTGTTGGCTCTGCGACCTTGTATAGATTCCTTGTATAGATTACTAACTCTCAATTTCATGACCTGTATGGTGGGAAACTATTCACCTTGCACAGTTAATAGGAAGATGAATGAAAATGTTTGTACACCTGCCATCTTTACCCAGATATCCAGTAGACACTCAAGAAATAAAAACTGTTAATAGTATTGTTGAGACACATACATATACACAATATGAAGTGATTTACCTCAAAACAACCCTCCAAGGTAAAAGGCAATTTCCCCATTTTAATGAAGGAAGACTGAGCCTCAGAGGGGTTAAATAATCTGCTTTGGGTAAAATATTAGTTAGTAGCAAAGTCAAGATTTAGACACAGTTCTGTTTGTCTCCAAAATTCCAAGATTTTTCCCCATTCTATGCTATGTAACAGTTTAAGGCTGGTTGAAGATTATACATATGCTCATAATTCAAAAGATGACTAGACACAGAATGTCATTTTTATTTTTTTGGCACTAAATTCCTCTCCTTTCTCCTCCTCCTGTGTTTTTGTAGATTCTGTGGGCTGGCCACTCTAGAAGGCCAGATGTGAAGAAAGGAATGCAGAAAGAGTAGTACCAAGATCTAGCCTACTCTGAAATGATCATTCATTTATTCACCCAACAGAAGTTTACTAAATGTCTTCTATCACGAGGTTAGGCATCCAGGAAAGTATTGCCCATGGCCAGCACCTCCCCACCACTACTACTTCCAGAGGAAAATAAAATGGACCTTTAATTTTGCCTTACTACCACAGCAAACTTTAAGAACTGAGCAAGTGACCTTCCTCCCTGTTTTTGTGTTTGTTTTGTTGTTGTTGCTGTAAGTGGACTGTGTATCAAACAGCATTCCTTGAGTAGCAGAGATGATAAGTAAGTGAGCATAAGCAAATTTTCTGTTAAGTTTATGTAAAACCAGTCACATGGGTCACAGCAAGCATGTGAATAGCTCAGAGGGCATACTGTTATTGATCTAGAAACAGTCTACAGATAAAGAAGGTGTCTGTCAGGACTAACAATTCCAGACAGTTGAATCGTGGGGCCTAATTAATGGTTTATCCGAAGGGTCACATAGGTTAACCCAGGCAACAGGAAATTCCCACTTCTGGTTAAAGTACACTTGTTTAATATGAAGATAGGAGAGTTCCCTGAAAGTGAGAGGAAGAGTGTTCAAAGCAAATCACTATAGTTGAAATGTAAAAACAAATTAAAAACTATTAGAAAAATTTATTGAGGCTTTTCTACTCAATTTCATTCATTTTATATAGTATCTTGATTGCCTTTGAATATAAGAAAAATGAAATTATATAAAGACATTGCATCTGATTATCAACTATTTAACTTAAGATCAGAGTGTCATAGAGAACATAAAAAATAGCTCTTCTAGAAGCTTCTTCCCATCCAAGCTCCCTATTTTTATAAGCATTAGTTAATAACTCTTAAAGAATCTCTATGTCATTTTTTCCATTATTATCATAAGTTTATATCAGTTATAATAACATTACATATCAGGAAAAAAATTAAATCCTATTTAATTTTGACTACAACATCAAGGTCTCTTATGTTGGATATAACAATAAGCACTTTAGAGTTTAGGCCCTAACTTTCAGGACTTCTGTAAAAAGCATACTTTTCTATTTTTAAACTATATAAAAAAGCATTAAAAATTAGAGGTGGAAAAGACCAATTTAGGTCATCTTTTTATTGCCTTTCCAAGATTACATTGTTTCCTACAGGGTATTTTTAAAGTGCTTCATTCTGATCTAATTTTGAATCACTCAACAGTCTGGGATGATTTCACCACTTCCCCAACAGGCTGTTGCAGCACTGAAGTCTAACAGACTTTATTATTGCAAACGGGCGTCTGTGTTCAACTCAACTCTCCTCCAGGGAACGTTCACCACTCCTTCTATTCAGATCTACCCTTGTACCTGGTGGGTATGTTCACACGGGGAGAGGGAGAGAATGCTTATATGTATAGAAATCGGTAGAAGCCTCAAATCTAGGTTTCACTTTGTTTTCCCCATCTTCCAACTATAGTAATTTATGTCTTTGTATTATTGCCCTTGTCTAGCAAGGGCTTAAATAGCACTTAAATCTTGTTCCCTAGCCCTTCTGAGATTTTTTTTTGCATTCTTTTGAATTCACATTGAATATACCAAAAATAATCTGTCCACAAAACCATAATCTGCTCTCTTAAATTCAGTGCCATTTTGCTTGGTACTTAATTTAGTTACATACTGAATGCATTTCTCCTTATTTTTAAGAGAGTTTGCCTATTTTTAAAAGCCTAATAATGCATATTCTCAATAGCTATGAATCTATAATATGGCTTTAATATACTTGTTTAGTGCACACATTAAAAAAATCATTTCATTTAACTACTGCATGATTAGCACTGCAGTTCACGTCTATGTGTCTATGTTCTTAGATATATTATCCTATGAAATTACTATTTGAGGGTACATTTTGTCAGTTAAGTGACTGTGACTGTTGAGCATCATTATTCAGTTTATTCAAATTTACATCTTCTTATTCTTTAAAACAAGGCAAATCTTCTACAAAATTGATCTTTTAAATCTGCAAATGACTGCCAACCATGATTTTCCATAAAATTACTCTTTAGTCTTGTAGGAAAATATATCTTTTCAATGTTTACCCTAACTAAAATTATACTCAGAAAAATCCAGGTGTTCCAGCCAAATTTTTTTGTTGGTGGGGATATTTTTAGATATATCGCCTTCTTCTAAAGTTTATTTTTTTAATTCCATTTTCCTTTTGGTAATGTTAGTTTTTTTCTGTAGGAAAAAGTATCTTATGAGTGACTCATGTTATTAATATATTTGCAGCGCCTAAACATGGCAGCCTCGGCTGCACTCACTGTCTAGCTCTCCAAAGCCCATTATAAAGCTATAGATACCCCATGACTTACCCTGCTTTTGCACATCACCCATTCTAGCTGAATCTTAAAGAAGTGAGACTATCAAAAAAATTGTGGAAGTTTCTTCATATCCTTTTTTTCCTCAAAGCAATGTGATTAAATGAGTAATTTCGGGCTATGCCTGAACAAAAGCAAGAAAAAATTGTCTAAAAGGGCTGCTAAGATTAATAATGAAAAATATAATAGCAGTAGGCTGACCAGATGTACCATTTTAAATGGGATAGAAAACAACTGTCCCATTTCAAACACTACATATGATCAGCCTAGTCTCACTGGACTAAATTCCAGGTATCTGTAGGTTGACCAGACATATTTGAAATGGGACAGTGCCATTGTTTTCTGTCCCGTTTAAAATGGTACATCTGGTCAGCCTAAATAGCAGTCATTCATTGAGTGTTTAGTACATGCCAGGAATTGTACACTTAATGCTTTACATGTACAATTTCATTTACTCTTCATAGCAATCTTAAAAGATAGGTGCTACCAATAGTCCCATTTAATAAATAAGGAAACTGAGGTATGGAAAGTCTACTTGACTGACCCCAGCTCCCTCAGCTCATAAATGACAGAACTTAGGATTTTTAACCTAGATGTCTATGACTTCCACATCCATGCTCTTATCCATCCTGATAAGATGTATCTCTCAGGTGCAGCCTCCAAGGTGGTACTGCAAAAAAGCAAGTGCATTTGAATAGAATGTTAAATGATACTGGAGTCAATAAATACTAGTTATGAGGTTTCAGCGGAAATATAAAGAACTCCAGTGTCAGAGTCAGGATAAGTGTAAAAGAAAAATTCATGAAGTAGAGGCTATTACAGTGGGGTTTTAAGAGATAGGCAGTACTAGCTAAAAGACAGGCAAAGGCATGCAGGTAGGAAATTGAATGACATCTTTAGAGAAACTGAGAATACATTAAACCAAAGCTTCTCAAACTGTAGTGCAAGAAAAGGGGTTTTTTCTTTTCTTGCCCCTGGCCCCACAATCTATTGCCTTGTTAAAACAAACAATTTAAAAATAATTTATTACTATTATAGATAAAAGAACATTTTAAAAATACGAAATACCACTATTTTGTTAGATTCGATAGACAAAATTACTCCACCCACTTGCTACCAAGATTTTAATGCATACTTAGGATTTTTGTACTCATTGGAACTGTTATGACCTAGCTCGGGTTTTTGAGGGCACTTTGTGTAGCTAGAACCAAACTCTGCTGTTGAAAGTCAGGGGACCGTGAAGGCAGACAGCCAGAGCAAAAGGTGAATAACAGGATTGTGCCTATGAGAAAAAGCTAAAAAACTTGATATGTCTGCAAGTTTCACTCTCATTTTCTCACGTATAGTTGGAAAAAAGGTCGAAGGCAAGGGAGCAGGCCATCAGCTGAAAATGTTATAAGGTGATGGAAAGAGAAGTCACATTAGGTGGTGAACTTATTATACATCAAGTTGACAATGCACTGTAGAATTGTATGCCTGAAACCTATGTAATCCTTGCTAACAGATGTCACCCCAATAAGTCTAACAATAAAAATGAATTAAAAAAAAATAAATAAAGCTAAAAAGGCAATTCTGAAAAAAAAAAAAAAAGAAAGAAAAGAAAATGTTAAAGGAATGAAAACTGAAGGGAACCAAGGTCAATTTTTTTAGTTAAATTATATAACCCTGTATATTTTTCTACCTTTGTTTTTGTATACCTCTTTAGGGGTTTGAATGAGTGGGTGTGTGTTTCCAGTTTGGTAAGTTTATATCTTAAGAGCCTCACCATCTCTTCTCAAGCTATTGGTTTCTACTGTTTAAAAACTGCAGGTTTAACAAATAAATTGCACTTTTAGAAGGTTTGAATCATGCAATAAAACATGCAAGGAGTGGAATTTTACAATTCACCATAGTAACTCATCCAAGGCCTGGCAAATAGTAGGCATTTGGTAAATGTTTACTATTGAAAGAACTCAGCTGAAAGTTGCTATTCACTTTGTATTTGGCTATTTACAAAGTCCCTCCAAAACATTGTCTTCTACTGGATAGAGGCAAATAAAATAATGGTGGCATACTAAGACATTGGTCTTTTTAAAGCAGCCTCTAGTGAATGGAGTTGGGAAAAGAAAAACAGGAAGAGATCAAACAATAGAATATCTTGTGCTTGTCATTTGTTCTTGGTTGGCTTCTTTATGTGGGTTTAGTTTCACTAACCACAGATTGTGAACTTATATCCCACAGACAGTACACTATAATACCTTACATGTAATAGGCATTTGATAAATACATAAGCAGATGTGACAGAAATAACATTAGGACTTTTTTTTTAATAATTAGCAGTTTCTGGGAGTTTCCTTTGAATAGTGGTTGTCTCCTAAGACATCTTATTTGTTTTTAGAAAATGCATGGAGAAAAAAGTTGTATTTTCAGCAAGTACCTTATTTCAAAAAGTCAAAAAGACAGTGAGAATTGTTAGAATTATCAGCCCCAGTCTAGGTAAAGAGAAACACAGAGAAATATACGGACTTATTTATCAGCTAACAACATTAGAAAATTCTTCACCATGAATTTGTCTCTATATAAGCCAGCACATGGTCACCATGTTATCAACAGAAGTAGAGTTGTATGTCTGTAATCCAATGAATGTGTGAAGGTAGACCAGATCATGGAGAAGAATTTAAGATAAATCCCACAGTCCCCATAGAATTTGTTAATACAGACCCTGCCTCTGCCCTTAGGAGCTATATAAAACAAATTTTTTTTTCATCAGCCTGCACCTGTATCAGTTGGGAACTTGCATCTCATAAAATAACAGATTTCATCTTTGTTCTGTGCAACCATGGCAACAGGTACCTGTTAAATGAGTATGCATGCAAATGTGACCAGCAGAGCAGTTGATGAACGATGAGACAAGTAAAACTAGTTTGCAACATCTAACAATGGGGACAAGCTCCCTTGGGCCTCTGCCTCTGTGAATAACAGTCATTGTCCTTCACCACTGATACTCTAGAATTCCACTTTTAAAAATAACTATCAATGTGTACCACTATTCAATGCAGAATTTCTAGTTTCTTCTACATTACTGAATTATTAGTAAAAACAATAGCTTTTCATGCATAAGCAAAAACATTTTAATGCTACAATATATTTGAATCTATTTCTACAGATGCAATGTTTTAGTATATGAGGGCTGTCAGGAAAAAAAATCCAGCCATAAAAGACTCTATTTTTCATATTACTTAGCTGGATACTTTCTGGACAGCCCTCATATGTACTGCCAGAGCGAGTACTAGATGCAATGTTAAGAATCCATATACCGCACCTCTGAATAAGTATCGGAAGTCAAACATCATTCTGGCACAGAAAGATTCTTGTGAGAGTCATCAGGCAAGTGACAATCTATTTTTAGAGAAAGAATTCACATTCTATAATTTGCACAAGCAGAGCTGCATGAAAATAGCTTCTGCCAAAGGCACACCTACCTTCCTATAAAGATTTATAAAGAGTACTCAGGCTAAGAAAAACAGAAATTTTTACATTTTATGGAATTCTGATTTATAGATTTATATTAAGTAAATAAATTTAAAACAGGAGTAAAATAAGCTTAATAAAAGTAAAATTGTTTACATGCATTCTTTCAATGAAATAATTTAACATTAAATTGAGTTGAAAATAAGCTGAAAAATTGTGGACAGTTACATCTCAGGCAATATTGCAATTGAAAAACTTTTCCTTTGCTTGGATTGATGTATACTAATTTTTTAGTATTCTTATAGAATTTTTATCAATTTTATCTTCCTCTATAATATAGTACTTTATTATAAGAAAACTGATATAAATATAAGTAATTATAAACTAAATGACTATATTAAAACACAATTCTAATTATGGTGGCAAAGATTCTTCCCTTGACCAAACTTTAGCCAGGTTCCTGAACCTTCTCCTAGGCCTATCTGTGCACGATCTTATAAAATCAATCTTAGCAAAAACCCTGCTAAGTCAGCTTAACCAGAGCCTCCACCACTAACCACCCTTGATATCTGATCACTCTCAATGTCCAGTTAAGTTCCTCATCTTCCACCATGCCCCAGGTGACCCTGGCCTGTTTACAGCAAGAATCTGGTTAATCCAGCTACCCAGAACTGCCTTTACCCCTGGTGGTTCCTCTTAGGGATTTTTGGTTCACCGCCCCCTGCTGCCTATAACTTCCATTTGCATGTGCTGTATTCAGGGCTGAGCCCAATCGCTCTGCCCCACCCTAAAATCCCACTGCAGAGGTCCCTATACCTATTGTGATGGTCCAGAGTAAAATCTGCCTTACTGCCCTTTAACAAGTATCATTCTTTTTTCCACCCGCCTTTAACAAAGCTCAATAGTTCTCTTTTTAAAAATTTAATTCTGAGAGTGGTTATTTTCCAGTTATTTAAAAACAAATACTGGGGCGTTCCCTGATGGTATAGTGGCTTGGGGCTTCGGCGCTGGCGCTGTCAGCACTGTGGCCTGGGTTCGATTCCCAGCCAGGAAGCTACCCACATACCAAAAAGCAAAAAAATAAATAAATAAAAAATAATAAAAATAAAATAAAAACAAATACTACTTGAGAGTAGAGTGATGATAAACAGGAGCTGGGGGGTTGGGGAAACGGGAGATGTTGGTCAAAGACACACACTTTCAGACACAAGATGAGTAAATTCTCAGGATCAGACTATAGTTAATAATACTGCATTGTATATATGAAATTTGTTAATGGAGAGCCTAAGCATTCTCACCAAAAGTAACACACCCCTCACCAAAAGTAACTACGTGAGGTGATAAATGTGTTAACTAGCTTGATAGCGGTAAATATTTCATAAGGTATATATATATCGGGTCATCACATTGTACACTTTATATATAATCATATTTGTCAATTCTATCTCAATAAAAATGAAAACATATAGAAAATAAATAAATTCTGCTTTTACTAAATTAAACTTTTTTTCAAAGATTAATTTTCCATGTACATGTAAAATTTCCTATTTTAAAAAGGACTTGTTGCTATATTCCTCAGGTTTGCAAATAGATCCTAAATAAAGCCCTATCTCAACATTGGAAATATGATTATGGAAATAGTTTGACCTCATGAACTGCCTGAAGGGGCCACAGAAAAACCATTGCCCCACACAGTCTATTTCAATTTAACCATAAGTAGTAATAACTTTCTGAAGTTCCATGTATGTCTAAGTTACCCGTATCCATAAACAACTTGAATTTGGTTGAGGAGAGCATGAAACCACTAGGATTCTTATGAACCAGCTCTCACTTAACCCTCTCTAAGCCTACTTCTTTGGAAAAATGAACCATAAATCTTTTTAAAAGAATTACATATAAAAAGTATATACTAAGCCAGATGAATATCTGCCTGCCCTGTTAGGTGTTTCAATAGAAATACTAACATAGTAACTTGTCCATGGTTTTCTTCTTGCTTCCTGGCATGTTTATGCAGAGATCCAATGGTTAGACCTCCTGTTTGAACTTCAAACTCAGTCAAGGTCAGGTTCAAATTGTCTATGTTTCAATGGCACAGAATTAGAGGGAAAGTCAATCCCCAAACCCGGCTTGAACAATGCATTAAACTTTTGACTATCAAAAGGTTATTTAGGAAATCACACAGGCTTCGTCAAATCCCTGATCTCTCCAGCCCAGCTACATATATACCACAAGATTTAGGATTGAAGCGTACTAACTATGATCAATTTCTGCACAGGCTGAAAATTCCAGGGCAAGGGGTGAAATAAGCAAAAATGACTTAGAATTAAGTAACATATGCTGTACTTTTGATTAATAATTAAATTGGAATTGACCCCAAAGTGCACAGTTGGTTGTCACTTAGCAATTTAACCAGACTAACTCCCCTCGGATTCAGACGATTCAAGAGCAAAGACCTATTGTCCAATTTCCCAGCCCATGTTTTATACAAATGAGGCTTTAGCATAATCAATGCCAGAAATCTCTGAGGATAAATGCAAGACAGTAGGTGAAAAGAATATATAAAATTCTAAACCCTTTTAATTTAGAAGTAGACATCTGAGTTATCTGTATGCTCCTTAAGAGGAGGCATATGGTTGGAGACAGAGAACTCTTGAATTGGGCCAGGATCAAGAGAAATAAGGTCTTGTTGTAGAAGCCAGGTAGCCAGCCAATAAACGATGTCTCTGTGACAAACTAGGGTCAGAAAGACAACTCTTTCTCTTCTAAGTTGTCTCCAATAAAAATCAAATAAATGGGGGTTCCCTGGTGGTGTAGTGGCTAGGCTTTGGTGCTCTCGACACTGTGGCCTGGGTTCAATTCCCAGCCAGGGAACTACCCCCCAGAAAAAAAAAATCAAATAAATAGCTTATATTCTGTGAAGTGAGAGATTGTGGTCTCTAAAAGTCTGGTTACCACTGAAGAAATGATGTCAAAGTTCAAAAGAAAGACTCATAGGCCAAGGTCTTTGTATTCATTACAGTTTCTCCATCTCATCATATTGTTGTAGAGAATTTTTAGCAGCAGAAATATGTACATTCCATTTAAGGGCCATAAAAAGTGAAACTTTGCCTTTTAAAGTATAGGCCAATATAATTCTACTGTTGGTTTCCCAATCTCCCCCAAATTTTGAGAAAGCCTAACTTCTTTAGAAGAAGGTAGAATGAGGCAGGTCATTTTCTGCGGGGGGAGATTTTACAGACTTCCTAGATCCGACTTGCTGTGGGAGGGAGGATCTGAAGAATCCAGCATGTATACAAGGGATATATTTCAGGAATGATCAACAAAGTGGAATTGCTTGTGTGAATCAACCAAGAGGACATTTGGGAAGGACTCTCACTAAGAAGAGGACAATCATTCCCAGGCACAAGAATGATATTGTGTTAGATTCAAGAGCCAAGTCACAAAATCTCAAATGATGATTGAGGCCTACAGATTGATCGGGAGCTGTCTAGGTGGAGCATAGAAATCCCTCAATTCAAGTTTGTTGATTGTAATTAAATCCCATCAGCAGTATCCTGTATGTTTATAATTCCTCATTTTGTTTATAACGTGAAATTTAAAATGCTAAGCTATGCTAACAGAAAAAATAGAACAAATGGTTATAAAGCAAACTATTCAAATAAAACACCTAGGAAGCCAAGCAAAGCCTTTCATATGGTACTAAAGTGGCCAAAAACAATGAACAAATGCTCTGTGGTATTTATCACATTAAGATTCTGCTTCCAATCTAAGAAAAATTTCTTGGCCTGCTGCTTTGCAAACCTAGGTTCTCAGGAATAGACACTCTGTAATATCCACCTCCCACTTTCCCCGATTACTGGCATCATACAATCACAGCCTAGCTAGACACTGCCCCTCTCTAATTGCTACAATAGGAGTAATTGGTAGAAACAGGAGTAACAAGTTACATAAAAATGCATGTGGTCAACTGCATTTACAGTATGTCAGTTTTACAAAACATAGACAAGTAAAATGATTTTCAAACTGCCTAAAAAAATGCCCTCTCATGAGAGTAATAGTTGCTGGGGAGAAAACGCAAGAAGAGGATATGAGGAGATGGTCCAAAGGGACCTGAACTTGTTTTTAATGTATTTGTATCTCTAAAGTAAATACCAAAAGCAAATTTGCAAAATGAATATTGAAAAGATAATTCCAGAAGATGGAGCATGATACTTGTTATGTCATTTTTCTTTGAGACTTTATTTTTAATGTCTCAATGAAGGGTATTAAGACCTTGCAGAACAGACTCTGACAGTAAAACTGCCACTAGCTTCCCAAATTCTGTAGACTGAGAACCCACAGTTAACAAACACGTAAGAAAGCATTCTCTGCAGTTCCCCCATCCAGCTATGCCAAAATGGCAACCCCTTTCCTCAACCTGACTTAAATGGCATCTCCATGGAAACTGCTTTACATGTTTCCCTACAGCACCACATGCTATAATGAGCAGCTCTACACTGTAGAAAATTCAAGAAAAATTGACATGATCCCTACAACTAAAGGCTTGCAGTATTTGGAGATTCAGGAAATAATAGGCATACATATAAATAAAATAAATTCAAATTCTTACAAATGGGATGGTTCTAGATCAGTGGTGTCCAGCCTTTTGGCTTCCCTAGGCCACATTGGAAGAAGATTTGTCTTGGGCCACACGTAAAATACACTAACACTAACAACAGCTGATGAGCTAAAAAAAAAAAAAAAAAAAAAAAAAAAAAAAAAAAAGGAAAAAAAGGGTCACAAAAAATATCTCATAATGTTTTAAGAATTTATGTTTGGCTGCATTCAAAACCGTCCTGGGCCACAAGTTGGACATGCCTGTTCTAGATGATAACTGTGATAATCTATGGAGTACTTGCTGTCTGTCAGTGTTTCAGTCCATTCAGCTGCTATAACAAAGTACCACAGACTGGGTAGTGGGCTGTCCCTCTTATGGGTTGTAGACTTCTTGCTGTGTCCTCACATGGTAGAAGGGACTAGGAAGTTCTGTTGGGCTTCTTTCCCAAAGGCACTAATCCCACTCATCAGGGCTCTGTCTTCATCACCTAATCACCTCCAAGAGGCCCCACCTCGTAATATTCTCATCTTCATATATTAGGAATCAACATATAAGAGTCAACAGACATTTAGACCATAGCGGCCAGGTACTATGATAAGTACTTTATGTGCATTATTTCATGTCATTCTCAGAACAACTCTTCAAGGGAAATAAAATTATTTCTAGTTAAATAATGAAGAAATAAAATATCAAAGGGATTAGGAACTGTTAAGTCTCTTATAACATCTTGACCTACACGTGTATTGATGTGAGTCTGAGTAGGATAGTGTTAATAGGAATAAAAAGGACAATATGATTGGAGTGGTTCTGAGAAACTGTCAAAGTTTAGTGCTAATGAAAGATGAGGTGTGAAGCAAAGGTAGATTCCAAAGATGAATCAAAAATTTCAAATCTGGCTGATTTTTAAAATTTTTATGTCGTGTATAGAAATAAGTCAAGAGAGCAGATTGTTAGGAGATGGGGTCACAAATTTGCTTCTCAACATCAAGTTTGAGAGGCTGAAATGACAACTTGCTATTTAAAGTAAATTATTGTTTAGCTGCATATGCATAAAATGATGTCATCTGTGCTTTCTCCCCAGTTACGATGACCTTTTAAAAATAGACTCATAAATTAAATTCTATAATAAAATAACTGAATAAAAATAAAAGTCAAATCTTTTTGGAACTCTGAACGTAGCCCAAATTCTACTTTAATAAAAATACTTCTTTGGCATAGTTTAACCATTTCATTTATATCTATTTTTCTGAAAAAATTCCTATGTTCTCTGAATTCAGAAGCAAATCTGTATGCTCCTTTTACGTCACTTCTTCTCTCTACACATCTAAACATTTAACACAATGATGACATTGTAGGTACCCAATAAATACCAAGTTTTCTGGCCAATTTGCAAGCAGTACTCAGGAGAATAAAATGGTAGTGTCACAAGTTAAGTTAGAAAGTCTCTGAGGCCTCTTTCAAAAAATGAAGCCCTGTACTATAGCATCACTGATACTGAAAACAATTTCTCTTAGCGAAAAAGTGCAAACATATGAATAGAAGAAACTATGTCAAAGTCAGACTTTTGAATTTAATTTATAACAAAGGGAAAACTTAGTTTTATGCAATCAAAATTCTGTAGTGCTTGGTAGGTATATAAACTGCAAAGTTTGGAGTTTGTCATTTTTAATGCCTAGAATGACACACTCCCCAGGTTAGTAAGTGAGTCTCTGTAATCAAGTGAACCACTGTGATTCTCATCATAAATGAAGCTCTGAAGATTTTTCAACAAGCAATAAAAACCAGAAATATATTGTCTTTAAACCCTCTGATCCTTGGCAATCCCAGCCAATTCTGCACGCCAATATTGCCAAAGCTAATACCCAGATTTTCTTTGCTACTTGAAGCCAAGACAGTATCTGACTATATTATCCTTCATTTTTTCCTAGCAAATGAACAAGAAGCCATAGGATTTGCTTGCTTGGACTTACTAATAATACAGGGTTAGAACCTATTTAGATTGGCAATGTGCTAATTCAGCAAAACAATAAAACTGACCCAAACTATTTGAAATTCCAGTGACCAGTACCCTGGATTGCTATGCTTCATTCTGTCAGAGTACCTGCCTGTGTTTGTCCTCACTGACCTCTGAAAGTTGGAGGCAAGACCCTTGATCTCTGAGTAGTAGGGATTAAGGAAAGGAATGCTTGGAAGACCCTCATAGTCTACTATGGAGGCCATAGTTGGAATCTCTTTGCCTAGAATATAGAATATTCCTGCAGAAACAAGTATTCTTTTATTGAAAAGTAATTTCCTTTTGTTTAAATTATAGTTAATTGGATTTTTACTATTATCACACTATTAAGCAGAAAAAAATGAAACAGAATAAAAAGTGGGAGAGAATAGGCCAACTAAAGAGAGACAACTGCAGAGGGCAAAGCATACCAATTCATATTTGCTTGTTGAATTTATGAACATAAATGTATTACAGTCATCTGAGAGAAAACAATGTTTATGGAACAGAAAGTTTCCCTAAGCATCATTTTTCCCTGCTCTGAACATTTTCATACATTCAGCCCTGTGTTAGACTCCCTCTCTCTGAAAATCCTTTCCTATCTCTTGTACTCCCCTATTTCTGCAAGTTCTTCAGTTTCTAGACTAAATATCACATTCTCAGTCCACGTTCTTGTACCGCCAATTCCACAAGAGCAAATGGTGTCCTATTTGTTTCTACGGAATCTTAAACTTGACTCAGTTATGACACCCGACCTATTCTGCCATGATTATGTGCCTTGTCTATTAGATGGCAAGACACTTGAGAGCAGGGAGATGGTCTTATCCATCTTTTTATCACCAGCACTAAACCTGCTAAGTCCCTGAATAGAGACAAGCTCAAAAAACATCTGTCAAATCCAAGTGAAAAGAAATATGTGTAACTTACTTTGTTGATGGTAGAAGCAAACATCTCCCAAGACACGTCTCTGTTGGTCCTGCTCTGTGTAAAAGTTCCTCAATTTCTCATCAAATAGTTATTCTTAGAAAATAAAGTGCAATAACAGCTCCATCAAGTAGTAAAGATAATATGTATTTTCCCTTCATTTGATTTTTCATTTTCTGAACTTTTCCTTTAACAAACTTTATTTCTTTATTGCAAATATACTTCTATTTCTTTCACTTTTAACATTTTTAATTTGATACTTTGCATTTAATATTTTAAAATAATTACTTAGTTTCTTTGATCAAAGAAAGCAATGCCCTTCCCTAAGTAACTGTGACATTTTCAGACATTCTGCTGCTAATTGAAAGATTATAAAGTTGAAGTAGACAGGGACTGCCATTGGGAAATTCACAGATTAAAGAAGACAGACTAGTCAAAAATAATTAAAACAATATGCTAAGATCTATATGTACAAAAGTACATAGAAGTAGAAAAAATGAAATGATTTGGAAATGATTTACAATTTAATAAGTGAAAATAATGATAAAATATTTTATTTAATTCTTATATTGATATTTACCTCTACTATTATTTCTAAAAGATCAATTTCCTAATTAATACGTAAGAGTGAGCATCTATTATGTTCTATGTATGTTCTAAAATCCTTTATGTGTATAAAAGTATTAAATCCTCTCAATAGCCCTCTATATAAACAATATTATTCTTAATTTTACAAATAAGGAAACTGAGGCAGAGAGAGGTAAATAACTTTTCAATGTTAAAGAAAACAAACAAAAAACAAAACAAAAAAAAAAAAAACAAGTCCTGCCAAATGGGATTTAAACTGAGCAAGCTGGCTCCAGAATCTCAGTTGCTAACCATTATACATACATCAAGTCAATCTCTAAGGTGAAAAGCAAGTTTTCTACATCCTAAATCTTCTCCTGTTCTTTTAAATAATCTTTTGAAAGAAATTTCACCAAATCTTGGAAACTCAAATTCTCTCTAGAATACTACTCTTTGTCATACTAATGGAAGCGAATTTTTGCCTACAAAGTTCATACCCCTACGCTTCACACATAAAAGGTTACTTGTGTCTCCATAACATTTTGTAGACCCAGTAAAATAGCAAAGCCTTTGTGAATGTAGATTTGTTAATTGGGTGAAACAAAAAGAATGCTGTGTACAGAAAATTAACAACTGTGTTCTGTATTCTCTCACCCTTGTTGCAGCATCATAGAGCAAGTAATTTTAGTTTGCTTCAAGCATAACTTTTCTAAGATTATTCACAAAATCTACTCATTATGCTCCAATACATTCCCAAATACCATTTAAATAAAGCATGTATTTGACTTTAAAATAAAAATGTCAGTGAAATTGATGAGGATTATTATATAAAAGATAACTGGTAGTTAGATCATGGTAGTCATAAAAAAAATGGCCTGTTTATTTATTCATTTATTTGTTCAGTAAACATTTTCAATAAACATGTCTATGAATAGTGTAGGATGCTAAATATAGGAAGTAAAAAGATCAATTAAGATATGATCGTATTAAAAAACGTAAAATTTCTCTGAAATAAATTCTACTATGAGCAAAGTCAATAGATAAACTACAAGGTAAGAAAAATTATTTGAAACTTGTGGGATTGACAAAGGCAAACTTTCAGATCTATAAAATGTTTTTATAAATCAATAAGAAAATGTTATGAACACAATAAAAAGGGCAATGATTTAAATACCCAATTCAGAAAAATCAAAATACAAATCATCAATATTTGAAAATACGAATATCCTCCATCTCACTCATAATGAAAACACTAGAAATATATAAACAAGACATCACTGTGCATAATATCAGCAGAAACATCAATTACTTCTCCACTTCCTAAGGTTGGCAAGAGAGAGGGAAACAGGCACTTTCACATCTTCCTGATAAAATTGTAACACAAGCTATACCTAAAAGGTAGATTTGGGTGATATCAAGCATATGGTCACTGATGGGTATGAGGGCATGTATCATGAAGTATTTAGGTGACTCCCAAATTTTTTACTTGGAAAGCTAGATGATGATGGTGCCATTCCCCCATGAAATGAATAGAGGAAGCATTGTTCAAAGTTTGTCTCTTAATTGAGAACCCCTGAGTTTGACACCAGGTTCTACTGCATACCAGCCATGTGACTCTGTCCAAGTTACTTCATCCCTCTTTCCCTAGGTTTCCTCATCTCTAAAATAGAATAACAATCTCATGCACTTCATGGGGCCCACATGGGGAATGAACAAGTATCTTAGTGCCTAGTATCAAGTGCTTAGAACAGTGCTAGGAATATAGCAAGTGTTATATGATTGTTAAATTATTTTTAGTAGTAGTAGTATTTTTAGTATAATTTAGTATTGAAGGATTTGAAATATTTATCCTTGTTGAAAATTTATAATAATGATTTCACGTGCTTCCCAGATTCACCCTCAACACCACAACAATGGACACATAATGACGACAAAATCTGCTTGATGCACTAAGGAGACTGTGGTTCAACTGGAATTTATTCTTGCTCAGTCAGGATCTTGAACAGAGAAGTACAAAGGGAAGACACATCTTGTGAATATAGCTCTCTTCCTCTATGTGCTATCGTATCTCTTTCAGGCAGAAAGTATCACTACTCATCTAAATAACTGCTTCAGACAAATGGTACATTTAGGATGCCTTAAATATCGTATGAATATCGTATGAATATTGCCAATCCCAAGCCTTTCCTCATTTTCTCCCCATACTCTCTATCACCCAATGCCTAATCCTACTCAAACTCCTCCTCCTTCACTATTTGTTTTATGACAGTGTTCTCCCTCTTTTGACCTCATAAAAATAAGAAATTACATTATTTCAGCCAACCATTCTTATACAAATCTAGCTTTTTGTTTTATTCACCATATTTTCCAAACTAGATATTTTTTAATTAAACTTAGGGTTTAATTAAAAATATATTCATATTTTCAAATGTTTGTATTTTCAAATATTTAATCTAATGGTGATCCATTCTGATACAACTTTGCTACCCCATGTTGTTTTCCATGGTATACAGCACAGTAGATACTGCATAAATATATATTCATTGGTTGAATAATCATAGCTTCCCTCAGTGATAAAGACAGAGGGTAGGTTGAGCTGTTGTTGAAGATTCCAGAACTAAAACAAATGTCCCTTGAGACAATTTCTAAAAGCGTTTGCCTTCTACTCTGTTAGCTCTCTACCCTTCCCCAATCATCCTTAGAACATCAACACCTATGCAGATCACTCCCAAACATCTAGCCTCATAGTGAGTACCTTTACCTACTTAACCCTATAAATTTTCATTCATTCTCCATGTTATTGCTAATACATTTTTATCACACTAACTTTTTTCATTAAACTAAGGGTAACTTGGTAGTTGTTATAAAATAATGATTAAAAATATGAAATATCTAGAGTTAGTCAAACTTGCTGAAATCTCCATTTGGGAACTTACTAGCTATGTAACACCAAACAAGTAAGGTAACAATTGAGAGAAATTCTCCATGGTATTTCTGCAAATATTACAATAGGTTTTATTCTGCACTATCTCTTCAAGGTTGTTAGTATAGCAAACAGCCTTGGAAGACACAAACAGTGTCTTCCTCTGTGGTAAAGACAGATTTGTTTCCTGACCATGATAATAAAGGTACTGTCTCCTTCTGGGGCAAATTTGAGGCAGGTTTGCCAGCAGGCTTTTTTTTTTTTTGCTTTTTGGTATGTGGGTAGCTCCCTGACTGGGAATCGAACTCAGGCCGCAGCACTGACAGTGCCAGCGCCGAAGCCTTAAGCCACTACACCATCAGGGAACTCCCCCAGCAGGCTTTTATAAGACTGGAAGTTCCTAAGCTTAGAGTCAGCAGTGACACAAATCTATATGCAGCATTCACCAAGGCCACTCTGTATCACCCCAGTGGGACTTGAGAGGCAAAGGACTAAGTTCATGCCACCTGCCATAGGTAGTGAGGTCATTTGTCTCTGATCCAGGAGTCTTTTGTCTTCTGCTTGTTCCTCTTTAGATCTTCCTCAGATGTCACACACACAAAAAGAAGAATGTTTTACAAATATCCTAGAATAGTCTTAACTTTCCACAAAATACTAATTAACAACACAATAACAGAAGCCAGTTTTTTCTAAAATGGAGAATGAGAAAGTCAATAATCAGAATGAGGGGGTGGACGGGTCATGAGATAGTTATCAAAAGGAGATAAGAGTTACAAGAAATGTGTAAGATGTCAAGTCCCTCAATTATGTAGACGGTTGATATTCATTATTCTCTAATATCTAATTATAATAAAATATTTATAAAAAACAATTTGTAGAAAGAAAACTAGAGAAATGGTGGCTGTCATAGACCAAATGACCATTGAAACACAGTGTAGAATGATGGACAGAAGACAATTTTGACCATGAGCAGATTCCCAGGGAATCCCAGCTCCAACTTCTAGCAGTAAGAACTTTGGTGAGTTACTTAACCTCCCCAAACTTCAGTTTACTCACCTCCCCAATGGGGTAAGACTATCCACCTTTAAGAGTTGTTAATGGGTTATCTCAATAAATTGTATCTATGGTGAGTCTGACTATCACGTGATTCAAGTATTGAAGAATTATTTTCTTCAGAAATTAATAAAAGAGCTGAGTGATATTTCTGAACATATCCCAAAAGTCTTAGATAACCACTTAACTTGATTTGATAAACTCACCTGTAACAAAAAATCAAAGAGGGCCATCTTGGACCACTCATGGTGATGTACTTCGGTACACCCCCATTCAGGTTTGGGTAGGCGACCATTCTGCCAGCACTTCTGTTTCAGCAACTGCTGATAAGTTCCCCAGGTGAGCTTCACAGATGAGTGGGTCTCATTACTTGTTGGCGATAACGAGGAATCCCAGAGAATGACAGGACATGGGCGGCCATCTACGGAATTCAAAACACAAACACGCCTTCAGCATGCTAATGGCCAGGGTGTGCCCTCAGCTAGTCATACCTCCTTTCACAGCTTCACTCTCTACCTGTCAAATGTGAGAGTTTGATTAGATGGTATTTTATGGTCCTCTTGTCTTCTGGGGCTTTAATATTTTATACCTCAATGATACTTCCTGACAGAAGTCTCATGAAATGGAAAGTTATTGTTAGACAATGACAGAAAAAAAAAACATTTTTTAAACAAGATATTTTATAGATGTGGCAGGAATTGGCCACTAACCATCAAGAACAGCGTCCTCTGGTTAATGTGGTTTTATTCCACATCTAAAAGCAGCCCCCACAAAAAAGGAAAGAATCCAGACACTTATAATTGCCTATTCAATGTCTGCATAGAGCTGCTCTCTATCTGTAATAACAACCGTCTGATTTTCTGAGGCCACATTATGATGTCAGGAAGAAAAAGAATTTTTAGAAGTCACAAACTTAAAAATGAAATTGTATGGTTCACACCACTCACTATAATCTCCAAAGGAAAAAAAAAACAAGAGGTTTTTTTCTTTTTGATAGAAATATCAGCACTCTTGGTAATAGAGCATTTATTCACATGTAACCTCACAAAGTGTATTTAAGCAAATGACATTTCAACTGCATGTATACAGATGATTTTTCAAAACACCTATCACTCAAGTTCTTTTTGTCTTACTCGTGCGTGTTTAGAAATGGCATTGCTAACCTGCATGAAGAATAACAACCCTGACTTAAGTCATAAATTGGGAAGACCATTATAGGGTACAATGAATGACACTTCAACCTTGAAACCAATAACATCCCTCTTAAGCCCCCATTTCTACCAAATAAAGTCACCAAGAGATGATGTTGAGCAACTTTTCAGAATGATGCTCTTGAAAGAAAAAGAAAAAAAAAAAAAACTAAGCCACAAAGATCTGAAAAAGCCCACTTGACTCATTCTTAACAGGCCTGGACAACAGAAGCCTCTGAAATTATGACTGGAATGTCTAGACACATCACAGGAATTTTTAAAAGCCTTTTAAATAAACTGAGAGGTTCTCAATATATAACTGCTTTTCTTTTTGTTAGACTTTTATTTAACCAACTTGCTTGCCTTGTCTTCTTGTATAGTTCTTATCTCTGATCTTCTTTTTTATTAAATGTATTGGGGTGACATTGTTTAGTAAAATGATATAGGCTTCAAGTGTACGTTTCTATAACACATTATCTATATGTTGCATTGTGTGCTCACCGCCCAGAGAGTCAGCTCTGCTTCCATCACCGTATATTTGACACCCTCTCCCTACTTTCACTCTGGTAACCACTAAATTGTTGTCTTTGTCTATGAGTTTCTGTTTGTTTGTTTGTCTTCTACTTTTGCTGCTTCCAGTCTTTAATACAGGAAGCACTCATCTTCTCTAACCACTCTTGAATTTGGTGTCATTCTGACCTCAATAACTTTAACAGTATTCACTCAATCATTCTAATCGCCTGTATTCCAATTTTGTTCAAAAGAAAAATCTTTCTCCATTTAGCCTGGCAATTTAGGCCAGGGCATTAAGGAAAGCCATTTATATTGTGCAAAATATGCCACAGTCATTGACATACAATTAAGAGAAAAACAGGGGAAAAAAATGAACCATTATGAAGGAACCTCATTTCTAACAACACCTTTCTCCTTTTATTTCCTTTTACTTTACTAAATGATACAGGGCTGCTGGGACCTAAAGGGATGTACTCTAAATACTACGCCAACTTAAAAAATAGTAATACATTCCAGGTAAAAGTAGTCCATTATGCAGTTGGAGATACATATGAATCAGTGTAACAAAATACCAGTAGAAGACACAACACAGCTTACAAAGACATGGGAACTTCAGACCCCTAAAGATAAACACCAAGAAGCTCTGTCTGTCAATATCTTTGGACCAAAGTTATACACAGATAGCACTTTGCATTCTCAATGCTAAGAACTATTCAAAGGGATTTGAAACCTAATGCTGAACTTCAACAACACAAATCAATACATGAGACATGAGAAAGACAGGCCAGCAGAGTCCTCAGCAATTCACATAAGACCCTCAGAGAAAGAACACATACCCACATAAACAACTGAAACAGTTAGCAACCTGAGGGACTGTTTTTGCTTTCCTTTAGGAACATTTGTTTCTTATTTTAAAAGGCTAAAAGTTAATCTATTCATTTTAAGGAATGTGGAAAAACATTACAATGTATAGCTAAGAAAACAAAATTCATCTATAATCTCATATCCCAGTAACTGGTTCTGTTATTCAGACAGTTACCACAGGTATTTTTGCATCCCTTTCTTTCTCACCTGAAAACAGAAATCATTTTTAGAAATTTAAGGAGTATAGCTTGGTGAGAGTGCAGACTCTGGAATCCAACAGACCTGAATCCTGGTCACATTGCTTAGCTTTGTAACATCAAACAAATTACACAACTTCTCCTTGCTTTTATCTTCTGAAAAATGAGGGTGATAATGGACCTTCCAAACGAACTTTGTCAGGAGGAATAGGATCACACACTTTAAGTTCTCAACCTGGTACCTAACATAAGAGAGAGATATGCATATCCCAGAAAGGTTTTGCTATGACTATTATTACACATATACATTATGCAATTACATAATTCATCAGTCTTCAGCTGGCTTTTATCTGTTTATTGAGCATCTACTATGTGCCAAGCACTGTTCTAGACCTAAATTAATTAATGTCCTTTTTTCTTTCATGAGCTTACATTTCTACCATGGGAAAGAGGCAAAAATTACTGAAGAAAATAAACTCTTTGGGATTCTCGTATATATGAGGGCTGTCCAGAAAATATCCAGCCACTGTATATAAGTTCAATTTGTCATAATTATTTCACTAAATATTATATATAAATATTTATCTTATAATTAAATATTTTTAAATAGCATACTTTAACTGTGATATAATAATCTAGCCCCATGGTCAGCAAACTTGGTTAAGGGCAGATAGTAAATATTTTGGACTTTGAGAGCCACACATTATCCATTGAAATTCTTCAACTACACAATGCCCAAATCCATTAAGGTATAAAAGCAAAGACAATATATCAACAAATGGCCTTGACCGTGCTCCAATAAAACTTTATTATAGACACTGACATTGGCATTTCATATAATTTTCAAGTGTCAGAGTAATATTATTATTCTTTTGATTTTTTTTTAACCATTCAAAGTCGTAGAAAGCATTTGCAGATTAAGGGCCATATAAAAACAGTCAGTGGGCCATCTTTGGCCTGCAGACCTCAGTGTATCAGCCCCAAATCTAGCCTATGAATATACCATATTTCATTTACCATTTCTCTACTTGAGATCATCAAATGTTCTGAATGACACCTTTTCTATACTATCATATAAAAGGTTGTCATCTAGCTGCCAAAGAGAGCTTTCAGCTGATAGAAATAATGGGTTTTCAATTAATATTCTGTGGTTTTCTTCATACCCATTGATGTCTCCCAGCAAAGTATTTTGAATGCTGACTATCACATAAAGATGTTCCATCCTGCCCTGCTGGAAATCAGGTCACCTAAAGAACGGGGGATTCCCAGAATGCAAGAAGGCCCGGTGAGCAGCAACTCTCAGAATGAGCTGCAGGTGGCTGTGGGGCTTTTTGACACATGGGTTTCCTTGCTGCATATCCATGCATATGGCCCTCAATCATAGCATGGCTGCTGACCTCAGAGCTATGGGTTCTACTGTGAAAAGAATTACACTTTTCATAAAATGCGGCTATTAAAAGAATTAACTGAACTGTGATAGATCTGAAGGGATGACAGAAAAATACCCTCAGAAAACAGGAAACTGGTTAAAGAAACTTACCCAGAAAATTTTCAGAGATGAGACACATTCATCTCTTCACATTCAGGTTCGTCAAAGTTAGGCAGCAATGTACTCTCTAGAGAAATCTAAACAGTCAAGATATAAAATTCTAACTGTCAGACTGGTGAGAAAGCAGGGTTTAAAAGATATGTGGATGTTCAAGTAAATTAAAGGTGAACCTGCTGTCTTTAAAAAGGAGACTTGCCAGTAAAGCTTATTTTTTCCCAAAATCTGAATATTTCCCGTGAATTTTCATGTTCTCTCAAGGTGTTCTTTATTCAAAAGCACAAAGAAGATGTTCTTTTGAGAAGATAAATGTGAGAAAACACCAAGAACGAATGCTACACACACTCCCCTTGGCCTGGACTGATGAAATGCCCTTCACTTTGAACGTTGGCTGACTGGTTTTATTGCACTGCAGGTAGGTAGACGGTAAGCACGTTAGGAGGAGTTGTGAATGTCTGTCTGCAAAAGAAAAGTAAAAATACTGTGAGCGCTGATATCAAAACTCCTCTCTATCACATGGGTCAAGTTCCAAGGCTCCTTGTGAAAAAGGCACCAGGAAAGGGACAGGCCAGCTCAGAGCCCTTCACTAAAAACTGTACAAAATGCATGAAAGGAAACAAAGTCCAGTCAAAATGTGAGGCTCCTGTTTGTCACAGGGAACGAGTTCTGTGGGGTTCCATTGCCATTGCCATTCCCCAAGGCATTGAAGGAAAACATTGATTCCCCAGGTCGCTCATGGGTAAAGGCCAGTGTTACGCTGAGGAAGCCCCAGTGACAGCACAGCAGCTGCCTCACTGTTAGTGATCGCTGAGGTGTTATCTGCTCCATGTTCCTACCGTGCCCATCACATTAGGGTTTTCACAATTCATAGTATCAGACTGAAGTGAAAAAGGAGGTAAGGTCTCTGGGCATGGGATTGCTGCGTGAGAACAAGCCAGTCAATGGGAGAGGAAGGCGAGATTCTGTACCAGCCTTGAGGGAAGAGGACAGTGAAGGACTAGACGACACTTCAGTTCTGCTCTGGGTTTTA
>PVJL010001521.1:0-221786 GCA_004026885.1 Lyroderma lyra
TTATACTGAAGCATCACATGCACAAGGCAGATTCTTATCCTTATAGGGGAATGCACTGAAATAAAAGCTATAAACACAGGCAAACTAACAAAAACTGATACGTAATTAACTAGAGGGAATAATACACGGAGTTAACCTACAAGCTTTAAGATGTCATTAAACAGGCAAAAAAGATATTAAATTATGTGATTTTTTAAAAAGGCTATGGACATTGCTTTAAATGGCTGCAGGAAGCAAAAAGGAAACTGAGGTTCCACAAAGGAAAACGAGGATGGAAACAGGCATTCTGGATGAGGAAAGGGATAGTCTGTACTGTTTTTGTTATTCTGGGTCATCAGTAGAATGATTTTGCCCTTTAATTCCCAAAGAAAAGATAGCCATGTGCCCCTCAGAGAAATTTTAAAAAATATATGTAGGTGTGATGTCTTCATTGATATTACAAGGTCAGACAACTAATTTCGCGAGTTCATCCTAGAAAAAATGCTACACACCCCTTTGCTGAGTATCACTATGGTCACCTTCGAAGTACTCCCTTTGGGAAGCTGTGCACCAACGCCAGTGCCCAGTCCACCCTTCAAAGCGGTTTGGGAACTCTTTTTGGAATGGCCATGAGAGTTGTTGTTGTGCCTAAAATCTGACGATTACGTTCACAAACTTGCCATCATGCGCTTACAATGGCGACACTGTACAAACAACTCGGTAAGGTGTCCATATTCCTACAGTGCTGCCAACGTAAGTACACAATGGCAAGTTTGCCAACAGGGGGAGTCCTTCGAAGGTGACCATAGTGAAAATCAGCAATGAGGTGTGCAGCACACTTTCTAGGATGAGTTCTCGAAATTAATTGTCCGACCTCATGTATCTTCACAACTCTCTACAGTAGGCAATGGACAGACCAACTGAAGACCTAATGACCCAGTTAGAAAGAGAACACAAGGACAAGGCACTGTGGCATAGTGAGCACATGCTTATATATTAGATCAGAACAGAACTGTCCAATAGAACTTTTTGTAATGATGGGAAGGTCCTATCTGTACTGTCCAAATGGTTCACTAACTAATGCTAAGTCCTGAGTACTTGAAATGCTCAGTTTCTGAAACTGAGGAACTAAATCTTCAATTATATTTAATTTTCATCTATTCAAATTTAATAAGCCACCTGCAGCTTTTAGTTAGAGGCTACAGTGTTGGGTGCTGCGTACCAGCTCCCTTCCTCCCCTGCCTATCCAGGCCTGAATGCCTCTGGCCTGGAAGGCATTTCACCCAGCACACACTCCACTGACTAGTCAACTTCAGGGTGCCACCATCAAGATGTTTGGGAAGATGCGCCAGCTCATGCCATTTATTTTCCTGGCTACCTCCTTACTGTGTATGGTCTGTTAGTAAACTAACGATAAAAGCAAACCATAAGTGGAGTTGGAACCTTCAACTGCTCAGTTTTAGCATCGAAGCCACGATTTTTAGTTTGACCTACTCCCTCCTAAGCAAGCAGTACAAATATGGATCCATTTCCATTTGGGAATCTGTCTTTAAATCTAATATATCTGAATGTATTTAAATGTTCACCTTTTCTAAATAGAGATTTTTCAGCGGTATCTCAGTGCATTAATTACCTGCTTCTAAGAGTGAGTCATGGTGATGTCACCCTTTACTTCTCCCCAGGACTGAGATGCTACTTTTGGTTATGATGCCAGTCTATATGGAATTTGAAAAACTTCAAATAATTTAATGAGGCAGTAATCTCACTTCAAGAATGCAGAACTCATAAGGAAAAAGAAATCAGACTTGCATTAGGGTGTATGAGCAAGCATTAGTAATAGAAGTCATCTTAAATATGCATGACTTTATTTTAATACTGTTATTCATATGCCAAAACTTATTCTCCCGTCTGCATTTCTCCTCTACTTTGAAAAAAAAGTTAAATAACTGATTTGCCCTCAGAAAAAAACAAGGAGGTGCGCTGCAAACGTAGACAACTTTGCCTTGTTGTATATCTTCGAATTTCCTGGGGTTACTATTTTTCCTGAAATGATGAAATAAAACTTTTGTACTTTGTCTAATCTTTTGTTACTTTCTGACTTCTCTCTCAACTGCTTTGCACCTAGAGTGTTAATGGGCATGGTGGGCATCACGGAAGATCATCCTCGAGAATTTACGGTGAGGATACAAACCACATGGAGTGCACAGCTACTAGAGGAAGAGAATCATATTTGCTCTCTTTTTTTTAACCTAGCCTGCCTCGCTCACAGTCATCCTATTGAATTGCCTCTAATGTAATTGGTATAAAGGAAGAGAAAGCAAAGAGGGTACAGTGAGAAGTATTGTTAAAGAAGAGCAATAAAGGGTAATACATGACAATAGAAGTATTCCTTTCATAATCTTTACTTTCACAATGTCTTTGTTGCTCTATTGTTAAAAAAAAAAAAAAAAAAAAAAAAAAAAAAAAAAAAAAAAAAAAAAAAAAAAAAAAAAAAAAAAAAAAAAAAAAAAAAAAAAAACGCCTATAGAAAATCCAAATGAAAGTCATACATTCTACTTGCAAGATAAGGGAACTAAATGTTTAGAGTTCTGAACTTTATATCAAGAGAATGTCTAAAGTCAAGGGCCTAGTAACATTATTTGAACCCCCATACTGCCCCAAAAATGTAGCCTAAATTGAAAGGTAGAATAAATGTCCTCATATTACCAAAGGAATTTTTATTTTATCAATAGGTTGCCAAGCTCTGTTAGCCATGAGTCTGAAACTCCTTAGCAACCACAGTACAAACAGCAGATTCATTCTTGTTAAATTCACTCTTTACTCTCAGAGAGGGTAACTTGAATTAGTTAAATTTTCTTTTCCATAATCTAAATATTGTACTTTCATATTGACTTTGGTTGAGATGATAATAGCCTTACAGAACATCAGATATTCTAGTCTGCTATTATCTGTTGTGAGTTTCAATAACATCAAATAATAATAAATTTCTTTCTAAATATAAGCTGATTTGAATCAAGAAACTTGAAATGAAGACAGAAAAAACCAAGAACCATCTGATTTCACTTGTATGTGGAACATAAAACTGAAAGCAACAAAGAAACAAAAGCTCACGGACACAGTCAGTAGTTTAGTGGTGACCTGAGGGGAAGTGGGGAGGGGGTGGAGAGGAGGGAGGGGGAGTCAAGTACACGGTGATGGAAAGAGACCTGACTCTGGGCGGTGAGCACACAATGCAGCACACTGACGATGTATTGTGGAGTTTACACCTGGGACCTGTGTAATTTTTGCTGACCAATGTAAGCCCAATAAATCTAACAATTAATAAAGAAAATTTAAAAAAAAAAAAAAAAGAGAAACTGAAATGGAAACCCTGACTTAACCGCTAAATTAACAGCCCACATTGAATGATGGACTGAAGGTCTCAAATGAACTCTCTTAAATGTCATCTCCTCAGAGAATTGCTTTGTGCACCCTAAGAGAGCGACCATTACGTTCTCTCTCGACACCTTGTTCATTTTCTTTATAACTGCCATTATGTTCTCATAACAGTCTTATTAACAGTCTGTTGATGGCTTCTTTGCATCTCCTCTGCATTTCAATTCAAGGAATTCAAGGACCTGTCTTATTAACCTTTCGATCTTCAATTCTCAGGCCATCTTCTGACAGAGATTAGGCACTAGACAGCAATGTATGGAAAGGATTAATTGTTACATACACATTTATTAATAATAATCATTGCATATAAATCATTTATTACAAATATGTCAATATGGCGTTTGGATATTGTCTAAGATTTTCTTTCAGGTAAAACTTGTATGATTATGATGTAGTAACTATTAAGTCTTTGGGACTAATCAAACTGGTAACTAATAAGTCAGCTTTTGTATATTTTTTCTTAAAATCATTTATGTGTGTGTGCGAATATGTGTGTGTGTGTGTGTGTGTGTGTGTGTGTGTGTGTTTAAATACTGACTCTTTCATATGAAAGATAAATGAGATTTAATTAAACCTGTCTCACTTATTATTGTCTTCAAGAAGCTCAGGAAGCTATAAATAGAACTGTCATTTGCCTATTGATTATGTATTCTAATGAAGTGGAAAATATTTAGGAGGAAATAAGCTGCTTGTTAACAGGCAGCTTTACAGACAAGCCTATTAAGTGTAACTATACATCACACTTTTTTGTTCCAAATCTTGTCTTAAGATAATACTGAGCCTGAAATAACTGGATGCTCACTTTGTAAACTTAAAACTACTGAGAACACCATGAATAAATGAAAATACTCCAAATTCTACCTGCGGGAATAATTACTAAGAGCATTTTTGGTGTGTCTTATTGCAGCCTTTTCTTGAAACTATGTAAGATCGACAGCATAAGATCATTTTTCAACACAAAAAAAGGTAGTTTTACGTTAAAATATTAGTTAAGCTAATATTTTACAAAGTATTTCTCTATGTAAAATTCTATAGCTCACATTTTTAGTTAACACAAAATTTTAATATACATATTATTAACATTGTCATCATTTTAAACATGCATTTTGATTGATCACATGATTACACTGTGACACATTAATCAAACTTCTTATGCATTTGTTGTTTTTAATATTTTGTTATATAGAGGGGTAAAGAATTTTTCTTTGTAAATAAATCTTCAACTGTGTTATTGATGACTATTTTAGTTCACTTTTGAAGTGTGTTACTGCTTCAAATAAAGGGAGGTAAACTTTTTAAGTTTCTTAATATATACAAATCCAGTCTATTTTCTGTATTACATGGCTGGATACTTTCTGGACAGCCCTCATATATTCCCAACATGTTTTTCAGAAATACACAAGGGCTGTCAAGAAAGTATCCAGCCATGTAACATGAAAAATAGAAGCAATGATGGCTGGATTTTTTTCCTAACAGCCCTGGACAAACTAATTCATTTCCTTAGTACAAACTTGAGGTTGCTTATGGCCTACATTAAAATAGCAAATCTGCATTAAATTGAAAGAGTAATAGTAAAATATAGTATCTTAAGTTAATTTAAAATATTAGTGCAATTAAATTTTCTGTATATTTACTGGTCATTCCTCTTAATATATATTTTAAAATTTATTTCCTATTAACTTTCAATTTCCCTTTTGAGGTATAGTGCTTTGTTCTCCATTTCACATGATCCTAATATAACTATTATTTATGTCATACTGTTGAAAAATTTTTTTAATTTTATAACAAAGTGAGAGGTTTTAATTTGTGCTTTACACTTCTACTGGTTCACAATCTTTTCTTTCATGAACACGCAACCACTTTTCAGAATTGTTTCCACTACTAGGAAGATATCACGTTCTTGTCCACACACTACGTAGCACTCCTACTTGCCACTACCATTTCATTGAAAACAGCATTCCCGAAGTTAAAAGTCCGAATGTTCATACAACATTCTCACATCTGTACATGTCCGGTCCTTTAAACAAACAATAATAAATTCTAGATGTACAGAACTTACTAAATTTTACAATACAGGATAGGCAATCATGGACCTATATTACCTCATAAATTTTCAACTCATAGTTTGCATGAGATAGTTTGATGTTGATGACCTTAAAAATGTATCATGTAAATATATGTTTCATTAAAGTGTTGTGATAATTGTCTTTTTACTTGAGAAAATTTCTATAGGAATAGATAATAAATGTATTCTCCAATATGACTATGAATGAACTTGGATCAGAGATGGGGAAGATAAGTAACCCTTTCTTGCCTCTGACACTGACATATACCAACATTTCTAGGGTTGATGAGATAGGTGGCATTTGGTCATAAATACATTTTTTTACTCAAAAGTTAAGAAATGCTTCTCTGTTTCTACTCTTTACACTTAATCATTTTTGGTTTGCCTTGTCATCTAGCTAACTCCTTGTTTTCCTTACCTTAATCTAAACGTAAGGTTATTCCTGACTCAATTAGTGGCATAGCAAAACTCTATTCTTTCTTTATTCAATAATGATTCATCAAATGATTTTGTTTTCTATGCCAGTCACTATTCTAGTTATTTATAATATAAACATAAACACACTAGGGATATTTTTACCTTTGTGAAACTTACATTGCAGAAAGAAAAGAGAAATAAATACACAAATGCATAATATAATGTTTTATCAGTGATACATACTCTGAAGACAAAGAAAGCAAATGATAAAAGTGGATGACGTTCTATAGTCCTCAGAGATGACATTTCTGAGCAGATAGTTTCCATGCTTGGAGAGATCAAGAAACAGGCTAGTATGTCTGAAGCAAGCAAGAAAGAGAGATCAAAACTGAATGATTCCTGACAACCAACCAATGGCCAGCTCGTGGTAGACATTATGTCTGTGTCTTTTTATTTCAGTCATCTGTATTTGTCAGTTGAACTTTTTGAAACCCTGCGAACTTAAACAAATAAATAAGCAAGCATATAAATGAATATATGGTTCATACTATACCTTCAGCAAGACATTGGTTACTCAGTAAACACTTGCTAAACAAATGAATATATTTCAAATAATAGCAGGTGACAGAAATAAAGATGTATTTTCTCTTCTACTAAAAAAAGTGGAAATAAGGAACGTCTTCCAAGAGAGACTGGAAGCAGCATGCCTGACAGGTAAGATGCACACATTTAGAGGGCGATGTTTGAGAGGGAAATTTTATGGATTATTTCTAAATGCTAGATCCAACAGTTTCTATAGCATCTTAACATAGATAATAGAAAGAAGGACATAGCAAACACATAAGTAAAAGGTGAAATAGAACAAAATAGGTTCTAATAACAAGTGAGGTTATTGATTCAAGTCAGAGTTGCCATTTTAACAAAACATCACAAATTCAGTGAGCTGGAAACCTTCTCCACGTTTTACTTTTCAATGTACCTGTATAGAAAGGGTGGAGGGAACTGAGGTCACCTGAACATAAATTAGGGATAATGGAGCACTTTAATTCCAAGCATAATTAATTAGCAGGTTCTTAATTTTCATTTGAAAATTATCTTGGGAATGAGTGCTATCTGTTAAAGAGTAATGTAATATCAAATTTCCCTCATGAATGGAATATGCCTCAATGCATTGTTGAGAACTGCAGGCAAGAGAGATTTTCTCTCATAGGTCCTGTTCCACAGAGCAAATTATTCATATTAGGATTATTTTTGAATGGGGTATGTGACTTACTTCGAATTCAGTATGTGGGGCTCCCAGCAGAATTTCCTTAACAAACATCACAGCTGTTAGAAAACCTGTCTGTCACATGGAACCTTGATCTATGTGTTGTTTTACAAACTTCCAATATATTGCTTCTTCTGCCTCCAGTTTATTCTTGAAAATGAAACTACATTTTTGATGGACACTAAAGAAAACTTTGTAACCTAGGGTAGGTCACACAACCTCTGTAACTAGGCCTCAGATAATACCCCTTTAAAATACAGTAGACTCTCCACTAACCAGAACCCAAGCAAAAAGTAAAAAAGACTGCCAGTTGCTTGAGAGTGCCGGTTGCTTGAGTTCCAGTTAACAGAGAGTCTACTTACATTTATCCAGCATCTACCAATCGCCATGGGTGCTGGTTAACTAAGAGTATACTATATAAGGATTAGAGAACATAATTTAAGCTACATTTCCAAATCTAAGTTTTTATTTTTTCCTGAAATTTGAACAAATTGATGCCATTAGCAGTTATTTCAACTGTTTTGGAAATCTGTTAAATTTTTTCATTTTTAATGTATCAATAGTTCCAATATTTTATTAAATCTAAACACAAAAAGTAAATAACTAAGAAAATTATTATCCAAATCATATATAAAAGGTCTTGCAGGACATTTTAATGTATGTAGTTGCACATTGTTTTCAACACACTGTGCCACGTGTCCACACTTTGAAACGAAGAGTTTTGTCTTTGCTTTTGGACACCCTCCAAAACAAAGTATTCTGATTGGTAGTCAAAGTTTTTAAAGTCTTTTATCTTCAGCCTTCTTCTTAACAAACCGAAGAAGAGGGACTTGGAAAGCATTTGGGTCATATGAACATGGAATATGGCCATATCTGTGTATAACAAAAAAAACCAGGACTTTAAAACTGAAATCAAGGATTTTCAGTATCCTTACTTTAACTGTCAATTTCAAATAGTCTTCTGTAATCATGTACTTTAAAAATCACACAAAGGGTCTTCCACACCTCTCTAAGAATTATCAAATTCAAGAGCTCTAAAGACTTATTACCTCCCAAAGGGTGTCAAAAACTAAAACTGATAAAGGAAAAAGCAGCAATATTTTATGCTCAGAAAGGTGCTAGTAGAGAAAGTCTAACTACACATAATGATGTCACATTTACAACCCTTCCCTGAAATTTTAGGTCACACGGAATTGGGAGGAGTGGTGATCAATTTTAAAGGTTTTCTTCTACTTTCTTTCTAGTCAATTATCAGTATAAACAAGATTGGAATTAATCCACATAGTAGTGAAAGAAACACTATTCTATACTAAAGAGATTTTTTTTATTGCAGCAGGCCAATAATATTTGAAATCTTACCAATTAAATTTATATAAATATTATTTAAAAACTGTTAGGTGTTCTACATGTTCGATGTACTGAGATTGTCTACTTGCTAGTTAAATATTCTTATTCTTGTTTAGTGATTGCAATATTTAATCTCAATGTATCAGGTTCCAAAATATTCTAGTTATCTATCATTACATAAAAACTAGCCCTAGCTTAGTAGTCTAAAACAGCAATGGTATTTCTCAAATTTTGTAAATTTACTGATTGGTTTGGCTTGTTCTAGTGAAGCTCGTTAATGCAAACTCCCTCAGCTGGTACACAGGCAGTGGTAGAAGTTGCATGCTCTCCCCACCCATATGTCTGAAGCCCTGGTGCTTGCTGTCTCTCAGGGTGCCTCTCTTTCTCCAGTGTAACCCCTCATCCTCAGTGGACTTGACACAGTTTCTTCACAGTGATCTCAGAATTCCAGGAGGGTGAGAAAGGAAACTCAGCACCTCTTATACACTGATCTATACTCACACAAGGTCATTTCTCTGCCAGTCCATTGATCAAAGCAAGTCCTAATGTCAGGTGGATTACTGTTACAGCATCTAGCCTACTCTGACTATATAGATATTGTACTTTAAAGTTCAGTACTACAAAAAAAAAATGATGACAGACAGAGAGAAAAGGCTTAAAGAGAGCCCTGTTAGCCAAATGTTTAAAAAACTATAGCCCGTGATGACTTGGAAGACAGATATGTCTCCCAGCTCAAGGGGAAATGTACGAGAAGAACCATAACAGTGTGTGTTGGTTCTGACTAGCTGACTTGGGCAATGCATCATCAGAAAGAAAGAAACTCAGGGAAAGGATTGGCTGCTTTACAAACAAAAATAAAATAAAATACAACTGAGACAGCTGGGGTCCTGAAGGATTTGAAAAGCTGACAGTTGCTATACCCAGAAAGTATGAAATGAGAGTTTAAAAAGCCTTTGAACTATTGAAACTAAGTGCTACAGCCACGATCAGATGAGGAGGGTGGCCTCTCCACCTAAGCCGGAAGATCTCACAGCAGACTTCATTAAGTTAAAAGAGATTTTTTAAGGTGAGAAAGCAAAGACACATCTCAGGCTGGAGAATTATGTGTAGAAGACCCTTTGGGTTCGGTTACTTGTACATAGAACTAACTGGAAGTAAAAAAATATAAATTAGAACTATAGGACTTTTCAAAAGAATTCAGTCCCAAGGATACCATAAGCCTAGGCTTTAAAAAAGTTTCTGTTTATTGTCTACTCATGCCTGCAACAGGATGAATTGTGTCCTCCCAAAATTCATGTCCTAAACCCCAGTATCTCAAAATATTGGAAATAAGGTGTTTGCAGAAGTAACTAGTTAACATGGGATCTTATCAGGCCCCTATTCCAATAATAAGACTGGTGTCCCAGGAATCATCTGGACACACACACACACACACACACACACACACACATACTCACACACACAAAGAAGGCCATGCGAAGATAAAGGTGTCTACAAGGCTAGGGACACCAAAGATGGCCAGCAAACCACATAAAGCTATAAGGGCAGTGGGGGACAGATTCTCCTTCCCAACCTGAGAAGGAATCAACTCTGCCAACACCTCTGTCACAGACTTCCGGACTCCAGCACTGCAAGACAATACCTTCCTGTTACTTAAGTCACCCAGATCAGGATACTTTGTTACAGCAGCTCTAGCAAATGAATGGAATGCCTAAAAAACACCACCACCCAAAACGCGAGTGCACACACAAAACAGAACAAAGCAAACAAATCTCCACCACCTTTCAGTTCTTTCTCATAAATCCAAATTTCATCAAGGATCTCCACTTAGTTTCAGATGCAAGAAGCATTCATGATTTCTACGTAAGGAATTGCCAAATCTTTATGGATAAGTAACAGGTAAGTCCCCGTCCTTAGGGAAAGCAAATTTCTAAATATTATTGATGTTGTACCACTACTTGATTTTGACTTCATAGTGTAGCAGACAATTGGTCCTTTTACTTCCCAGGGTGCCAAAGGATCATATTGGGATCTGATGTTCATCATCCAGAAATTTTTTATTTCTTGCTGGATACAGTGATTAGTTAGGCACTGGATTCTCTCCCTTGAGAGGGAAATGTACTCGTATGGTGAATAGAAGAGTGGATTTTTCAGATACTGCTTCTGTTCTCCAATATTCTTACTTCTTTATTCCTCCCAGATGCACTGCTAGATTATACTTTTCAGCTTTACATGTAACGAGGTGTATAACAAACTGTTCGGAGTGATGGGAGCCACTTCCAGACCTGGCCCAGGGAAAGCCCCCTTGTGTGGGTCTGCTTCTGTCTCTCCATCCACATCTGGAGTGCAGAGGACTCTGAGGGTGTGTCCAGCAGTGTTCCAGTGTCCCAGCATGATTCCAAACTGGCCCATGTGGGAGGACTTATGTCCTGTCCCTGAACTCGCCAGCGAAGCTGTATAGGTCTGTGTCAGAAGCCACCACTCCACAGGCTATTCATTACAGCTGACCCTTGAAGAATGAGCACCCAAAGTGGGGTCCAAACAGCAGGGAATCAGACCAAGAGGCTGCTGCTGCTGACACTCCCTTGGAATTCAGAAAGTGTGCAAAAAAAAAAAAATCCATTGCAAATCAACCGTTACCTTGCCAGCCCTGCTGAGGTAATGCTAGCTATAAATAAGCACCCGCGTCTCAATGTAGGGCACACAGCCCCTACGTCTCACGTAACGAGGGGGCCCCTCTTCGCCACACGGCCACACAAAGCCCGAGTCTCCTTTCATCTTCTTAAACATCTTTTCTAGAGATGCTAACAATAAATCCAATGTCACTTCTGTTATTGTTCTTTTGTGTCATGTTAGTTCTCTATAATTATGTGTGATCTTTTTTAAGAAAAGCTGGAGGTTATAACTTACACATTCATTTTATAGGTCTGGATCTTTTTAATGTGTGCGTGTGCGTGTGTGTGTGTGTGTGTGTGTGTGTGTGTGTGTGTGTTTATTTTTTTTTATTTAGAAATTCAGTTGACTCAATTTTAAGATGTAGAGCCTTATTCAGCCTTGGAACTTATCTCATATTTTATTTATGTTTAACAGACCCTTCCAAAAGTGTATAAAGCACAGCAGAAAGGGTAGAGGGAAACACTGATGGATGATTAAAGGCTAATGAAGGCCAAGGCAACATTTCAGGGAGAGCACGCCACCCACTTCAAAGGACACGTAGTCGACAGCTCCAAAGCTAAGGGCAGATCAACAAAGATCTCTGAAAAACACCTGAGGCGAGAACGCCGTTTTTCCCGTCTGTCAGGACTGGAGAGTGTAGCACTGGCTTAGACTACGTGAATCATGTAGGACCCTTCCACCTCCGTCGTCCTCTCCTTCCTAATCCCTGGTCCTTGTCAGGAAAGGTCAGAACTTTTGGCAAACAAGCTGGGGTAGAAAAGGTACAAGCACGAGGAAAAAAAAAAAAAGAAAAGAAAGTAAAGGAATCCAACCAAGGCCTTTCCCTCCTCGGCGGTGCCAGGCAGAACCAGGGCTTAACCGTTACCGAAGAGGGATGCTTTGTGTTTTTGAATGATGAGGAATTAACCTAAATTTTCTCTAGAAGAGTCCAAGCCCACTAAGCAAGTCTGAAGGAGCCAGGGAACACAAACTTAATGTTCCACAAGGCTTTTTTCCCTGAGAAATTACTTCGAAAAAAATGTGTAAGTATAGTATTATGGGCACGATAGAGTCATTGTTCTCTAGCCATATTATCAAATGAATTTTTAAATCCCTGGAGAGCAGTTGCAAGAAGAAATATGCAGAAATTTACAATTTTCCCAGTTTCATTAAAAAATAGGCCATGACAAACAATATAAGGACTCAAAATAAAATAGGACATAGTATTTCTAAAGTATCTCACTATTCCCTTTGGTAAAGATGAAAAATATGAATGAACTGAATTATAATGTGGGTATAGTAACTTAGAGCCAGTTTTATAACCATACCCTAAGAATCCTGAGCAATGAATAAATAGCAATTTGGAGAAAAAACACCAGAATAACAAAAAACAACTTTGCGCAGCACTTTTGAACACTTCTGTGACTTGGATGACCATGTACATGGCAGAACCTTCCAATGGGAACAAAAACACAATTCTGAATAAGGCAGCTAGTGTGTTAGATTTAAATATTCCCCAAGTTGAGCAGCAGGGATAATCTTCAATAAAAGTGTATAATTTATTTGGAAGAAAAGTTATACATTTGGATTTAAATATTTCATTCCGTGAGGGTTCCTTAGAATAGTTTTAACATGACATAATAAAAGTAAAAATTATTGTGTGCTTCCTATATGGGAAATTCTGTGATAAACATTTTACACGTATTACAGTATTACATTTAGTTCTCACAACGATGCTATCCAATAGATGTTATAGTTGAACTCATTTTTTCAATGTTAAGAGACTGAGGCTCATGCAAGGAAAAATGACAGTCAGTCATTTATGGGAATCAATATTTTGGTGCTTTAGTGACCCAAAAGGTTAATTCATCAGCTTTGCCTGTTTCGCCAAGCTTCGCCTGACAGTTGTAGGGACAACAATAGCTTCATACAACTGCAGGTTTTCTCCTTCTCATCAAGCCACAACTTCCCTCCATTGGTTAGAAAAAGTCACAGAGGCGACATTTGTCTGCCTTCACAAGTGTGCTAAGATCAACACTAGAAAAGCCTTCTTTGCAACTCCAGGCTTCTCTCCTCAGAGTGCATCTGACGGCTGCACGTAGTGTCTACCTACATGGGTGGTGGTTTCTATTTGCATCGGGGTGTCCAACCTTTTGGTGTCCCTGGGCCACATTGGGAGAACAGTGGTCTTGGGTCACATGTAAAATACACTCACACTAATGATAGCTGATGAGCTGTGTGTGTGTGTGTGTGTGTGTGTGTGTGTATAAAGATCCGTGCATAATTCCCGTAATGTTTTAAGAAAGTTTATGCATCTGTGTTGGGCCGCATGCAAAAGCTGACCTGGGCTGCCCGCGGCCCACAGGCCACAGGGTAGACAAGGTTGGTGTGCACGGGTGGACGCTGTTTACTGGTTTTAAACTGCGTTTGGGCAAAGGAGCAAGGAGAAAGGATAAGGCATGAAAAAGTGGAGAGCTGCATTTCAGAGGGGCGGTGGTGGGAGGGGCAGTGGTTGTGCCCACCTACCCTTTCGGACCACACACGCCCAAGGGCACTGCACGCTCTCCGCCTTTATTTAACTTGCTTGCCCCTCTGCCGTGAGCATGACCTGCTGCGTGGTTAGGAACTCCGGGGAGTCACCGTTGAGCTTGGCTTCGTCCTCTCATGTTCAGCCTCACGGAGGCATGATGCCGTCGATCGTGAGTTAAGGACTAAATGGTAAAAGTAAGCTTTGACTTCCCTTCTCCCTTTCGTGAAAGTCACCCACTCTTTTTCTCTGTCCACGGCTCGTCGTCAGCCTGGAGCCACCGCTAAAGGCAGTGCCGTAGACACGTGGATGACTGGGGGGTCAGCTTCTCTACATGCTGTCGTCCCCCAGCTCAGGGGCGCCAGCAAGGGTGATGCCTCCGCCGCCTGCAGTGGGGACAGACGGCCCTGAGATGACGCCTCCTACCAGGCACACTCGGCTGCCCTCCGGGCCCGTCCCTGCCCTGCGCTCTGCCCGCTGGCGCTGCCTGACTGAGGACAGCAACCTCACTGCCTCGGTCACGGTCACGCCTGCTTCTCCTCAGCAGCACTCCTCACCATTCCACGTACGTTTCCTCACTGCTGAGGCCCTTCTTTCTTTCTTTCTTAACACTGTCTTCCGTAAAATCTGGAACCCATAATACAACCTAATAAAGACCACCCTATAAGGTCTGGCCAGAAGAGACGATACTATGATGCGCGCAACTTAGGGTGCAGCCTTCCAACACTTGGGGCTCTTACTGTGATCGGATGCGTGCCTACCCCCTAAAACCTGGCCTCCCCCAACCGACTTTACTCAGCATGACATGGCTAACTCTAGACACACTTCCTTGAAATGCAACTACCCAGCTTTCTCTGACAATCAGATTTATTATGAGATCGATGTTTCCATTTCCAGGTCTTTGTCACTACACCACCTGATGCGACCACATCAGAAAGAAACGCCCATCCGACGCCTGATCAAAGTCAGAGGTTCTTTTCAGGGAAGGAGATCACATAAGCCATTTCTCACTGAGCAAACAGTGTAACCACGGAAAAAATATGAGGAACTTCTTAAAACGTTATACAATCTACCAAAGAGAATGAAGTACACCAGTGACAGTACATTAGAAAACCCTGTAAAAGCAACAATACGTCAATTATCCCAAAACAAAACAGTTACTGAAAAACTGAAAAGTTATGGTACTCCAAGACACTATACTTCAAATCCTAACCAAGAAGCACATAGGATTTCTCGCTCAAAACAGTCATTGTTTTTCCAACTACAGTTTTTTCAGTGTTAAAAATCTAAACTAATAGGAAAACAGTGGCTAAGACACCACACCGGAGCGAAGAGTTTGGCTATCGTGTGTTGCGCGGTCGGGACATTACGCGAGACATTTGAAACTTCCGGAGACCAAACTCTCACCTTTGACTGTGAGAATCAGCTGTGCTTATTTCTATTCTCTTTCAGATCAAAATTTCTATCTCTCTATTTATGACCTTACCTCGGAAAGGGAGTCTGTCTGCTTTTTAAGCTGCTAAATATATTTTGCTTTCAAAATTTAAATTAATTTCCTTTGGCATACAATTCACATTGGATCTTATCTTCCATTGACCTAAAATAAGGTCTAAGCTTTCCCAAATGAAATCACTCATTCAGAACGGTATCTCTGTTTCTCGCCTTCCAAATAAATCACTGTGTCAGAAGACATCATGATTGCTTCACATAAAATGGATGCTAGTTTTGCATCTTCAGCATTCAAGTCTAAACTGTGTATCTCTTTCTCTTGTGCCTTGAAGCTGTGCAGTGTTCTATCCTAGTGATCCAGCACGTGGTGTTGGTCCTCCTGCCCGAGCCCACGGAAAAGGAGGAGCTGTGTGCAGAAGCTGTATGCAGGAGAAAGCCTCCCCCCAGGTCACTCTCCCTCCTGTTTCCCCTTGGAACCAACGAAGTTATTAAAATAAATCTGCAGCTTAAAGATCACCTTCTATGCATGACCCAATCCCCTCCCTCCTCTCTCCTGTCTGACTCAGAGCCTGGTTTCCTCACAAATCCCTAGAGGGGGCCTCGGCTTCTCTTGAAATAAATGTACCAGGACGCGTCTCTGTTCAGTTCCTTTGGTTGGACATTGAGAAGAGCGGGCCTTTGAACACCCAGTTGTTCAGACCTGCGCAGGTCCACTTACATGCAGATTTTGTTTTTATTGTTAGACTCACTGGGGTGACAATGGTTAACAAGAACGACATAGATTCCAGGTGTACAATCCCACAGTGCATCGTCTACGTGTTGCATTATATATTCACCACTCAGTGTGAGTTCTCATTCCATCACCATATATTTGGCTCCCCCTATACAAGCATTTTCTCTTCCTTATGATTTTCTTAACAACAGCCTGTTTTCTCCAGCATACTTTATTATAAGAATATAGCATATAATACATACGGCACATGGCACATAGGTTAATCAACCATTTATAGTATCAGTGAGGCCAGCAGGAGGTTATCATTAGTAGTGTCAAAGAAGAAAATGCAATGGAAGAGCTTCGTATTCACTCTGATGAATTTTGTTTTTTAATGTCAGTTAAGGTTTTGGGAAGTCAAAAGTTACAGAAGGATTTTGCACAGGGTGGGGAGGTCAGCAATTCTAAGCCCCATGTTGTTCAAGGGTCAGCTGCAGGCAGTTCCTGTATGGGTCCTTGGCCATACAGGTGGGGCGTGTGAGTCGTGGAAATAAAACAAATCATCACGTGACACCTATGAGCCTGGAGAATTACTGAACCTTTGTCTGCGACTACTAACAAAGACGGTCCTTTTACCCACTGGGGAGCCTCTCCATTCTCCCTCAGTTAGAACCAGGAAGGAAAGAGAGACAATTACACTCCTATTCCTAACACCCCAGAGTGTTCTATTTTTGATCGTGGGAGGAGTTGGTTTTCTGACGCACTTCCGGCCCGCTCAAGGAAGTATGTTTTCCATAGCACTCTCTACATTTTACAGTAAACCTCCTATCTCATGGCTTTCCGTGGGATTTCTCTGCTCTGAGAAGGATGGCTACAAAGATATTGATTACATTGTTATGTGTCAAAGGACATTTTAAATATGCTCCAAGGTTTCAGTAACTGGTAAATACAAAACATAATTCTATTTAATTTTGTAAGTAAGATGTTTTTAAATATCAGAGGAAGTAGGCTTTTAAGAAAAGCATAATAAATCCTCTGCTAGTGAAATGTGAGTCCCTCAAAGGGACTGAATTATTTAGCCAAACAAGGCCCAGAGAGTGAATCATACAATCAAAGAGTGACCTCATTCCAAAAATCCATTTCTTAAAAAAAAAAAAAAATCTTTCCAACATCTAATTGCAAAAGAGCACTGAAAACCTTTTAAAATATTTCATAATAAAAGAGATTAAAGCCCATCAAAATGGAAAAGAATGGTTCAATGGTCATTTTTAAAATGACAAATAGTTTTCCTTTTTTATATGTAAAGGCTTTAAAGTTATTTCAATTCTTCAAACTACATTCCACATTTTCAAAAATTTTTATGAGAAACCATATGCTATTAACTCCATAATATTAACTATACAGTGGGGACAGGGGACATTGCTCCAAAATCAAAAAATGAATATGCAAATAAAGATTCATCACAGTGACTTACAATGCACAGTATAAATAACGGCCTCTAAGTTTCCTTACAAAATATGGTTATTAATAATAAGAAAGTTTTGCAAGATACTAAGTTTGGCAAAAACTTTTCATTACTTACTTAAGAGGACTCTCAACCTTTCTACCTTGCTAAAAGAAAAGCGTTTTTTTCCTTCTGGAATGTATTCATTTGCCACATGATTTAGGGGCAATCCCACCTCTAAAGAGATGCTGATCAGCCTACTTCGTCACCACGATGGCGTGCTGCTGGCGTAGGGATGGGCGTGTGTCACAGTTCTAGGCAAATAAGACCTGAAAGGAAGGTGGTTTCGAGGGTTCTGGGAAAGTTTCTTGGGAAAAATGTGTGAGGTGAGGTTGGGAAACGCTACCACCATTTTACACATTTTAGCACATTTTACACATTTTTACCACAGAGAGAGCCACTCCAGGGGCAGAGTTAAAGAAGATGCCCACCCAGGGAAACGGAAAGAACCGAACCTTGGTCCTGTATGCAGTATCGTTGACCTTGCCACCTCCCGTACTTCGGGACATCCAGTTATATAAGAACGCATATGAAATACCATGGGTGTCCGTGACTTGTGACGGAGGGCGTGCCACCCGAGATGCTGAGAACAGAGCTGTAAGTCAGCGAGGAAGAGTTCAGCTGCATGGGGAGTAAGTAATGGATCATTTTAAAGCTAAGAAAAAAATGAGTGGAAGAAATTTTTTAAAATAATACAATAAAGTATTACTAAAGTAATTTCACTTTTCATGTCTTGAAAAGAAGGATTTTTTAAAAAAGACTGTGGTCAGATGATCTCACCTTTAGTTTCAGGAAAAAGTATGAAGACCACTGTATGTTTGAACATCCCTTAGTCCTGTTCGTTTGACAGTATCTCGGTTATGTAAATGTGTGATTGAGAATGACTTAACCAGTCCATCAGAGATACCTAAATAAATGACAGTTTTTTAATCTAGGCACAATTGTTTAAACACATCAGGAATGTTTAAGTTAGACATTATGTTTTATTCATTCATTTGTTCATTCTTCATCAATTTATCACTAGTTCATTCATTTTGTAAGTATTCTCTGAGGATCTACACAGGTAAAGCTCAGAATATGGGGTACGTTGGCTACACTGGGAAACCTTTCCAGTGTAGCCAATGTACCCCATATTTGCTCTCCTGAAGGTCATAATCTAGACAAGGGAAATGGTGTCATATGATAAATCATGTATGTAATTACTTAGTAATTGTGGGAAGCACTAAAATAAAGGTTAGATCATGAGGAAATGGATACTGAGAGTATGTGAGCTAACCCAGGGTACTTAGGGAAGGTGTCCATGAGCAGTAGCCTCCCAAGAGGGACAGCCAGCAGTGGGACACAGGTCCCCAGGGCTGAAATACTTTATCACTGACATTATTTGGAATCATCAATGCAAGGTGATAATGAAAAGCACACCAAACATTTAGTTGGTTTTATGATTGTTCCACATACTCCGCAGTAGCAGGCATCCCTTACTGCCTGTGGCACGGATGGGCCACTGTTGCTCACCTGCCTTTGATAAACATGGTCCACGAAGTAGTGACCTATAAAATGGATCATCACAGAACTCTTCACCATGTGAGTTAGCAGAAAACCAAGATTCATGTCACTCATATGTAACACCAAAGGGACTTCGTCTAAAAGCTATGAATAAATTTTCATTCTGGATATTGAAACAATTCATTTTGCAGTCTATTTTTCCCTAAGAGTCCTGTCCTTGTTTCTGCTTTCCCATCCCACCCACGTACGGGCTGATACAGACACGCTCTACAGTATATCAGTGATAGACATTAAGAGCACATGTGTGCACACACACACAATCATCTGCTGTTTTGATGGCAAGGCATACACACACACACACACACACACACACACACACACACTATTCTGTAGAAAATTTTGAGATATTTACAAGGATTTCATTTCATTCTAGTTTAGAAGCTTCTTACACTAGACACTTGTTTGGTTGTTGGACTGGTCTATTTAGTGCAAAGCACTATACTACAGAGATGAATGTATGACTGCCAACATCATTTTCAGTAATATCTAGAACTAGGATAATTCTGCAGAAGAGTTCTTATTTCTCAGACATGTTACCTTGTCATTTTTAACTTTGACTAAATTCTCTTCATAATGTATATTTTTCTCATGCTAGTGTTAATTCTCAAATTTAAATATAAAACTTTACTTCGCAATATTATTTGTTTTTCGGTTCATGAAACCTTTAGTTCTGCATCACTTCCATTCTTAAACTGTGACAAATTGTAGTTTTTAAATAATCACAGTTGACCATTATGAAATGTATAATGGTCAGTTGTGCTTTTGTCAGAAACCTAAATATTGATGTCAAAAATGGAACCAATGTTATATATGTGAAATGAAAGATTGTCTCCTAAAGGGTCTAATGCTGATGCATATTAGCACAAACAATTTTGAAGGATTAAACTTACGTATGCAATCAAAAAGAAATCACTTTTAAATTGAATAAGAACATCAGTTTTGTTATTTTAAAAAATCATTAATTATGCGAAATGAATATTTAGCTCTATTTTTGGCCTTTTATAATTAAGAGAGAACCTAATCAGCACAAATAAGTCATACTATTAGTGTCAATCTCATTTTATATTTTGGGGAAAATGGAGTTAATTATAAAGACATGCTAAATGGAATAGAAATGCGTAAGAGTTTTGAGAATGCTATCATTTCTTTAAATGCTGGGAACCTATTTTAAAACATATGAAATAAGTGAAATAAGTCAGACAGAAAGACAAATACTACATGATTTCACTTACACGTGCAATTTAAAAGACAAAACAAATCAACAAACAGAACAGAAAATGACTGGTAGATACAGTGAACGAACTGATGGTTGCCAGAGGGGAGGGGCGGGGTTGGGAGGGAAAGGTGCAGGGCAATAAGAGGTGTCAACCTCCAGTTATGAAATAAGTAAGTCACAGGATATGATGCACATATAGCCCCGGGGACCAGTCAGTAGTATCATAACAACTATGTTGATGGCAGATGGTCACTAGATTCAACGTGGTGATTGCTTCATAAAGTATATAAAGGTTAAATAAGTTGTATTCCTGAAACTCATATAATATGGCATGCCAACTATAGTTTAATTTTAAAAAGTGTTACCATCTATTTTAAATATATATATACAAGTAAAAATAAAATGCATGTTTTTAAAGATCAACTATGTTTCATATGTGGGACCAGGGAATTTGAACATCAAACCCATTTAGATAAACTTTATGTCCTAAATAAAATGTTTAAATCTTTGGGCTTTAAATATTTGGTAATAATTATATTTCTAATATAGTAACCCATCTTCTTTGTCAAAATCAAAGTTTCTTATCATCGGCACTAGTGACATTTTGTCTGGACAGTTCTTTGTTGTGGGCTGTCTTGTGCGTTGTAGGAGGTCCAGCAGCATCCATGGACTCTCTCCTCAGATGCCGGTATCACAGCCCCTTCCCAGGTATGACAACAAAAAGTGTCCTAACCATTGCCTGCGGAGAGAACCCCACTTGGATGAGAAACACTGCTCTAAATGCTATTGGAGAGGAGGGGGGATGAAAAGCACGTGCTATAACAAGGGAATGACCATGTCTTACCTAAACAATAGGCAGCAGTGAATATTTTAAGTTGTTATTTGTTTTGGGTTTTCAAGCAATGTAGTCTCCACAATGACTATCATGGAAGAAAACTGAGCAGGGCATTAAGAAATGCTGGGATGAGGAGGTTCCCAAGGAAGGTTCTAACTAGAACCTGAGGTCTTTAGCAGGAAGGTCAAAGTTCAGCCAGAATTCAGTGAGTTTGGGAAATAGAGGTATTATCTTGAAAGTAGCATTCCTTAGACCATCTAGATTTCATCCAGAGGAGTGGCAAGGAATAGTTAGAGACGGGAAGCCAGAGGAACGGCTGTGGGGGGCTAAAGTTCTCAGCTCTTCAAGTCACGTATTGTCCTTCTGTTCTCTCCACCAGCTCCTTAGCACTGTACAATGATGCAGGCTCCAGGTGGCTTCAGTGGCTCTCGTTGGCAGTAAGTTACAGCTCTGAGCTCGCTTTCAATGACTTTGATCCTTACCATCTCTGCGTTCCCCCACCTGCAATTGATGCATCCACCACATTTAGAGTAGCAGTTTGCTTTGAAGGAGTTGTGCTTTCAATCTGTATGCAAATGGCAATGGGTGAGTAAGATTAACTGAGCACCCAGATGTAATTAATTTTTATTAGATCAGAATTTTATAATATTCATGACAAGAGGGACAAAAGGTTCTTATGGTTTACAATATTTTGTGTCATTACTCCGTTTCATAAATGAATGAGTAAATGAATGAAAATCTCAGACGGCCGGCCAATTTGTCAGGTTTTCCCACTGTGGCCCAAGGAATTTGGCTTTTTTTTTTTCCCCCAGTAGAGTAAAGCCAGCCAAGTCGTAAGTATTGATAGATAATAGATACATAAAACAATATCTGAGAATGTTTTAAACTTAGTGTTTCATCAGGATGACAACATTTGTTAAGAACAGCTGTATATCCTTACTCTCCCATCAGGACTACATATTACTAATATTTACTATCCAAGTCATGTATAGTACGCAGCCAGGAATATTAACTTCCTACACTTCTAGGGAATATGGCCTAATGACACTGGCGACAGGTTTAAGGCTCAGTCACTCACTAGTTTTCTTTCTCTTAGTATGTTTCTAATATTTTTTAATTAGACACTCTATATTTACACAAGATTATTTTGAGAATCAAATAAACTAATGCAAGTAGAATACTTCATTCACTGCTTACCATATTGCCAATAGCTATGCAAATATTAACAAATGCTCAATGAGGGTTTACTCTGTTAATACTTTACTGTCCATCCTGAAGACCTGGAAACAACCAGGAATCAGGGCTGCCAGCACTTGACTGTAATCAAAACGCAGCTTTCTTGCTTCAAATCCGGTGACACCTCTTCTGCAAGCCCACAATACTCTTATTCCTTACTGTTGGGACCGTCTGATTTCTATTGTCTTTATCTTGCAGTTTGTGGGATGTTCTTAGACTTTGGAAACAACAATGCTAGTTAAACAGCCACTTTATAAACTAAAACTTTGTTTTGAACCTCTTGGAAGGCTTTGCATTATCCAACTTCCATTATAAAACCCTTCAAATATATGGTGATGGAAGAACTGACTCTGGGTGGTGAATACATAATGCAACACACAGATGATGTACTATGGAATTGTACACCTGGAACCTGTGTAAAAAGTTTTGCTAACCAATGTCACCCTAGTAAGTTTAACAATAAAAACCAAACAAACAAAACCCAAATACATTCATTTATACAACACAGTAAGACCCCTTATGATCCCAAGGAATAGAACTGACCAGGCACATGAAAACCAAAAATCAATTCGGCAGGGAAGGAGGGACTGTAGAGTCCAATATGACATGCTTCATGGTGAAGGAAAATGGGCTGATTATATTGTCAGAGATTTCAACTGAAAAGTAGTAAAATCATGGAAATTGTAACAGAAACACCACACAAGCAAGCATCAACCCGAATTGAAAATGCCTCTTTGTATGTTCTATTGATTTTTCATTACTGACCTTATTCTTAAACCTACTTGGGTGTGATCCTAATTTTGTACTCAATTTTTGTTTAGATCCCATGGGGGTGGTGATACAGTGTGATTATTCAGAAAGGCACAGGGGAGAGGAGATTAAGACTCTCTGCTAATGAGAACAAGGGAAGGAAACAGAAATGTGCCAATCTAAGTGTTCTACCTGTAAATTGAACTGCCAGACAAGAGGAAATAGAGAATGCTTCATCACAAACCTCTTTTTGATGCAAAGAGAAAGTCTAAAAGTGCTCTTAAAAATAAATATAAATCAAAACAAACAAGACCCATTGATTGCAAGGAAGCAGTGTGAAATGTATCCTACTAGTATATCTAAACATAATTTTATAAATGTTAAATTACCTTCAGATTATTATTTTACATAACTATAAACACAGTATCATTTTCTGAAAGAATTAATTACTTTTGTAAGAATCTAAATATGACATACTTCAGGTATACATGCAATAGCATCATTTTAATTATGATGTTTAATTTATTATATTGGATATATCTATGAATGGGAAGTTAATTGCAATAAAGTATTATTTATACTTATACCTGAAATAATAAAATATTAGAAATAATTAATTAATGATATTCTTATAGTATGAGGCTTTTAGTAAGTAATGAAAATTAACAATGTCATTAGAATATTATAGCTTCTGAAATAATATGTGCATATATACTTCTAAACCATCCACCCAATAATTTTTATGGTTATTTTTGTACAAACCTGTAATCTTCATTTATTTTCTTTGATCCTCCCTAAAATATCTCTAATGCAAGAGTGCAATATAAATAGCTGCTCTGTTAACATGAATTTTACTGTAAGCAATACAGATATTTTTAAAACTTGCAACTATTCAGATATAAATAAAAAGCATAAATGTTAATTATATTGAGAAATCCTATTCCATTTGGTTCCTCTTTTTCAAATGGGTGTCATGTGATTATTAATTAAATCTAATGGCTCATATGTATTACTTAGTTTTCATTTTTCTCTCAAAATTAAGTTTTCATTGGTTTTAATCTGATATTGAAGAAAAATTTTCATTTCTGATTTATTGCAAAGAATGAATCTGCACTCTTTGCAATATACCATTATACTTTGAATAGACTTTCCAATATGACTTTTTTAAGGAGTTTTATTTAAAATTAATTAGAGAAGGTTATTCAACAAATTCAATCTTTGGGTAAAATTGTTTTTCAACAGAATTTTTACTCAGCTATGACATCATCAGGAAAAAAGTTCAAAAACTAAAATTTTAAAATGCATATGCCTCAGGGTACTTTCAAGTTACTAAAGTTGTGCACTTGCATTTTACAAATAGAAATAAATTTTCACCTTCATAACGTTTTTTGGATCCTGAGTAAAGAAGTTTACGGAACCATACTTGTATATCCCCTTAATAGACACTTAAAAACAAACACTAAAAGAGCTAACAGTTACTCTTATTTGAATACTAATTATTTAAATGTATAGAACTTTAAAAATAAATATTTTTTGCCATCAATATATTCAATAGAAAATTTGGAAAAATTCGAAAAAGTAGAAGCAAGGATGGAATCTAAAGTTCCAATGCTCAGAAATAGCCACTTTATGTTTTATAGTGTATTTACATCTCAACTTTTTTTGTTCTATCTACTTTCTGTAATAATTATGAGTATGATAATATACACACAAGTATATAAAGTGAGATTTTAAAAAGTAATTTCCCACTTTTCTTTTAACTAAAGTTAATGCATGTTTATTAATAACATCGGAAAATAGTAAGCATAAAATGGTGAAAACCATTATGAATGTATTTACTGCTTAGAGTTAAGCACTATTATTATGTTCATGTATACAGTTGTCTCCCCTTATCCATGGGGGATACATTCCGAAACCCCTAGTGGATGCCTGAGACTGAGGACAGTACTGAACCCTAAACACAAGTATACTGTTTTTTTTCTACTCATACGAGTATTACAAGAAGGGTGAATACAGTATAATAAGAAAGTCTGAGAGAGAACACATCCATATAACTTTTATTCCAGTATATTGCTACAACTGTTCTATCTTATCATTAATCTCTTACTGTGTCTAATTTGTAAATTAACTACTAACATATGAGGTTGGACAATTAACTTTGCGAAGTCATCCTAGAAAAAGTGCTGCATACCTCATTGCTGAATATCACTACGGTCACCTTCGAAGTAGTCCCCTTGGGAAGCTGTGCACTGACGCCATCAGCTAGTCCACCCTTTAAACAATTTTGGAACTCTTTCTGGAATGGCCATCAGAGCTGTCATCGCACCCAAAATCTGACAATTAAGTTCATGAAAGTGTCATAACCTTGCCAAAGTTGTGACACATTACCAAGTTGTTTGTACAGTGCTTCCAACGTAAGCATGGTGGCAAGTCCATGGGAAATTCATTAAAAATTTCTAATTTTAAAATATGTGAATAGTCGAAGTACATTTTTGGATATAGATATGCTTTCCTAATCTCAAAGGCAATGATTTTATCTTATATTATTAACATTTATCATTAGTCTAACTTGGATGAGAATTTCATTAGTAAACTATCCCATATAATCTTAGATAGCATTTTAAATAGATTTACCTATAGCAATTGTAAAATAAGTGAAAATGTTGCACACTCTTTAGTTCTAGCATAGAAATAGTCATGACAGAATTTCATCAGAATTTAAGTTTTTAAAAATGTAGATTCAGGGTTCCCTGGTGGTGTAGTGGCTAGGCTTCAGTGCTCTCACCGCTACAGCCTGGGTTCGATTCCCAGCCAGGGAACCGCCCCCCTCAAAAAAAAAGAACAAAGTAGGTGAGCTGAGCCTGTTCAGTCCTGGGGATATCTTTGGACACACAGTCACGATCCCTGATACCCAGAGTTGGCACAGTTGGAAAGAGCATCTAAAGACTTGTAGAATTTCTATTTCCTTTAGCACAACAAATTAATAATACAGTCATAAGCTCATTTTCCAGTTTGATTTTGAGCATTTGACTTTTCTATGATTGTTTAATTCAAGATAGCTATTTTCTTCAATAATTATTCTTTATTCCTAGATACATAGGAGATTTAGTATAGTTATATAAAATCAGGATATGATGAAATGTCATGTTTCCTTTAAAATATATAACTAAATGTAGATTTTAATACTAAATTTTATATTTAATTTATAATCAAGTTTTTATAATAAGCATCTAATTAAATCATGGAACTTTCTCCAAGGAATAAGGCCCAGATTGTATATTGTGTGTATTCCAATGCATTATATGAATTTACCTTACATGCTCATCATTATGTTCATAATTGACCATGAAAAATAATATGGAATTATTCTAAAATTTCAAAAAGGATGCTTGGGATATTGGCAATCAGCTAGACTTTACTGCTTGTGGGTTATACAGGGTATGACAGAAATAATGCCTTTTTTAAAGTAATTATGTTAGTGTAGTTATGACATCGTTATGGTACAGAATTACATGCTTATGATATTATAAATAAAAATGCAGGATTATTTGTTCCAGACCCTATATTTTAAAGACTATTAGTACCCTAGTTACTTCGGTTTATGGCATATTGTTTTTATTTACTTCAACATAAAAAAACAAGAAAGTAAAATATTTAATTACAAAAGAGCTAAATTTTATTTGTATTTATTTTCTATCATTTTAAGGACAAAAGAATCTTTTATGGAGAAAATATTCAAATTAGCATGAGCTTACATATTTTGTTTTATAGCTATAAATTATAGATCAACTACAAGCAAACTGCATTTTAAACATTAATTAAAAATTGCAGACTTACACTGGATGGCAGAAAGGGCTTTAAGTGAATTTAGCTGTTTTAATTCAATCTGACTGACTTGATTATACTGCCATATTAGGTTAAAATAATATTTTTTGATGAATTTAAAATATATGAAACTTCACTATTCCTTCCTGAAATAAGTCAACAATTCACAGTAGACTTAAACATTATGAGATGGTATGTAAAAATGCAGAATGATGATCTAATTTGTTTGTTAAATGCCACTATATATTCATTATATTTATACAGGCTCTGACTTAAGGGCTAGTTATTTCCCAGAGAAGGTCTGTGCTGAGACATAATGAATAAAAAATAGCAATGCTTGCATTCAACATTTTTCTTTCCAAATTTGGGCACGATTTGGTTGTTTATTTCTGCTCCATTTGTTGACCAGGCTGAGAAGTTTTTTACAGAAAGATATCATATCTCAGGCTTGACCCTCTCGATAGGATAACTGGGCATTTTAGGTAGGCTGCTCAGACGTCCCATTTTAAACAGGACAGTAAACAATGGTACGGTCCCATTTCAAATGGTACGTATGGTCAGCCTACTGCCACCTGGATGTTAGCCCAGTGAGATTAGGCTGACCATACGTACCATTTGAAATGGGACCGTACCATTGTTTACTGTCCTATTTACAGTCCCGTTTAAAATGGAATGTCTGGTTAGCCTAATTTTAGCTCCCTTATTCTTGTTTTTTCGTACCTTTCCAAAAACCAAGTTTCCTCTTCTTGTCCAGCAATGATACTTAAGTCTTTAATAACATGTATCTCAGAGACACATTATCCAGGATGTACTAGGCTGGCCCCTGCTCATATGCCAATTATATGTCTCAGGAAAGAATTATTTTACCGTGTTCATTACTACTGACAACTGGCCTGGTTCCGCACAGAGGTCAGTGGGGAAGTGTCTGGAATTCGGAAGTGCTAAGCTTCACTCCAGACCAGCTGTGTAGGCTTTCCAACACAATGAGCTACACTGCACTCATCTCAACTCCGCCTTTTAATAAGCATTATAACCTCACGACACTAGCTAAGGTAGTTAAGGTTTGTCATCAGGACCTGCATGTAGAAAACTTTGGTCACCTGGGTCACCATTCACCAGAGTAACTAGAATCCCAGAGTCTTAAAGGTGGAAGGAAATGTAAAGCTTTCTCCTTACAGGGAAAAAAATCAAGGCTCCTAAGCTGTACCGCAGTAAATGTCCCTGAGTCATGTAGCTGGGGAGTGGCAGACAAGAATAAAAACTTAGCTTAGTTGACACGGAGGCCGAGGAACTAAGGACAATATCAGCAATTAAAAAGAAATGATATTCATACGTAATAACAATCGCAGAGGTTGATTCCATCGTTCTTACATGGGTGTCACTGATCAAATGACTTTAACCACAACTCCTCCGCCAGCCAAGGCATGTCCGTAAGTTATTTACTCATCAGATAAACCCAGGCATGAATCCAGTGACAAGCAGCATAAAAGCTGCATTAATATAGACCATACCTTCCTCCTCCCTTTCACACCCATTGTCATTATCCTCCCACAGCGTTTAGGCTAATTCTAATTGATGGGTTCCATCAGCAAATTAAAAAAACAATACTTTCCAGACTTCAGTGATGAAAAACATACAGGCTGAAACAATATGCTGCTTGGAAATGCGGCACTTTGTTATCTTTACGGTGCAAAGTGAAAGACAAATTAAGGAAAGAAGGCTGTGCGAGCCTTTTTCATTGCTTTTATGATAATAAGAAGATAGTCCTTATTTGTTTTGATTGGCTGGAGCAAATTCCTTGTGCTGCTACGATTTATTGATTTGGTTAAAAATCACTGGATGCCTGATGGAAAACGCACAGGTGTTTCCTTTTGATAGTTTACATTTGCAATTTAAATTGCATTTATGAGCTTAAATGGCTCAGCCACAACTACCTGGCTCACTTCTCTAAAGAATAACCGACAATTCATGAAGTAATTTTTTTATTAGCTTTAGTTGTAATTCATACAATAACCTTTTATGATAAGGAAGTAAGTGCCATTTATTGTAAAGGAAGTTAGAATAAGAAACTGGATGCAAATTAATATTTATTGGAGGCGAGGGAGGAGTTTCAACACTATTTTCTTATATCCGTAAGTTTGAGATTAAGGTCAAATCTTTGCACTGCAACAGGGAGGGTGGAATAAAAGCACTCTTTATTTTCATATAAGCTCTTGGTGTTGCCTCTCTGCCTAACATTTAGAATTGAGGTGTCATTTTAACAGAACTACTCAAGAAACATACTCACAAAGATGATTCCTTGCAAAATGAAAAAAAAAATCCAAGCATGTTCACACACTCAGTGTCACCAGCCCGAGGTGACAATGAATTGTGACGCAACCTCCATTGTTCCTGAACCTAGGTGACACTGCGATTTTTACTGGAACCATCCTTAATCTGTCCCCCTAATCCTCCTCTAACACTGGAGACATTCCTACCGAGTGCTGCAAAGTCCTTCTCACGCTCGTTTCTAGTTCTAGTGTTGGCTAGAAACACCATTGTAAGACTGAAAGATGTGTTTTAAATCCATTCTATGTTGTTGCCGTGACTTCAGCATACACGGGTTATCATTAATAATCTTCTCATTGAGTTGTGCAGGAGAATAAAGATGCATAAACAATGTTGGAAAAATAATCTTATTTAAAAAGCTTGTACTGTCGATGTTGTCTTTAGAGGTGCTTTAAACAAGAACAGCAAAAAATTTCACCCAAGATCATTTAAAATCGTCCTCATCCTTGTACTCCCTCGTTATTTTTTTTGACTACTGAGTAGCCTCATTTCAAATGAGGAACAGAAGCTGCGTTTCTTTCTGAGACTGTTAATTTTTCTGTTTTCTTTCTTTTTTTTTCTCCTAAATTGAGTGTGGCAACTAGCAATCCTCAATCTTTCCTCCATTTTCATGCCAGACACATATGTATATTTTAATTTGAATGACAGAATTCTGAAGCTATTGACAGATGCTGTAAATATAAAGGGAATGAACAAAGAATACAAAAATTGAAAAAAAAAACTATTTTATAAGTCTTTGCTTATTGCTTATCTTCACTTGAATAGAGAAGTTCAATTACCACTATACATGGGATTATAATCTGTCCATAGTTGGAAAACGGTAATACTTTTTATTCTTGGTTCTTCTTCCTTCTCTTCCTCAATTTTCAAACCCTCCCCATATGTATTATGGAGCTTTGGAGAATATTAAAACACAAATGCAAACACGAAACAAAACAAGGAGCCCCTATTTTCAGCCCTGATGTAGTCCCGCATTGGAAATTAATAGGGTGGTTCTTGTCTTTTTATTTCTGAATGAATTTTTTAATGGTCACAGACTAGAATTATAAATTAAATAGATGACAGGCTCCATCCAAGACCCTGAGAAACTGAACTGGCATGGCTGTAACTATCAGTGACTCCCACCTACTCATCAGGAACTAGAATTATCTTCAGTTTCACAGTATTATGTATGAACTGAGAACGTTCAGGCTTTATGCAGGATGTATTAAACTTCTTACCTGCAGGTAGTCTTTGTTCCAACTTGGTTGTTATATAGGAAACTAGCTCTTAACCACCTAAGTCTGTAACCAACAGTTTACAATTGTGAGAAACACCAGCAGACCTTCAAGACATTTGAGAGAAGGCCAATGAGTTGTTAATTCAGATGCACAAGTGCCATTTTTTTATATGAAAAAGTCATAAAATCACAGAGGGTTATAAAGTTTCAAAGTCACCCTGCGAGAGGCCACAGGCTCTGAAACAGCAGCTGGAGTGTATCAAAGTGGGAGAACAGCAGAGAGCTCGGAGGTTTGGGAGGAGGAAACTTGGTAGTTTCAGGTTACAACTGAGATTAAGAACTATGAATGTGCAATTTAATTTTAGAAGCATATGGATATTTTACAAAGGTTCTCCAGCGTATTACTTCTAAGATAGATTCATACAATTAATGGTCCTTCCCTACCTCCTTTATCTTGAAGTTCCATGACCACTCATGACCCCTGTGACACCAAACGTTTTCTTTTCTTAGAATCATGCAGCAGGTCAGATGGACTTGCAAGCAAAAACCTGTTTCTTCCCAGCTTCCCCACTAAGAAGAACCAACAGAAACATGTGGAGACACTCCTAGGGCCCATGGCCACCAATTGACCTAGATGAAGGTTCAGTCCCTAGGAGACATAACAAAGACCATGGCACCAAGACTTGTCAATGCCCTTCCACATAGGCTCGGGGCAAGAAGTATAAGAAAAGGACACGAAATGAGAAAAGTTATACTCCAAAGCACGTTGAGTAATATTTCTTTTGAAAGCAGTGATTACTATATTTGGAGAACTTTAAACATTATTAAAAAAACAGAGATGGAATATATAAACTTATGCTCTATACATAGCAGTATAATGTGGGGCTGGCCAATTGCTTCTATATATTTGATTATTATTACTTTTATAAACAAAATGATTCAAAGGTAAATCAATTTTCTCTAGCTACTTCTTAAGGAAATGTGTTCAGTCATGTAGACTCGTTGAGAAGCTATTGTGTGCTCAGTGCTTTTGGTGTGAACACTGTAACACACCCCAAGGCTCATTGCTAGGCCCTTCTCTGTGTACACAGGTTCCTTCTTTCAGATCTTGTATTGCATGTTTGGCTCCTGCTCACCATCTCTCCTTTGTCCTTGACATTTGAGCCACTGGAATATTCTGCCACCAGATCTTGGCTGACTCCTAGCCATTCAGTTCTTGACTCAATCATCACCTAATGAGCCTGAGTCACAGTTGTTGGAACTATTGATAAAATAGTGAATGACAGAGAAACCTGGTCCTTGAGGAGCGTGTAATCCATAAGGTTGACCTTTGAATTCAAAAAGTGTGCAGCGTGTGTGTGTGTGTGTGTGTCTTTATAAAACATAGAAACAGATGCTGGTGGTGTGGAATTAGAAGCTGGTAACAAGAAGTGGATTTCAATTAATAAAAACCATAGAAACTTAAGATACAGAAAGGGTAGTTGATCTTTCTTACAGAAATGCCCGTGTTCATTACCTATTCGAATCAGCATGTGGTAATTTTTATTTGTCAGTGAAAATCAATCAACCTCCACTGGAGAAAAAAAAGGTGGAATATTTTGGGTCATCAGTATGATTCAAGTGGTATTCTATTTTAGAAAAGTCATTTCTTTTTAAAGATGTTTTTAATATTCATGATTTGAACATTTAATTACGGTTGATATTAAATAAAAAGAATGAGCACATTTTGACTTGCAAAGTTTGTGGTTCACTAAGAATTCATTAGGCCATACTCAGGAGTTCAGGAGCCCATCTTCAGGTTTTCGGAATTCAGGAAAAGCATATTTAACTATAGATAAATGTAATTATAAAACTTTAAACTTTTAAAAAATAGGACAGTATTATAGACTACAGCTGTATTAAAATGAGGCCAATATATATTTAAGCACTATGCTTATTCCTTATAAAAATTTAAATCAAATTTCACACACAATTTTCACATAAATCACAAGGTACCGAACTCAGATTTTCTTAAAAATATTACTTGAAATTTAAAAAGGATTTCACTGTCAGAGGGATTCAAAGCATGCACCCCTTCCTATTGTGGTTACTGTAACAGCAGTAACTCAGGCACCAATTACTGTTCCCTCTGAATATTTACTACGTGCCAGGTAATTTACATATCATATTTTATTTTACTATTGCAACAATACCGAGATGAAGATACAGGTGCTTTCATTGCACAGATATGGGATCCAGCTCAAACTTGTTGTTAAGTCCCTGGACAGTTACCTAAAATTTTATTTTTTATTTTTTATTTTTAGTTTACTTGCTGTTGAAGTTGGGAAAACTAGACCTACCTCACTGTGTTATGAATTTTAAGTAAGATAATATATGTAATGCTTCAAACTCAGTGCCATAACCTAACAGTCACTAAATACCATATTTTGCAGAGGTCACCATTCGAGCAATGCTAAACACATAGATGGCTTCTACATCCTAACTACCACAAACATGTTGCAAAGTGTGTTCTTTTCTTTCCATGAGCATATGGATATTTCTGGTACGAAATTTACAAGGTACTGACAAATGCCTTCTAGAATGGCTGCCCTCGTGAAACTTCCTCAATACACACATGCATGTGTACACACACACACACACACACACACACACACATACATACAGTATATAAATTTGGATCTTATATAAGATAGACCTTTACTCAATATCATATTTTATTTGCATTTTGAGATTTAATTTTCATATAGATTTTTTAAAACCCTAAAGTGAAAGAAAAAAGAAAACACAATAGAGTTAAAGACAGAACACATAAGAGAGGAAGCATTTCTTAAATAAGACAAAATTAGAGTCAGAATGCTTACATATTGGAAGAATTTTATCACCATTTGTTAAAATAAATATTTATAAATGAAAACCACTATCTACATATTGGTTAAAATGATCAAACTTGTTTTGTTTTTTTTCTTCAATTCTTGTATCATACCTCAAAAGTCGTGAAAAGGAATTTTAGGAAATTACTGTTGAGAATTTAATAAAAAATAATTCAGTTTCAGGTAATGCTGGTCTTCCACTAGACTGTACTTCCATGCCATAAGGCACTGAGAAGGAAGGCTTATGCATTAGGCAACACTTAAGTCGCAAGTACATAGAGGTTGAGATAATAACGACCTGATATATTTTGAAGCATGTGGATACCTCCGAGGATAGAGAAGTCTAAAAAAATGCCCTGCTCTGAAGTCACACATTGTCGATATTCACATAGAAGGAAATTGCATGCATGACCTGGCTCAGATTAATTTAAATAGTTTAGGTAAATTGATCCTAAAAAAGTCACACTTGAACATGTTTTTCTTTTCAAAATGTCAATTAATCTCTCCATTTTGAAACATCTCTCAGATACCCACTTCCCTCTCAATATCCATCTAAAAAAGGCCAACAGGCAAGCAGGGCATATCTCATTACAGTAATAACAACAATGATAACAATGTATGCATATTCATAATATAATGGGAGGTACATTTATGGGCTACCTACTCGTGTCAGGGACTACTCATAGATTGCCTTCAGAAATAATCCTGTGATGGTTAATTTTAGGTGTCAACTTGGCTGGGCCATTGTGCCCACGTACATGATCCAACATTGTTCGGGAGGTCTCTGTATGGCTACTTTTTGGATGAGACTAACATTTAAATTGGTGGAATTTGAGTATAGCAGATTGCCCCTACTATGTGTGTGGGCCTCATCCAGTCAGTGGGAGGCCTGATGAAAGCAACAGATTGGCCTCTACCAGAGGGATTTCCCAGCAGACAGCCTTCAGACTTGTGTTGTGGCATCAGTTCTGCCCTGGGTTTCCAGTCTGTTGGCCTAGTCTGCAGGTTTTGGACTTGCCAGCCTTCATAATCATGTGAGCCAGCTGCTTAAGATACATCTCTCTCTCTCTCTTCCCCCACCCCCAAACACACACCCTATTAGTTTTGTTTCTCTGGAGAATCTGACTAACACAAATGCTGAGAGCTATGAATGTGTTTGTGAACTCCAAGTAATACTCCTTGGTTTCACCAATGCTCTCTATCATCTATCTTCTTCCTATTTTCCCGTCCTCCTCCTGTTTCCTCTTTCTTCTGTTTTTTAAAGAACAACATGATTTAGTCATGGAAATGTACCCTCATGCCATTCTATTCATAATCTCTATATGTTTATTTCATGTCAGCATTTGTTTCCTTAGTCCAGATAAGATAGATATTCAGACTAAGGCTTTACTTTCAACTGCCCTTAGGTCAGACCAGATTTGTCTTTACCACCTCAAAAGACTTCTAAATCTTCGCTTATCCTCCAATCCTTTCCTTTTATAATGGAAGCAACAATTATATCCTATATTTGTATTCTATATCTTATCCCTTAAATCAATCAATTATTGCCTGTCTCTTTTAAATCTCTCGTCAAATATTTATCTCTAGCCTTGACATTTTTTTCAACCTATATTTCAAATCTACATTCACATTAGGGCGGGGTCTTGGTCTGTACATTTCTGATGGTCAGGATCTCCAATGGAAACTTCTTACCTGCCTTACCTAATCCTTACCCAGGTATTATTGTAGGATGCAAGTTGTGGGCAGGAAGTCTTTAATAAACAAAGTACAAGATTATTTTGCATTAACATGGTCAGATCATCCACCTGCAAAATTTCAGGTCTTCTCAATACTTAGATCGAGGGTCCTGTCACCAGGCTTAAAGGGAAGTACTAATAATTTCTGACCTTATTATTACTTATTAATACATAGGTGCTTTATCTCCTTGGAGTGGTTAACAGTGACTATAATTAAAGAAAGATCTTAGATATTTCCTACTAATCTACTCTTATAAATAAAATATATTTTATATAATCTACTCTTATAAATAAAATATATTTTATATATTTATATATATATGTATGTGTGTGGTGTATATATATATATAAATGTTAGTATTATCACAGAGAGGTTTTATATATTTTTTTCACATTTTCTTCAGATGCATGGACATTTCAAAATAATACCATTATCATCTGTAAATTTTAAAGTTCTTGAGATAAAATGTTGAATAAAAAAGAATGTTGATATTTTTCAATAAACTATGTTGATTAAATAAGACTATAACCAGAACTAATTTGGGGGTTTATTTTTAATAAATTATTTCAGCCTTTGGGCTAATCAGAACATCTGTCTTGGATGACAGATAGTCCTAGTTTAAACCATTATGATGAAGCAGCCATAGGGAGGACTGATGAAAGCTATTAGTCCTTCAAAGGAAAAGCTATTTCTCTTTATTTCTGAATCTTCAACACTTAATGTAATCTCTAAGTATATTTAAAGGCACGACTTAAAACTTTCCCATCCTCATGACTATTTCATAAGCCTTTCTGTATTCTACTTCGTTCTAGATACTACTCCAAATTGAGAAATCAATCAAGGACCCAATCTAAAATCAACTCCAAATCTTAATATTTTTGCTCATCTCATTTTCTTTAGACCATCAAAGATAATGAAATAATTGAGCTTTTAATAGAACTTAACTTATTTCAAAGAGAATATGAAGTTTCAGAATCACTAGACCAAATTCTTCCTTTTCCACACAAGGAAATTGAGACACAGAATGCTAACCTTGCTCAGGTTCTATTTTTAAATTTGGCAAAGTCAATAGTATAGACCATTTTCTTTTGTTTATAGGTCTTTATATTCTCACCTAAAATTACCAGCCTTCTGCAACGTGATATACTCTTTACTCAGATAACTGGGAGCTGATAACCTGATTTTTTCTTGAAATAGAAAATTGTTCCACAATTCTGTAACTCTGCGGAAGTTAATAATTAAAATGTCTTAAAAGCAAAATTGAATATTTGCCAATTCAAGTCCTGATTATGTTAATTTAAATTATGAATGTATTTTTTAGTGTTGTCATGTATTTTTAAGACCTTCTGATAGTTGCAGCATAAGAATTTGAGGAAAAGATAAGTGCACTTCAAACGGTAATGCATTCCACATTTTTAATGTAATCCTTTCACCCAATATGTTTATCTTCAGTTACTTCATAATCCTTTAAAAATGATGTCTAAGATGTATCAGTAATAGACTATTTTAAGTGCTTACAAATTTATATGGTACAAAACTGAATTTTTCTGTATTTCAAAAGCATTTACTTCATAACTCTTTTTAAGTTTCTAATGTAAGAAAACATTATACAAGTAATTAAGAGAATAGAAAGTATCTACATTTATTTACATTCTAAGAATATTAAATTGAAGGAATTGTACATCTTGCTTATACATAACCTTAGGAAAAATTCAAAACACACAGAGTGATAGAGAAGGGCTAGTCCTCCAACCCGATGCACTACTCAAGGACGTGTAATACTTTTAACGTAAGCTTTGCTTCAATGAAAGCTGGTATGCTCTCCCAGAACGTTGGAGTCCTCTAGTTAACAATCATACACAGGCTTGGCCTCTGAAGCTGCTGGTTAAGAAAATTTCAGTCTTCATAATAAATCTGAGACTTCGTCAGAGTCTAACAAGTTGGAGAGTTGGGAAGTTACTAAGCAAGCTCAGTGAGAGAGGACAGACATAGGAGAGGATGAGGAGTTACAGAAAAGGAAAAACACAGTTTCAAAAAGGAAAAAAAAAAAGGAAATAAGGAAAAAGAGAAAAGATCAAGCTCACTTTGGACTGATGGCAGCATGTGAGATCGTCACAGTGACCAACATTTACGGCATGCTTACTGGAGTTGGTTCTAAGCATGTGCCATGGTGGACATTGTTTACTTTTCAGAACAATCCTAAAATACGGGTATATTTATTTCTACTTTCACATAGAAAATTGGATCCACAAAGAAGTTACGGAAACTGCCCAAGTACTTACACCAAATATTTCATATTGCTTGGATAAAGAATGGAAAAAGTTACAGAATTATTAGTTTCTACCCCTAAGTAAGAAATTCTAACCTCTTAAATTTAGCTCACACACTCACACACACAGGCCTTGACTCCCATACACACATCAAATACATGTCACCTGGGTATCCTTAACAATGAGTAACTTGACTCACTTGTCCCGCGGAACCTAAAAGTGTTCCTCTGAGGGCATCCCTGAGACTTAGCAGGAACAGACTGCTACTTTGTCTGTCTACCAACCAAAAGACTGCCTTAAAGACATCCAACCACCAAAATATTGCTTGATTTTATAACCACAACTCAGTTCTTTGTTAGAAATACAGACAATACAAGAAATTCAACAATAAATAATGTCTTGTCACAAGCTCTGAATTACCTCCATTTCGCCAAAATTGCTAAATTAATGCCCCACTGATAGTACAGTTGTAAAAACGACCCAAAAAATATTTCAATATTTTCTCATTTATTCATTTAAAAAAAGTCAATACCATGGACATACTTTTAAAGGTATTTATATCTGTTCTGTGTTTTGCAATCTATCATTTCATAGGTATAAGTATGTAAACACATAATGCAACACATAGATGATGCACTGTAGAGTTGTACACCTGCAACCTATGTAATTTTTGCCAACCAATGTCACCTCAAAAACTTTAACACTAAAAAAAGAAACAAATAAATAAAATGCTGTTTTGGAAGTAGAGATCAGCCCCCCTTTCTGCTTCGAAAAACATAATATTTTTACCATGCTAATTAAAAAAGAGCAATCCATTACTGGGCCAAAGATAGCAATGGATTTCTGGAAAACTGAAAATAAATAGAACTATACCGACAGACAGTGAAAACGGATTAAGGTGACATCTCGAGAAAACTGCCAGAAGTTCAGGGCCAGCTGTCTAGGTTGCATCCCAGTGATAACACCACTGGGGCCTTCGGACAGCTCCCCCTCCCTGTAGGGCTCTGAATTCCGATTTCTGTTTTCCTGCTTTGCAAGGCTGATCAAAGGTATGCTCAGGCTTCCAGATTCGTGTTTTTCTCCTCCAGCTAATTAAAAAAAAAAAAAGTATGGGAGTTCCCTGGTGGTGTAGTGGCTTAAGGCTTTGGTGCTCGCGCTGTCAGTGCTGCGGCCTGGGTTCGATTCCCAGTCAGGGAGCTACCCACATACCAAAAAGCAAAAAAAATAAAAATAAAATAAATAAATAAATAAAAAATACGTTGAACAAAGTATCGAGTTCCTATTCTGAACTCCCTTTTCCTTTTACATTTCAGTATCATATTTTTTTTTTTTTTACTTATTTAGCTTTCACATGATTCAAGCCTACTTGTAAAAAAATATATCTTCCAACTATTCTAGTTGCTGTCAGTGGAAGACGTCCTCTCAGAGCATTATTCAACCTACTATTAGCAGGAGCAGAAAGATTGACTTTTTCTTTTCTCTAAAACACTTTTCTTTTGAGATTGTTTACAATTTATTTATCCATTGTGTTTATTGTTTAATGTCTGTGTTCCTTCTGAATGATATTCCCACAGCAGACTCTTTAGCTCTTTTGTTTACTGATGTATTTCTGGTGCCTAAAACATATAGTAGTGGTTGTTTACTCATTATTAGCCCAATAAATAAAACCCAATAAGTAAAATCAAATGGAAGTGTTGATTTAGACAGCAACTTCTGTTTCTTTATTTTTCTAGTGTGCTTGATGTGTTTCTAAAAACAAAATACTACACATTAGAATAGATACAATAAAATATCACCCAACATAGTACCTGGCACATGGTTCACAATCAATAAATGCTGTTGAGTAAAGAAAAAACAAGTTTACAAAAAGTAGAGAAACATCCTTATTTAGATAGTACATGACTCCATTTATCAAGATACTGAGTTTTCTGCTTTTTCTCCCCTGGGATTGTCAGGCAGAGAGCACAAAGAAAGAACTAATAGGCTCTATGCTGGACATACTGTAGACACTTGATAAATACTTGTTGACATTGATAATGGCACTGGACCGGTGTGTAAAAACCTTTCTACATAGATAAATGCCTTGCAAAATAGACCACTCATTTATTCAGTAGATATATTCTTAAATAGATGAAGACAAATAAGTGCAGCAATTATATGGAATTGACTATGCCAATATAATTACTTATATTATTGATAAAACACTGAGAATTGAGTCTATAAATTAGTCTTCATTTATTTATCCATTTAATAACTGTTTAATGATTTCAAATACTTGTCAAACATCCATGTTTTGCATATAGAAAGGGAAAAAAATGAGGTAAAAGAACACGGTCCCCAAGTGCTTACAGTATAAAAAAGTCAAGAAATATGAGGCATTTAGAAAGAAATACATATTGAGGACATCCAATTTAGATCTAAAGAAAGGTTTAAAATGAAATAAAACAGCAATTTTCATTTATTGGATGAGTACATACCACAGTCTCCCTGTATTTATTTCTTTCACTGTTATCATGTCTAAAATTTTTCAAACTACACCAATCAGAGATTTCTTTTCTGGCGTAAGTAGAATGGAAAAGATGTCAAAATGAAAAAAAAAAAAAGCCACCCTTTAAACCATGTTCGCTTCAATTACTTTTATGGACACTGAGCAAGTAAGGAAATGGTTAAATGTAAATTTAGAAAAAAAATAAAAACATGAGCACATGAAATGCATTACAAGGGTCAATAATACAAAACAGGTCCAAGGAGCCACTCTTGCCAGTAGCTCTGGTATCTAGAAAGTGGGATGATCTGACAAAATAGAGGCCCTGTGACATAACCGAGATCAGGGAGAGCTCTCTTTCAGAAGAGGATTCCTGAGGATTGAACTGTGGCTTCTTCGTGCCTCCATGAATGGGCCGCGCTCCGGCTACTCTCAGGTAACAACTGTCCCACCCATTTCACCTCGACATGGTTCATGCTTTTAAAATTAGTTCATTTCCAATCAAAGGAATAAAAATGTGGTATTGTTTCACAAGTAAAAAATTCATAAGCAAACACTTACATTAAAGTGTATATGACTCACTAATGCTGATAGAGTAGGTCTGGAGAGAGTTAACGTTTTCTAGTCATTCAATAATCATTGCTCTTATTTCACACTGTAACAAGTGATTTAGGTAAAAATTATTAATAAAGATATAAGTGGTGATTGCAACTTTCAAAGCACTGTTAGTTTATTGTCATTACGTGGCTTTGATTTCAAACAAACCCAAAATAATTTAATCAGTTTAGAAATTCTGGGTGATTTTACACATATTTTACACATTCTAATAATCCTCTAATAGCATACCTTTTATGATATTTTCCCAAAAAGGCAGTTGCCTTCAGAAATACTGAAAAATTTAATCAGGTTTATATTTTATAATACCCCAGTTTCTATAAACACAAGAATATTAAACAAAGGAAAACTTTCCTACAAGGTTTCTTAAATTGTAGGTTTCTACATACAGCCTACAGTTTGTCTCTCTGTCAAATTCCAAGGATATAGGGCCAAAGTTTGAGAACAGCTGCAGTATAAAAAGTTATTATATTTCAGATCTGCCAGAAAGCATTCCCACCAATGTTACTCCAATAAATTTAACAAGAAGAAAAAATTGTAAAAAAAATTAAATTAAAATAGTACTGCCCATAACCCAAAAAGCATTTCAAAACTAAAAGAGGAAAGAGAAATTGTTATTTAATAATCAATGGATCTTTTTCAGGTGATTACTATAACTTGCTGGGTATTTAGAAGGGAGCAAAACAAACCAAACTAAGTAAATCCCTAACTTCCTAAATTTTATATTCTAGTTGGGGGAGAAAGGCAGTAAGAGCACAGAGGTAAAAATTAAAATGTATCCAAGTTATATAGAGTAATAAATGGTGCTGAGTACTGAGGACATGTTGATGAATAGGTGGCACTCGAAAAGAGGGTCTACATCGATGTCCTCACGGAGAAGTTGGCAGCAAAGAAAAAGTAGCATCTGAGGAGGTGTGTGAACGAGACCACACAACCAGCTCTCTAGGGGAAATTTACTGCTATCAGAGAGATCGGTTTTGAAGACTTAGGAGGATTTCACTATATAATTAAGTTTTTGTCAGTATAGATTCAAGGATGACAAATTGTGTATGGACCATAGATGGGGGAGGACAAAACCGAGAGAACAAATGGAAAGACACTGACAAAATTCAGGTGAGAGGAAGTCATGGCTTGTACCAGGATAGCAGACGGTAAGAAGGTTTACGAGTCCGGGTGTCTTCTAAACACGAAACAGAGAGAATTTGATGTAGCGTTTAAGAGAAAGAGGAGAGTCGAGTGAGATTCTCAGAACCAAAGCCTAAATAACTGGAACGACAGAGTGATCAATTACCAAAGTTGGTAAAACTTGCAAGACGGTTTTTTTTCCTCTAGGAAAAAAGAGAGCTTAATTTAAGACAAGTTAAATTTAAGATCTGCATTAATCATCCCAGCGAAGATGTTGAGTCAGCCGTCGGGTGTATGAGACCAGAAACCAAAGGAGAGTTGGGGAGACAAACGTCCACCGAGATCATTAGCATATAACCTGTGGGGTGTCACAGCCATGAGGACTGAAGACAGCGCGTGACAGGGTTTATTTTACAGAGATACACGGGCCAGACACTCAGGAAATACGAAGTTTTAAGAGAGCCAGGGTGTGAAGAGGGGCCGGGCGGAGCTGCCTGAGAACTCGGCGAAAAGTCAGGAGCCCTGGGGTCCTGGGAATGAAGCAAACACTCAAGTAAAAGGGCGTAATTAGTGCCACTGCTCGGTCAGGTGAGATAAACAGGGAGAAGGAAGCATTGGTGACCTTAATGGACGTAGTTTCCCTGCAGGTGTGGCTATGACAGCTGGCCTGGCCTGGTTCCTATGAGAAGGGAAGGACAGAAAACAGACATGGGTCAACCCTTTCAAAGGAGGATTCCATAAAGGCGAGGGAGGAAAGGAAGCAATCTCCAAAGAGGGAAGCGGGATTGAGAGACTTTATTTCACCCCCAAGATGAAAGCCTGTCAGTACACTTCCGACGACGTTCTCCTAGTAAACAAACACACGCACACGTTGATGACGCGGGCGAAGGGGTAGGAAAGCGGAGACTTGGGCTAGACGTGAGCCAGACAGATGATGAAACCTGAAGGACAGACATTTCCTTCACATCAAGAGGAGAGAAATCAGATTATGTAAAAATGTATGCAAGTAGGTGGGCAGCTTTGCTGTGGGAACTGTGGAAGTTCTCTTCTGATTACTTTTGAATTTTTCCAGTAAAACAAGCAACGAGGCCATCAGCAAAGAATTATGAAAAGGGAAAAGAGTGTTGGAGATTTGAAGGGAGAGGAGAAGGTGAGACATAGTCCCAGGAAGAAGAAAAGTTAATGGCATGAAGACTACACTATGACTTCCATGTAGCATTAGGAGACAGTTGGCGCTGTTGGGCATGGATTTAACATAAATTTTATCAGCAGTTCTGAACTTCTTTTTCAGTACCCACAGCTGCAATACCATATGTATAGAGTAGACGGAGATGTGAACTGGCCAAAGGCTCTGGGGTAGCTAAGTAACCTAGAACTTTAAAGGTCTCCTCTCTCCTATAATTTCTCTTCTTACCTCAGTAGGAAAAGTGTATCTACTTTAAATAGTGGGAAATGTGACTTTTTACCAGATAAAGATCTTCCAACTTATTGTTTATGCCCTGAGTTATCTGCAAATCTAGGCTTAAAAGTACCAACAATTATAGCTTTTTACATAAGCCTTTATATTTTAGTATAATTTTAGACTTACAGAAATGTTTGAACAAAGTATTCTCAGACACTCCATGTATACTTCCCCCACTACCGTTAAAATTTATCACAGATAATTTTGTTAAAATTATCACAAAATAATAAACCAATGTCGATACATTTTTATCAACTAAACACCGTAACTTCTGCAGCTTTCTTTAGTTTTTACCAAATGTATTTTTTCCTGTTCCAGGATCCCATCTACAGAAATACCTTACATTTAGCCATTGTGTTTCCTTAGGCTCTTCTCGGTTGTAACACTTTGATATTTCTTTGTTTTTGATGACCTTTTCGGTTTTAAGGCGTACTGGTCAGGAATTTTTGTAAACATCCCTCGATTGGGATTTGTCTCATTTGTTCTATTCATTAGAACAGGGTTGTGTGATTTCGAAGGGGGACCACAAAGCTAAAGTGCCATCTTTATCACGTCATATAAGGCGACATACTATCAACAAAACATCACTGTTGCTTTAATTTCCATCACCCGGATGAGGAGTGTTTACTAGGGTTCTTCACTGTCGAATTAGCTCTTTTTCTTTCTTTCCACTGTGTAATCTGGGGAAGGACATTTCTATGCACAGCCCGCACTCGGAGGGGCTTTACGCTCTCCTCCTTGAGGTCAGAGTATCTACGTAAATTTTCTGCTGCACAGATTTACCTATTAGTCCCCATTTATTTATTTAATCACGTATTATACATTTGCATCGGCTTATGGGTACTTACTGAATTGTTTGGGTTAAAATACAAAAATACTGCCCCATTTCTTTTGCTGTTCACACTGTCCAGGCTTTAGTCCCTGGGAGCACTTCCAGTTGGTTCTCCGTCACTTTGACATACACATGTCACTGTGGGTTTTTAAACTTTTGCTGCATTTTACTTGTTCGAGCACTTTTTCACTTTCTGGCACACAAAACATTCCCGGCTCACCTTGTATATTCCCTACCCCAGGCCTAGACTTAGCCATTTCTTTAAGGAGCTCTGAAATTTGAGACATTTTCAAGTAAAAAAGACTTCTTTTTTCTGTCCTAGTATTCCTCTCTAAGGCAAGGGATACCTTGTTTTCTATGTGAAAATTTCAATGAAGCAGATATACAGATTATAATATAACAAAGTATAGCTGCAACACTAACAGTAAGGAAAATACAGCAGACATAGCTCACATCTACGTAGACCAGTGGTTCTCAACCTTCCTAACGCCGCGACACTTTAATACAGTTCCTCGTGTTGTGGTGACCCCCAACCATAAAATTATTGGTAGCTGCTCTCTACACACGTGTGACTGGTCCGCATAAGTACACTATGGCGCCAACCCTGTCACATACACCTGTATTTGTACAGGGTGTAAGGGGTCGCGCCCCCCAGGTGGAGAAGACTCTCATAAGACCAGACACCATTGTAAGTGCCTGAATTAACTCAGTTAATATTCACAACAACCCTATAAAGCAGTGTGATGGGCTCTCTGTGAAATGTCTTTTATGTAATGCTCACGACAAAATACCACAGGTAGTTAATTACCATTCCTCCCATTAGACAATTATTAAAACAGTTGTTCCCTTGGCTACACTGGTGTTGGAATAAACAAATCAGATTCTCTTAATTATTTCTATTTCAAAATAATGGAATTAGATGTTAATATCTAAAGGTTCTTCTAAATTGAAAATGATTTCCTCAGTTTCCCTGATTAGGTTACATGCTTTTGTCTCTATATTCTTTTTGCATCTGTGTATGTGCCTGGTATTTATCACATCAAACTAAGTCAGCCAGAAAAAGTTGAGAAGCTGTAACTTCACTCATATACGGGATTTAAAACTAAAAGCAACAAACAAACAAGAGAAACAAATAAAAACTTAGAAACGTGGACAACCAGGGGTAAAGAGAAGTGGTAGAAGACGTTAAAGGCGGTCCAATAGATGGTGATGAAAGAATTGACTTGGGGTGGTGAGCACACAGTGCAATATATATGGAGATGATGTATTAAAGAATGGTACACTTTAAGTCTAGATAATTTTACTAACCCAGGTCATCTCGATAAATTTAATTAAAAATTATTTCTTTATGTCTCTCTGTTTTATTTACCTACGTAATCAAGTCTCATTTCTTGTATCTATGATAAAGGAGATACAACTTTTAGTTTAATGAGTAAACAAATAAATAGGTGGGACACCAATGCTAATACCAGGGGTTTTCATATCCAAGACACTCACTAAGTTATTTTTAAAAGTATTAAAGAGAATTAAACATAATTACTAAGAGTTCTCAGATTACACCATATCTATATTGTTAGTCTTATAATTAGATATTTTAATAAACTTGAATATCATAAAAAAGGACATTTTTAGAAAAGGAGAAGACAATAGATATTTCTCTGATTTTCTTTATTAAATGTATTTCTAAGATACAATACTAAGGAGGAAAGCAAATGCTACTTTCTAAGCAAGAGAAATTTACATAGAGTAATTGATTTAGATTTCAATCCAGTTTTACCAGGATATATTTTCAGTATAATTTATGACTGCTTAATTTTAAAATACTTATTGTATTTTTAAAGGTAGATTGGTAAAGATCAGTCCAATTCTCTTTTTAACTTATCGAATGCCTGAGCTTTAATTGAGTTTATCCATCAAAGTCACATTTCATTTGGAGAATGGCTGTCAGACACAGCAGTTAGTAATGATGAAGGAAAGGATTTTAAATTAACTAACAATAGTATCTTAGGACAAAAATTAAGTCTATATTCATGATCAACATAGAAATTTAATTCAAATTAAAAAAAAAAACAGTTCAATGCTGAGTGATAGTCGAATATCAGCTAAAAGCAGTATCACCATAAATTAAAGGAATATAACAGGAAGATATTCAAGCCTAGTAAATGTATGTGTCCTAGCCTGCCATTCACAGACTGTGTCAGTATGTAGATTAAAATGTTAAGTCAGGAGCTTGACAAATAACTTATGTAAAATTCAATATGCTTTGATTTGCATATTTAACAAACTCATTAATGGTAATATATAACTCTCAATATAATCGGGGTACAAAATTCTTTCCCTTGGATAGTTTACACCAAGCAGCTTAAAGAATGGAGGATCAGAAGGAAGGTACATACACACCTTCTCTGTATCACCTGGGTAGTGATCACTGTGCAGGGCGGGGGTGTGTTATTGCCCCATTTCTCGAAAGCATAGTGGAAAGAGCTATTTTTAGGCAATAGCAGAACATAAGTTGCACGCCCCTGGGAGTAAGGGTTGTTACGGTAGGGGAGGCCAAGTGAAAACCTCTGGTTATCGAAAAAGTAAATTAAAGCAATATTGCACCCGTAGAGAACATCAGAGGCCCGTGCCACCGTGTGGGGCTTGAGAAACGCAGGAGTCCTGACTACCAGTGTGTCCATCAACTCGCCTATCTGGCCTGTGCGGAAGACAGACGTATTCAGAGAAGGGCCGCGGGTTATCGTAACGTCATAACGCGGTGGTAACTGTTCTGAACGTTCTGTGTGTGTGTGTGTGTGTAACATGGACTACAGCTCTTGATCCAATTAAGCCACTGTTTTCTTTATTTATTAATAAAGACCCTCTGAAGTTGTTTCCTGTCAGCCAGCATGGCCAACGATAGATCTGCACAGTCTTACTTCAGGGCCGTATCAACTCCTCATCCCCGTGCCATAACCTAGTCCACGAGGAGTTGATCCACTTGCCCTTCCACAAGACATCACATGGTCCATTATGTGACAGTTTCTTGCACTTGGAGCCAGTGAGCCAGAAGCAACATCTGCTTTAGACACCTTGGCAAGATGTACGTGAGCCGACTGGGAGAACGTCAGCCTCTGAGTAATTCTGGTACCTGCCACTTTGGTGTCATTTCTAGGGATTCAGTGCTCTGGGCCATGTCAATATAATGAAGGAAAAGTTGTTGCATCTGGCCCCTTTTAGAACTAAGAAAGAAGTGTATTGACTGTTATTTGGGTGTGTTACTCCTACCAGTTACCGAATAACTCAAAAGGCTGCAGTTTTTAGTTTTTTCAAAGAAAGAGAACACTTTTCAACAAATCCAAAATGCCATAAAAGCTGACCCACCCCTTGGGTTTATCAATGACAAGACCTCATGGCCCCAGATGCTGGTGACAGATAGGAATGTGTGGGGCAGGCCCTCAGAGATGAATGACAGCACAGGCCTTTTCGATTTGGATTAGCACTACGCCAGCCACTACAGGCAATTAATCTTCATTTGCGAAACAGCTTCTGGCTCCCTGCTTCACTCTAACATAGACTGAGTGTTCGACCATGAGCCACCGAGCCACCAAGTAGCCATAAACGACTTTATGCCACTTTCATGTCATTCCCTTTTATCTTGAGAAGATTGATATGCATAACCCTCTGTTTAATTTATAATGACTGGTGATCAGTTGTCAGTGATTGATGGGCTCCTTGGGATCTTCTGCTTTAACTATATGGTTACCCTGCTCAACTAGAAAGACCAACTATAATTTTCAAATAAGACTATTTCTGTAAACCCAAGGTTCCCAGACCCACTGTTCATAGCCTCTCATGCTGGTCAGTATTGGTCACCCTTTAGGAGACTGCTCATCACTGAATAATCATCTAAGGATGTGGCCATCCATTTGCTTTTTTAATTTTGGGTGGTGAGAATTATATTGTTGGAGTGCTGTTATAGAAAGGGGATGAACAAGTTAATGTACACATTTGGTTGCAGCTGGCTAATGTGGGAGTACCATCACTGTTTTATTCTAATGCAACTCAACAATTGAAACTAATCAAATTGAGTACAAATTTTCTACCTCCCTTTGGTGTAATACAAGAATATATTTAATTGTTATTTTCATTATCTTTTCATTTTAAAACACTTTTAAATGTTACGCATTTTTGCAGATTAAAAAAAACCAACCAAAAGCACCTCTAAGCAGAGATGATGTTCTTTCTTTATACACGTCAGACCGTCACAGTCCTTTCAGATTTCAACATAGACGCCCCATTTCTGATAACATGGGAGTATGGTGGTATCATATTTAAAATATATTATGCAACCCTTTGTCTTTTTTTCGGAATTTTAATACTTATCTTTCTTTTCCCCATCACTCAGTTACCAAATTTACTCAAGCAGCCAGTAATTCTTGGCGGATGGCCTTAAAGAAGAAACATAACAATTGCAAGAGCAAATAGCCAGTGAATATTGTCCTGGGCTCTGTGTTTCAAATGCCTGGCTCTCAGGAAATGATTCATTCATTAATTAATATATATGTTGGCCACCTGCAATAGAGACCCACCTTAATAGCAGTCAACAGAACTAGAAGCCTATTCTTTGGCACAGGAAGCCCAAGCTTATGTGGGTTATGGTTCTGCTTTTGAAAAGCACCAGGGTTCCAGATGCTTCCCTCCTACTGTATGCCCCCCATCATTCACGTTGTCTGAGACAGACGACCACCACAGCTGTCCGCGAGACCGCAGAAAGGGGAACGGGTACAGGAGGAGACATCGCCGCCGGTTCCTGGAGGCCAAGCAAGGGTGTTGGACACGTCACTTTTTCTCGTATCTCACTGGCACAGAATTTTGGCGGTGCCACGTGGCTATCAGGAACAGCATGCTTTAGGGAGAAAATTGGTCATTTGTAGGAAAGGGTGTTGGAAAGGGGCTTCTGGTGGAAGAGAACTGGATTGGGAGGGTGGAGCAGCAGGGGAGAAGACACACCGGGGATTCCACTGACAGGCATGACCCGGGCGACACAACGTGGGGCGGAGAGAATAGAACACTCACAGGGATTCACTGAACCCAACTGAGGACAGGAAGGTTGATCTTAACACGGAGTATCAGATATTTAACATTAAATAACTTGTGTTCCTGTTATATTCATTGTTTCCAACTCCAAGATTTTGGAACGACCTCACAACAAGCCTCGTGTGTTTAGGCTTTTGGGGAACATGCACAGGAGGGGGCTGAGACCACACGTGGGTGGACACTGCAACGCGGAGAAAGCCACCAAGGCAGGACGGATGGCAGGAGACGAGGACACGGAAGGGTCCAGAAGAGACTGAGAACATAGGACAGTGTGAGGACTGTGTAGAATTCTAGGAAGGACTCCAGGCTCTTCTATAGAAAAGGACACGGAATAAAAACACAAATGTATCTTAACCTGGACCTTCACAGGTCGATAAGCCCAGCCAAGGAGTGACTGATGGGATCTTAGGAGACCTTCCCGGCGGGGAGGGCCACTGTAAACGCATCAGCAAGTCGTGTAAGTAGGGAAGAAAAAGTTCATCAGAAATCAATTAGGAATATTATAATTATAGTCTTTCAGTGAAAGCAGCAGATCACATAACATAAAAGTTTCAGCAGAGCTGTTAAGTGCATTGACTAAGATTTTGCAGCAGAGCTCACAGCAAGCCTGGCCTTGTGGCACTGGCTTAAGTGTCCTTCCCACAGGATTACATCTCCTCAGATTCTAAAGTCCCCCAAGGCACTTAAATTCCTTAACTAACACTTAGCTTGCCCGTCCATAAATTTTCCTTGCTCAAAATTGCCTGTCCTCACATTTTCAATAAAGTACTTAATGAATTATTAGTGAATAATTATAATAATGACTTTATTTCTCATAAAATTAAATTATCCACATATACTAGATGTAAATAAATTATACATACTCTCTTCTAGATAATCATCATTCATTTGTTCGATTACAGAACATCTACTGAACACCAATCGCAGGTGTGAGCATTGTTCTAGATGCCGGAAAAAGCAGGGCTGAGCAGAGCAAACACGTTCTCACGTGAGCGACGTCTCCTTGGGGAGCGTCAGTGCAAGGCCACTCTTCGGGCATCAGCGTGTATTAGGTGGCAGCTGATCAATACAACAGGTAGAGCATCTAACGCCTGCCGAATGCTTAATCGGTGCTACTGTCCGTACTTAATTCCTTAATTTACTCTTCGCGCTAAGCTTGGGAGACGGGTGGCCCTCTGTTTTACAAATGAAGAAACTGAGAGAAAACGAGGAAGGAACTCACTGAGGTGGCACGGAGGTGGGGGAGCCGGGAATGAGCCCCAGCGGCCGGGGGCCAGCACACGCGGGTCCGCCCTGTGGGGGGCCTCTGCCCACCCCCCTGCGGAGAGCTGGAACCTTCGCGTAAGACGAGATCTAGTGTCGCTTGCAGGGTTGATGCTTATCCCCACGAGTACACCTTCCACACGCAAGCACGTGTCTGTAAGACCCAGTCGTGGATAAAAACAATGTGAGGGAACAGGATTACTCAGCGCTCTCCGGGAGGAGCCGAAGCCACAGCATAAACGGGGAGGGAAGCATCTCCCGGCCCTCAGAAGGAGCCCCCCGCCCACACTGGGGCCCGGGCGGCGGGCACGGGGTGCTGAGAGAAGCCCCACGCCCGCTCTCCTCCAAGGGCAACACTCCGCGGCGGGGTGACAGACGTGGCCCTGGGAAAGTGTTTGCAGCCGGAAAACGTGACAGGAATGGGACCCCCCACCCCGAGGCCTGCTCCAGGCCAGCAAGCCGGCCTGCCAGCCCGTCACAACCCGGGCGACAGCAGGCGCACGTGCCAGTAACGGCCTCAGGGGCAGCGGCTGATCCGCTGTCCCGATGGCCGAGCCGGGAGGCGATGCCCGCCTGGACTGGCTATAGCGTTCTGCCATTTTCAACAACGCCCTTAGACTGACCTGTGACTTTCTTATCTGCAATAAGTGGGTATTAAAAGATACCTTACATAGGAGACTTTCAAAAAAAAATTGGGGGGGGGGGGCAATAATGGATGAATGAAAATAACGGAACTAGAACCTCCTCATCAGACACCAGAGAACTACAGGTGTAATTTGCAGTAAAAGATTTCTAAAGACAAGTTAATTTTCAGGTATTTAGCCCAGATAATCGTGCGCTGCTCTTCGCTAAAATTAAAATGGGGTACAAGCACAGTGTGGGCCCAGTTTTCGGGGGATGCAAGTATCAGGAGGGAAGAGACAGTCTCAAAATGCTCACCATTCCTCCAGATGCTCCCCGTCCCAATCGCAGCCCAACGTGCCCTGGAAGCGGCCTGCCCCTGCAGGTGCCGACGACCTCGTCCCTAACGTCCCACGTCGGGTCTGAGAACCGCAGGTGGCAACACGAAAACGTGTGTTCCACACTAACACCATTTATGCACCGCCCAAACTCACAGAAGTAAGATCTGCCGAACCCCTCTTCTCTCACCTCCCTGTCAGTAGCTTACATCTTAGGTCTCACAGTCCCTCAGGTCTGAGACGAAAAGGGGGGAGCAGGAAGACCTATGACATCCTCGGATGGCTCCCACTCAGACACCTTATTTTCAGTTTGTCTCCTCTCTCACAGACACTCCGGTACGTCCCAGAGAAGGGACAGCTGCGAGGACACAAAACGCGATCGAATGTGCCACTGACAGAATTTACTATTTTCTTTGTCACAGCTAGCTCCCCGCTTTCCACGCGTGGCTCCCAGACAAGCTCCGCTACGCCGATGGCTGTCACGCGTCCCTCGGAGGCAAAGGGATGTGTGCCTGGGCTGAGCAACACACTGGACCCGTTAGGCCCAGTGATTTTTCTCTAAACCATGTCCCCTACACTTGCTACAGTTTCTCTCTCTCTCTCTCTCTCTCTCTCTCTCTCAAAGACATAAGCCAATCAAAGTCAGTGGTCACGGATCAGGTAGCAAGTGACTATTTCGTTTCAATCGGCGTTAATGAGTATAAGTGAAGAGAAAACTATTTCTCCTCCCCATGCTGTTTGAGAACACACTGGAGGACCTAGGCTCAGTTTTGAAAAACAAAATGAATCAAGGAAGACAAAAAATTAATCAGTGTCATCCCAATAAATCTACCAATAAATAAAATAAAAATAAAAAACAACATTAAGGATCTGTGGGAGGATACATCGCTATGGAATGAAGTATTAGAAGCGGCCTCAGGTATTTGTACTCACTCAGAGAATATTCAATTAACAAACTCCACCCTGACTTAGGCTGCTTTCAAGGATTAAAATGATAATTAAATCCATTATTTATATTCGTTTTAACATGGAAGGATTTTTAATGTTCTTCACAGATCTGCTTTGTTTACTGATTAGCTAAACAGAAAAATTATTCAACTGTCAGATTTCTTCAACTTGTAGAAACAATAAAAACAACATAAAAAGCATTCATTCTAGTTCATAGTGTCACCATAATAGTTGTGTATCACTTAAGGCGAGCTTCTTCATATGCCTCAAAAGTGCTATGACATCTAAATAAAGCATAGTAAGTCTGTAAACTATATACATAATCTCTGATTATTTAATTTCAAAAAAGGAAAGAAACTGGGTCCCGCTGCCCCCACCCCTTCTTTGGGGGTACAAAGTCCAACACAGTGGTTCATAGTAAGGGGGTGTATTTTCATGTAGCCTGGCTTTGCCACTTAAAAATTTGGGGACTCGACTCCTCAGTTTCTTTGTAAGTAAAACAGAGCAACACTTACCTTTCAGTGTTTTGTGAGAAACTTATCTTTCAGTTTTACACAACAAAATGCCTATAGATTGCTAAGTAGAGTGTCCTTGTTAAGTGCTGATCAACTCAATGATTTAACAGCTATGAAACTTACACAAAAATAAAAAAAAACATTTGAATAAAAGATCAAGTAGGAGTAACAAACAAATACTCTCAGTTACAAAATACATTTTATCTTTTTCAATTGAGACTTGGAGAGAATATCTGGAAAGTATCCAGACGTGTAACAAGAAAAATAGAGGCATTTATGGCTGGATATTTTCTGGACAGCCCTCGTGTGTGTGTGTGTGTGTGTGTGTGTGTGTGTGTGTGTGTATGTGTGTAGACAAATAGATGTTAATAGGTGATAGAAATAAACTGAATACATGTACACATTCTACACACAAAAAAATTATCAATCCACCAAGGCATTTCTATATTTGAATGTGGGAATGCTTTGGTTTGCTTATAGCAAAACATTTTCTATGTAAATGAATTGCTTCTTCTGAAGCTGTATTCTTGTCAGATGTATAACACATAGAAAATAGCTAGAATTCAGCCAATAATAGCATATTATCTCACAGGCCCAACTTTCATTAAGAACGATGATGAACAGCATTAAAATGTGTGAAGAGTAATTTAAATTATGACTTTTTTTGACAGAATAATAAGAGTTTGTCATATTTATAACAAGTACAGACTCGATGACAACAACAAAATAACATGCATTTCTAAATCATTTTGAAGATAACAGCAAACAATTTTTTTCATTAGTAATTAGATTTTAGGAAATTGAAGGTAGAAAAAGAGTAGGAAGAATGATTTGGAAAATACATACTTCCATTTTAGAACTATAGTTGTAAGATCCAGAATTGAACTCCTTAACTTCTCTACTTATGCTGTTCCTAGAGCAAGCCTATTTGTTTCTAGTTTTCCAAATAGGGTTCCTATTTCTGTAGCCTACTGTTAACTTTAAAGTGATTAGCCATATTTTGATACATTACAAGTAAAGCCACTTGAAAACAAATAACGTACTTCCAAGAGGTCTGACAATTAAGTTCGCGACTTGCACCATGCACTTACGTTGGCAGCACTGTACAAACAACTCGGTCAGGTGTCATAACCTTGGTGTATCTGTGTCTCACAGTTGTGTTCATGTTGACGTGTGGCGGTGTCTTGCTGAGTGGCGTTCATTATTGCTGTTGGCCTATTTTTGTGTGCTGTCACGAGAATGTCAGAGCTTGAATTAGAGCAATGAACAAACATCAAATTGTTTGTTAAACTGGCAAGAATGGAAGTGAAATCAGGGACATGTTAGTCCAAGCAAATAGGGATAATGCCACGAAGAAAATGGCAGTGTACAAATGGATTAAATGTTTTTCTGAGGGGAGAGAAAGCGTCACTGATGAAGAGAAGTCAGGGTGGCCAGTAATGAGCAGAACTGGTGAAAACATTGCAAAAATTCATCGAATTGTGTATCAAAATCGTCAGCTGACTGTGAGAAGTATAGCAGACCAAGTAAACATTCAGAAAGAAACAGTTAAGAAAAATCTTAACTAAAAATCTTGGCATGAGAAAGGTGTGTGCAGAAATGGTCCCAGAGGAGCTCACTGATGAACAAAAGCAAAGGAGAGTTGAAGTTTGCCAAGACCTTTTGGAGAAGCAAGATGATGTTTTGGGCCGTGTTATCACTGCTGATGAAACATGGGTGTACCAATCCAACCCTGAAACAAAGCGTCAAAGTACATAACGGAAGTCAGCCAATTCTCCGCAACCAAACAAGTTCCTTCAGTCCAAATCAAAGAGTCAAAACGATGTTGCTAAACTTTTTTGATAGTAAATGAATTGTTCATTATGACTTTGTACTAATTGGACAAACAGTCAACCAAGTTTTCTACTTGGAAGTGCTGAAAAGGCTCTGTGAAAATGTTAGATGGAAACAACTTGAAATCTTCGCCAACCACTCACAGCTCTTGCATCATGACAATGGACCTGCTCACACAGCACTGTCTGTGAGGAAGTTTTTAGCCAGAACACAAATTACTATATTGGAACCCCCTTCCTACTTACCTGATCTGGCCCCCAGTGACTTTTTCCTTTACTTGAAGATAAAGGAAATATTAAAAGAAAGACATTTTGATGACATTCAGGACATCAAGGGTCATAAGACAAGAGCTCTGATGGCCATTCCAAGAAAAGAGTTCCAAAATTGCTTTGAAGGGTGGACTAAGCACTGGCATTGGTGCACAGCTTCCCAAGGGGAGGACTTCGAAAGTGACCACAGTGATATTGACCAATGAGGTATGTATTAATAGCACTTTCTCTAGGATGAGTTCGTGAACTTAATTGTCAAATTTCGTATGTGTTTCAGTGTTTAAGCTATGGCTTAGACTTGTCATTAGGCATCTGCTTTATGATTTGAAATTTTACTTTCTATATCACTTCACCAAAATTTCTAGAAACTTCCATGAATAGCATATTTTTCCATGTATATAAAAACACCTACTTTTCTAACCATACGTTAAGAAACTCTCTCAACTGGTTACTCCCATGTGTAAGACGACCCCCAATTTTTGGTCTAACAATTTTAGACAAAAACATCGTCTTATACACAGAAAAATACAGTATTTAGAAATACTGGAAGAAAAAACTCTAATGTGTTTCTGAGAAGTTTAGAGATTCAAAAAGATGGTATATAGGAAACAATATTCAACAGAACTTGAATTAATTTCTGCCTGCTGGGAGATCGCTGTTCATCCATTTCCTTGGGAAAAATCGCATTACCTAGATGTTGTACTTACAACCAAGATTCCCGTGTCTGTTTTTGCTACTGAACAAATACTCCAAGGATAGAGACACAGTTACAGGGACTTGGTGGTAGTTCTCTGTGGCTTCTGATAAAAATTTCTGGCAGCCCTCCTCGTCTTAACTTTCTTAGAGCCCTTCCTTAGCTCAGGAGTAAGAATGTGAACCAAGCGAGGCTAGGCTCTGTCTTCTGGTGCTTTTCCATCAGAGCAAGCAGGAAAGTCCGCCTTCACCCTCTGGCCCTGGGGTCTGGTGGATAGGATACCAGATTCATCTGTTTCTGCCCACCCAACTAATACTGCTCGAGTGCATGTGATGAAATACTGTGCTGCAGACTGAGGAATGAGCTATTAATCTCACAGCCTTCATGAAGTTTCTATCTTGTCCATGAGAGAAGGATAATAAAATAGAACTAGCTCCAACGAAGAAATGTTTTATTTGATTTGTGTGACCTACCTACCCTGTTAAGTCGTCCGAAATTTGTATTTCATCTGCAAACTCTTATTTGTCACATACTTGGTTTCAACCAGTTGGCATGTGGTGTCTTGTCCTCTTAATCCAAAATTTCCAAAGGAAAATTAAAAAGTTCACTATTAGAAGTATCACAGATTATAAAGTTATATGAATATTAACATTTCTTCATTTTTTAACTCATTCTCTCAATTTATAGACCATAAGAAAATACACTGTGTGTGTTTTCACTAAAATAAAAACATTTACTTATTAGTCCAGTTTTTAAATTATTAAAAGAATTTGAGAATTAAGCTAATCCATATTTGTTAGGAAGATGATTGGTATAATCAGCTTCCGGTTTTTATAAATCTGTAATCCAGAGGACATTTTCTAAAATTAGTAGAGCTATATTTACATATTTCTTAATGTAACATGCAGAGTGAAGTAAGGTTTTGACTATACAGTCAATATATTAAAAGGTAGAACAACAAAGTCTATATACACTAGTAGCTGAATCCTCATAGAAATAATGACAAGGTCAAATTTATCAAATGAAAAACTATTTACCGAGTCCCTACCTTACACAGATGCTCTCTGCGTTATTTTTAAGTGTTCATAATAACTTAAGAAAAGGTCACTTTCCCCAAGGACCTAACAATCTGGTTGGGGAGAGCAGATTTGTACATGAAAAATGTAAAAAGAAGGATTTAAATAACAGCTTTGGAACACAAATAACGTTCAAGAGTGCAGAAAGATTTTTCTGTACAGGACATAATTAATTATAACAGTAAAGGATTAGGTGTTTTGGAGCAACTGTTTCAAAAGTTTTTCTGTTTCTCTATTTTCATTCACTATCTTTGTTTCTCTGTATACTACATAATTATTAAAGAAAACTTGAAAGATATTTAAAATGCAGCACCCACCTATCACTATCCCAGCCCTAGATCCATGGGTCTGTGCATATTTCTTCCATACCTATGTTACACATATTTGCATACTTTTGTGTGCATAACCTTTCCATACGTGTGTAGGTAGCTTTTCCATATAGAACAAGAGGGTAGCCAATATATTTATCTCCATTGTTAAAGCCATATCTCTTTAAATGTGCAAACTGATGCACACTGGCTGAACACTGATGAACACCAGGGATGTTTAGTGTTGTCTGAGAGGGCAGGTGGGGGTGTTTTCCATGCTGTTCGATGCTGAAAGCAAACGAGGAGCAAGAGAAGTCTGGAGCATAGTGAACAGCCTGTGACAGGAGGACACGGTAAGAAATGGGACTAGGAAACGTTTCGCCCATCGAATGGTGAAGTATGGAATCGGAGTTAAAATGTTTGCTTTTGACTGTAGAGAACACAAAACCACTGAAGATTAATAGGCAAGACAGATAGAAATATTTTAGGATAAACAAGAACCCAAGTGGGAGTCTCTAAAAGCAAAGAATCTATAGGCAGAGAATACATTTAAGAAGTTATTTAAATAGTAGAAGTTTAATGTAATAAAGAGAAAACTAATCAGGTAACAGTAAAAATATACAAGAAATAGACAGGATAATAATTATGCTTGTTACCAGATAGTAACCACAAGGATATAAAAACATTTTAACATTCAAATGAAGCCAAATAAGAAAATAATACAAAGATATATATTTATAATGATTTTAAATTGCATCAACATGCACATATACATCTATATATTGGATCTAAGGTTCTGTGTTCATAACAAATTTTGGAATTGAATTTACAGAACTATTTCTATTCCTTTTCAGCTGTCCTGGAAAAATCTAGCCATAATGCCTCTATTTTCATATTATATGGCTGGATACTTTTTGGACAGCCCTCATATATCAATAACTAACAAAAGAAATTTTATTGAGATCAAGAAGGCAACTCTTCATATAATATGTGCCCACAATTTAATAACCTTTTATATTTTGCACTTCATGTCAACATAATGATTTGTTCTTTGCCTTAAAAATACTTCCAACATTATTGTGTATGAGATTCGGACTGAGTAGTTAAATATGTTGATTTTTTTTCTATATCATTTCCCTACTATTCAAATGATATATAAAATCTTAAGCAAGATTAATTTAGTACTGAATAATTGTGGCACATGTGTAAAACATTAACACTGCCCTCTACCCATCTTGCATATTTCACATTTATTTGTTTAAAAAATGAGCAGTGCCACGTGGCTTCAAGCATCTGGCATACAGATGGAGAATTGTGGGTACCAAAATATCAGATCTATTTTGGTGAAGCAATGAATACTCCTGCGCATGTTGTCATTGAAAAGGAAAGTCTGATAGTTTCATGCAAAGTGCAATTGCAAAAAAACTTATGCGGATGCTTTAATGGGTGCCACTTGAGATAAAGATCTTTAGATAACATACAGTAATTTAAAATGAAAATCCAAGATTGAAACAGCACCTGATGGAAACTAAAGAGTTATCATTAGGTGGAAGCAGATGATGATGGGCTTAAGAGCATGGGTATTCCTTTTGGCAAAAAGACCTGCTTCCTCCTGTAAGCTATTAGACATGTCCATAGAGAGAAAAACAAGATGCAGGATCACTGACTGAGACTCCAGAGAAGATGTGAGTGACTAAATGAAATCAAAGTTTTAGAACCAAAGTCATCAGGAATTTGATAGAAAACTAAGTAGGGATACTGTGAAGAATCACTATGCACTTTTTAGATTAGGCTACCTGAAACCCTTCAGATTTATTTACCACTCAACTTCCTATCTCCTTAGTTCTATATTGTTGCTACCTTTTAGGACTTGAGCCTGTCACTGATTCCTACTGTCACAAGATTTTGTTTTTGAATGCACATGAGATCCTCTATATTTTGTTGAAAGTAGAGTGTCAAATAGAACACACAAAAAGCAGAACTCCAACATCCGGGAAATTCAAGAGGCAGTCTGGGTCGTGCAGCAATTGTGTGAACCACACACTTGTGTAACTACACTGTACAAAGGGAGGAATTAAAAACAGAAAATGCATATGTAAAGACATACTACAACGCTAGAATATTAACACATTTCCAGAGGAGCAAAGTTTTCTCATGCTTTTAACTAAGGTGACTTATCTATAAAAACACTGAGTCAATAAGAAATTAATTAATTTCTACAATAAAAGCCCTATCAGATGATAAGTCCATGGTTTTTGAATTGTTTTGAAAGATTTTCCATTTGAAAGTTTTTTCAAGAACATAATATTCCAGAAAGATTTACTCAATCTCTATTTATATCTAAGCATTTTATCCATAAAGAATACAAATAGTACTAAGAACACATTAGTACTAAGAATTTCATTGAAAGTCACTTAAAAGTCATTCAAATGTAGGTACTGTATTTGTGTTAAACAGTATGTACTTTAGATTAACACTAAATTTTTCATTCTAATTTTAGCATGTCAATGTTTTATTTTTGTTCTTCTTACTGTTTAAGATTTCTGTCAATTACTTTACTCCCCTTTTTTGCAAGGACAGTCAGAATAAATTATTATCACCCCAAAGGGTTCTATTTAAGTCATGGTGTCTATTGTCCTTTTCTTGAGATACTGACCTCAAATATCCCAATCCAACATTATAGATAGATAGATAGATAGATAGATAGATAGATAGGTAGATAGATAGAAAGAAATGTCAAGTTACAAACACGTTACACTCTTAATTTCACCAGACTTAACAGAACAGCATATAGAATCAGGACAGGTATTTCTCTCCTTTCTAAAAGAGAAGGAATTAAATTCCTTTGGAAGAGATTTATTTGCATTTCACTTCCCAAAGCTCCCCGTACTTCAAGCAAATGTTCCAGTCTTTATTTTATTAAAGGAAGAATGAATCATTTCCAAAGATTTCAAAAACAATTAGAAATACAAAAGCCATTGTTTGCTTGATAAAGATGGAAATAATTTGTTGCAAGTGTTTACTCAAAATAAGAGAGACCATATAAAAAGTATTTGTTAAATATGCTAGTAAACCAGAGAACTAAATCATGCAATTCGAGAACATTGTATGCTTTTAAACTATTTACATGACATAGAAAAAAATGATTAATGATAAATTATTTGATCAAATATAAATATTGCCATTCTCATAATTTAAACCAACTTCTGTCCCAGACATCTTTGTGTCTTTTGTTTTGTTTTCGTTTGCTTGGAGGGAGGATTGCTTAGTTAATATAAATTACTCTATTTCCTTATTTTTAGAACTAAAGATTTCAGAAGTGAATTATCCATTTAAGTAATTTAAATATACAGTGTCTCCAATTATATAATAACACTGCAGAAGTATAATAGGAAAAACAGAAATTCATGTACAAAAATTTCATTTAAAATGTCTACATATTAAACAAATCCATCTTGCTATTAATAAACATAGAATACTTGATATACCATGGCTATAGAAATTACAAATTCTGCAAAATCCTAGATTTGAAACTAATCATTGCACTGGTTAATATTTTAAGGCCAATATTACAGGTGTAACAATTTTTCCACCTAATGTTTATATAATTTTTTTTGCCAGGCTAGCATGTCTTCCCCTTCTGAAAATGATTTAAAAAAAATTTTTTTAGGAAATATATCCACAGAATTCTAGTGGACTTGTCAATTATGTGCCTTACCATCCTTGAGTGGTGGTCATGTTTACGAGGAAGAATTAGATGACAGGAGTTAAGAAATAGTGCTATTCTTACTTTTCTTACACTTTTACTCAGAGACTCTAAAATTTGTAAGGAAACTTAAATATCATTTAATCCAATCATTCATCTGATGCTTGAGATCCGTTGACAAACCTGACAAGCCGGTCTTCTGTAAATACTTCCAGTGGTAGAAGTTTATCTTCTTCGAAGACAACCTATTTGCAAATTTTAAACTATTCTTAGACTGACCCAAAAAGGTGGGTTCTTAAAGCATCAGCTCACTGAACTATTTCTCTCTGTGGCTCACACCCATTTAGACTCAGGCCTTCTCCATATGACAATCTTCAAAACAACTAAAGGTTGTCATTATGCATCCCATAAGTAGGGTTCCATATAATTTGTTGACAAAATTGAGACACTCTTGTGAATAAATGAAGTAGTATTAAAAAGTACGCTAGGATGACAGGTATAAATCTGACTATACCAGGGAAAGCAGGATATATGTTTACCCTCCTGGATGTCTTCTCTCTTTTAGATAAAACATTCTCAGCACCTTTAATTATTCTTTTCATGATACAACACTGGTTCCATTTTACTGTAGCTATTCTGGTTTGTTTGAATTTCCATTTTAGCTTAGAGTCTCCCAGAGCTGAATTCAGGGATGCAAAGGAAAATACTGAAGTTCAAAGCTGGGCAGAAGAGTTTATCAAAGCAGCTCTTTGTAGACAGAACAAATATTCACATAATCATAGCATTTTGATACAAATGGATTTTTTTGTTTGTTTTAGTATATGCTAGTCACTCTCAGCTGTATGCTACGTGAATGTCACTGAGACTTTAACAAGAATACAAGGCTTAAATGGTGTCAGCACACTAAGGAGAAAAAAACACGGAGCTATGAGTAGAAATACACAGACTTGATTAAGCACAAAGCTTTAGCGGAAAAAATTAAATATATAAATGAAGTGGCTAGAAGACAGGACAACATCTCTTTTTAACTATTAAGAAAGTGGAAATTTATGTAGAAAATCAAAATAACTTTCTAAAGAAAAGAAAAGGATACACACACACACACACACACACACACACACACACGTACATATATGAGGTCAGCCAATTAATTTCATGAACTCATCCTAAAAAAAGAGCTACATACGTCATTGCTGAATATGACTACAGTCAACTTCGAAGAACTCCCCTTGAAAAGCTTTGCACCAAAGCCAGCGCCTAGTCCACCCTCAAAGCAATTTTGGAACTCTTTTTCTGGAATGCCCATCAGAGCTGTTCTCTTAACACCCTTCATGTCCTGAATGCCAGCAAAATGTCTTCCTTTCAATATTTTCATTATTTTCAGGTAAAGAAAAAAGTCATTGGGGGCCAGATCAGGTGAATAGGGAGATTGTTCCAATAAAGTTATTTGTGTTGTAGCTAAGAAACCCCTCGCAGACGGTGCCATGTGAGCTGGTGCATTGTCGGGATGCAAGAGCCATGAATTTGTCGGTGAAAAGTTCAGGTTGTTTGAATTTTCACACAGCCTTTCAGCACTTCCAAATAGTAAACTTGGTTGACTGTCTAGCTGATACAATTTCATAATGAACAATCCCTTTGCTATCAAAAGAGGTTACCAACATCATTTTGACGTTTGATTTGGACTGAAGGAACTTGTTTGGTCACGGAGAATTGGCTGACTTCCATTGGCACTTTGAAGTTCTGTTTCAGGGTCGTATTGGTACACCATGTTTCATCAGCAGTGATAGCATGGCCAAAAACGTCATCTTGCCTCTCCAGAAGGTCTCGGCAAACTTCAACTCTCCTTTGCTTTTGTTCATCAGTGAGCTCCTCTGGGACCATTTTTGCACACACCTTTCTCATGCCAAGATTTTCAGCTAAGATTTTCCTAACTGTTTCTCTATGGATGTTTACTTGGTCTGCTATACTTCTCACAATCAACTAATAATTTTGACACACAATTTGATGAATTTTTGCAGTTTTTTCATGAGTTCTGCTCATTACTGGCCACCCTGACCTCTCTTCATCAGTGACACTTTCTCTCCCCTCAGAAAACCATTTAATCCACTTATATACTGCATGACTCTTCATGGCATTATCCCCATTTGCTTGGACTAACATGTCCCTGATTTCACTTCCACTCTTGCCAAGTGTAACAAGAAATTTAATGTTAGTTCACTGCTCTAATTCAAGCTCCGACACTCTCGTGACGGCACACAAGAACACGCAACAGCAATAACGAACGCCACTCAGCAAGACACCGCCACACGTTGACACGAACACAGCTGTGAGACACAGATGTACCAAGGTCATGAAATCTTACAGAGTTGTTTGTACAGTGCTGCCAACGTAAGTGCACGGTGACAAGTTCCCAAACTGAATTGTCGGACTTGGTATATGTAAAGACAGCTATCCGGAAAAAATCCAGCACTGTCAATATAACGTTGTCATGTTACACGACTAGATACTTTCCATACAGCCTTTTCGTATTTCTCTCTCTCTCTCTCTCTCTCTCTCTCTCTCTATCTGTGTGTGTGTGTGTGTGTGTGTGTGTGTGCGCACACGCATATGCAAATATACTTTTATCATATTCTATGTTCTCACCAGTACTACAAAATTACAAAGTGGTTTTCTTAGTGGTATATATTCTTACTGAATTCAGTTTATAGGTTTTTTCTAAGATAACGTTTCGGAGACTGTAAAGCCTTCAGTGTTTATTAGTTGTAAATGAGGTTTTCATTGCTTCATGGTACCATACATTTCTCATGTGAATATACGTTAAAATTTTATAAAGAAAGAAGACACACACTCCTCCCTGAGAAAGTTACCATTTTTAAGTAGAAAAGACTAGGACAGAATAACAACAATACAAGGTTGATTATGAGAAGTAAAGGAGAACTAAAGCTGAACGGCATTTGGGACCAGGAAGAGTGATCAAATTGGTGGCGTTGGAAAGCAGTGTTTACGAGAAACCCAAAGGCTAAGTGCCATCTTGATAGACCATACCGCTAAATTAGGGATGCTGTGTGCCAGGAGTTGCTTTCTATGATTTACTTATATTATCTCTCTTATTTCTCACCATAACTTTCATACTATAATTTACAGACAAGGCTACTGACTGAGGCTCCCACCGATTTAGACACGCCACACGGTTGGTATGCATAATAACAGAGCTGGGTTTGAAAGGGAGACCGTCTTGCTCTAGCGCAGTGGTTCTCAGCCTTCCTGATGCCATGGCCCTTTAACACAGTTCCTCTTGTTGTGGTGACCCCCATAAAATTATTTTCGTTGCTACTTCATATCATAATGTTGCTACTGTTATGAATCGTCATGTAAATATCTGATATGTGTTCTCCGATGGTCTTAGGCAACCCCTGTGAAAGGGTCATTCGACCCCCAAAGGGGTCGCAACCCACAGGTTGAGAACCGCTGCTGTAGGACCACTAAGTTCTACTGCTTCCCATCCTGTTGAATGGTTCCTGAAAGAGAAAATTGGGGAAGAGAAGAGTACAACTGGGAAATGTGTATTTATCTTCCAGGAGCAATGCTGGGGTCAGTCTGCTAGTATAGAAGATATTTTAAAGGGGAAGTGAGCAAACATGTTTAAAATAAAAGTGTGATTCATACCAACATAATGCTTCTGACCAAAGTCATTGGAAGCAGGAAAAGCACGGAAAAGTAATGTTTGAGGAATCTGAAATTTAAAAAAAAAAATAATCCAAGGAGGTGTCGTCTCACAGGACTCGCTTACAGAATTTGTAATGTTTAGAAGGACCAGGTTCTGAAATGAAGTCCTTCTTCACTCTTTATCCTGATGGCTCTAAACCTTGACAGAAAAATTTGCCTGAAGGATAGTATACCTGTATGAAGACGAACAAACAAAAAGTTTAGAGCGATTGCTTAAAATTCCTAAAATAGTGGAATGCTATTAGCAGGCATCATGGTCAACCTTCACAGTGATATACGTGCCAATATTTTAGTTTAAATACAATGTCTTGTACTTTTGCATAAATTGTTCTAATGACATTGTTTCAAGGGCTAATTAGCCCTTTTGTTTGGCTTAATGTTTTTTTAATTTGAGAGAAAAACATTTAACCTTGCTCTGTTTTCCATCGTGGTAATAGCCAACAGACGGTGCAGAGATCGTGAATGTGGCACTTCTCATGTGTACGAAGAGGGCTTGGCTGGATCCCATGTGTTTTTGTGCCAACTAAGCATTCCAGTGCTCAGACTCCCAAATAGGCCATCAGGGCCATATGCCTATTACATATGACTGGGCTGCCCGCGTCCTCATTATCTTTATTTTAAGAGAATATTGGAATGAGGGTAGTCTCAGTAAAACTAACTTAAGCTATTAGCTTTTGAACATTAATTTGAGTTAGTACCTCAAAATATCTCACTTATGCTTAATTTTATGCCTATGGAACTAATGACATAAAATTTACCCATAAAAGAGAGGCTAATTATTCTATTTACAAACGCATTTCTACCTTACAGAGCTATTTACGAGTATTTCATTCTTAGTGCAATAACTACTATCCTGCCTATTTGCTTCAAATTTCAAGAAAAAGTATGGAACGGAATAGCCATATGTTTAACTTATACATGTGAAAATCAACTATGTATACTACCATCCATTCCATAAAAGACATTTTAATAACAAAATGTAAATAACTACAGTCATATAATTAAGAATAATTTAATTAAATGAATTAGTATTGTGCAATGTTACTCTTGTTCTCATTTTTTTTCCTAAAATGTACAATTTTAGTACCAGACTTGGGACAGGAATTTGTAAACTTATGCCTTAATGTACTGTACTGTCAAAATAAATGACCCCAAACAGAAGTTTATGTACACATTTCCAGAACGATTTAGATGATTAATGTTGACTAAAGGGCTTATAATAGATAAAATCAAATAACCTAAGGGTGACTATAAAATGAACAAATGAGTCAATTCTAAATAAGCACTATAAAGAGAAGAACTATTTCTGATTTGTTCACTACTAAACACCCATTTCCCACTAAAATACTTAACACCTCAAAGATGTTTTAGAAACAAAATTTGAAGAAATAAAAGAAATAAGCTCTGATGGATACTGCATTTCTTTTTTTTTTTAATTCATTTTTATTGTTAGACTTATTGGGGTGACATCTGTTAGCAAGGATTACATAGGTTTCAGGCGTACAATTCTACAGTGCATTGTCAGCTTGTTGTATGATAAGTTCACCACCCAGTGTGAGTTCTCTGCATTTCTATTAAAATGTTCTAAAAGCTTCCACAATGTACTAAAGACTCGGTTGCTCTAAATTTCCAACTTCACCTTGACAGGAAGCAAAAGTAGAAATAAGTCTTACCTTGACTAAACACATCATAGTTTTGCAAATTTAAAAACTGTTTTAAAAAATTATTAAAATAAGACCACTTAGGTGATACAAATCGTATTTAATATTTTATGAAGTGAGCGTTCTCCTTTAAGAGAACTGCAAACCGGGCTAAAGGCAAAAAGCTTTTAGAAGGTAAGAATATAGAACAAGGAAGAGACAAGTAAAAATAATCTGATTGGCTGGGGCCGCAGGCTCAAGTTTGATTGGCCTGAGAAGGCCAGAGCGTGTGGCTCTGGGGCGTGGCTGACTGGCTATAAGGGGCCCGGTGAAGGGGACCCTTTCCAGGGACACGGAGGTTACCTCGATTTCGGTTTTCTGATGTGGTACTTGGGGTGGGAGTGGCTCCATCTTGGGTCTAGAAAGTTTTTTCAACAAAGTATTTATTAACATATCACGTATTTAAAATCCTATTTGTTGACTGGTTGAACTGGTACTTATTAGGGAATTGCTTAGGATTCTACCTAAGAGTTGCTGGGATCTAGGGGAAAAGATCGCAAGCGCTGATGAACAGTGTGAAATACACACTCCGAAAAAGCGACATAAATGGATTTTAAATTACTGCGTGTTTCCGTATCAGCCAGTAAGGTGAGGGACCTTAAAGAACAAACAAACAAACAAACACTGACATATTTACCATAGCCTAAATGGAATTGTCACAGCTTCATAACTAAATGCTACAAAAAGCTGCACATTAGCATTTCAGAAGAAGTTCACTTGATTGAGTGTAAGACTGAAAGAAATCAGATCTCATGGAATGGTCCTGACCAGAATACCGAAATACGGGTCTCGGTTTGAAGTAGAGAAATACTGTGTAGCACTGGAAATAAAAGGAAATGTGAACATGTCCTTGTACACACACACACACACACACAAACACACACACACACATCTGCAAAGTACTTTGAGAATAAGCAAAACAAAAAAAATTTGAATACTTTAATGTTGTTTTCCTTCTCTTTCGGAGGAACAGTTAAAATATCCTCAATGAATTGAGATTAGATGACATGAACCCCAAAAGAAATATGCGAAAACAAGGTTAATTTTTTTTTAAGTTCTTTTTCTTGAATTGGATACAGTCTCCGATGCATGAATTACCATTACTGCTCATTCACGAACTCCTTACAGCAGGACCAAGCTCTGTGTAACAAGGACACTGAACTGTTCGTGCTGCGGTGACAAAGCCAGCGCCGGGAGGGCACCAGGAAGGTGTTCAGACAGAGAACGTGATGTGCAGTGCTTAGAAATCATTGAACCAATGTAAATGCATTTACTGCACGTCCCTCTATAGCTAGTAACTTTTAGAAGATAAAAATAAATTAGAAATGTATATCCCTGTCTGTGAATTTATTTTGAATCGCCCTCTCACTTTTACACCTTCTCCACTGTACACAGTAAATTAGCAGACTTTAAATATAATAATAATCACAGTGATGATCATGTGACAAATAATATAAATGGGGCCACATTAAAATGGAGTCGGAGCTGCCATCCTGCGGGGACCGCCCTGCACGTCTCACTCTCAAACCTCTGGAACATTAACAGTGGGCAAATTAACCTTTGCACTGGGTCTAAGGCAGCCTCAAATCCCAAACCACTGTTTGCAAAGATATTATAACAAGAAAGCAGATAATATGATTTTGATAAAAGCATCACTCTAGCTTATAACTTAATAGCTAAAGCAAAATGCCTCCCAATAAGTTAGCACCTTTCTTTAATGAAATCAGTTCTTAATTAGGTTCTATAGGCTCATTCATACATTAAAATGCAATGTTTTATGGGTCAAAAAGCCAGTGCTTTCACATTTACCTGATCTTTAAAAAGCAAGTTTGCTCCTCATCCATTCAGGACATGACATCATTTAAGAATTTTCCTTACTTCTTAATTTATTCATTTATATAGTTTCTCACCTGAAATTTGGAGGTTATGTTTGAACTCAATATAAGTTTAAAAAATGGCAAATATTTCAAAAGAGAACTAAAATTTCCAACTTTTTAAATGGAGGGAGGAGAACTTGTAAACACTGAACTCAATTTAGCTCTCTGCTTAACTTGTCTAATCTGTAAGATAAAAATTTAAAAATGTGGTTCTTGATTTATAATTGTGCAAACGCCAAGTGACTTTAAAAGCTGTGGTGGAAATAGCTGGAAGGTTTCTCTTTTAATGTCTTCATCTTTTACTTTCTTTTCTCTCTAATCTTTCTCTAAATACGGCATTTGATATAATTTTTCCATTTCTGTTAATCAATAACATGAGATAATTTTTTAGTGCATCTTTAAAATATTCTCTGTGCTAGGCACTTCACATACTTATACCATGTAATTTTCACAACAATCATTAAAATAGTTGATATCAAGCCTATTAGCAATATATGTGAAAAACTACGCTCAGATCAATCGACTGTGAAACATGGCACATTTAGCACGAACTGAACCTGTCGGATGCCAGTGCGCGCGTGCTCTCAGTGCTGACGTCTCACCCCCGTTGCCTGAAGCTGATGGACCTCTCAGAATGTCTGTGTCTCTGTTTCTACCCTGATCTCAGCGGTTCTCCCGCTCTCGCTTCTGCACACGTCTGTTCGTTGTGCTGCTTTTGATTGTGTTACTTTCTCATTTTTTCCTCTTTTTCCCCTTCTGAACCTTGTTGGATCTCTACCTGAGCTAGCTTTATAACCAATCTGGTACAGTTCTGGCAGTTAGGAGATTAAGTTCTATGCCCCTTCTTATCATTTTTAAAGCATATAAGATGCCCCTTTTCCTGCTTTTATTGCTACCAAATACATTTCCTTGGTAGAGAGAGATATACCTATGAAGGAGGTGTAAGTGTCCGACTTATAACATATGTGTACCCCTCCCCTGCTGCCTCTCTTCTTCCATTTTCCATCCACCTTTCCTTATTAAGCCCTGCTTTAAGATACTATTTTATCTTAAATCCACCTTCTCTGTACTTAAATACATCTGGAAAGAGAATTAGCATCTCCATCAATATAATTATGTACACATATATTTAAGGATAAAACAATGATCCCTGTCTCAGAAAATGTAACAAAAATAATCAATATTTTCCCTTTTAAAATTCTAATTTTGGAAGTGGTTTCTACTCAGGAACACATACAAGCTTAAATATTTAAAGAGCTTTCATTTTCAAAGTCTTCCTCTAAAAATAAGTGGTTAGTCAAAAAACAAAAAGTATCAGCGTGCCACGGCATCATTTAGTCCTCATTTCTTTCTCTGATCTCACCGTGTTATTTTATTGTCTTAGCGTATCTGTGTTTATTGATAAAGGAATTACTGGTCACAAAAAATATGGCAAAAGTTTGTTCCGTTATGAAGAACTATAAGATTACTCAGCTATAGGTGCAGAAAGGTAGAAAATTATTCTTGAAATATGCATGTGAAATACATCTATACATTTTCCAAGTTTCTTTTTATTTTCATCTCTATGTAAAACATATTGTGTTACAGACACAAATAGCTCCATTAGACATGCCTGCACAGCTGCAGGGCACGTTAAGTTACTAAAACCGTAGGGCAGATATTTAAAATACAGGCTAGACTTTTCTAATGTCAAGAGAACCAATGAAGTTAAGTAGAGCTATGCATTATATTTTTTCTAATTCACACCTCCCACAAACATATATTCTCATCCAGTAAATGCAATGGATTCTAGAGTTGCCACATACAGAGATGACACATAAATATATGTAGCACATACAGCTGTGTCATACCAAAGGCTTCTCTACCTGCTCGGTGTTCCGTAAAAATACTTTGAGGGGTAAGTTCCCAAGTTAGAGACATGAGACCCAAGTAAAATATGAATGACTGTGAAGTGATATTTTAACTAGTTATATTGAAACTATTTCACCTAGTGTTTGGCAATTTTTGAAAACTGGTAACTTAAAGGCAATTAGTTTGTCCCTTTCTGTAAGTTATGAGCAGTGATTAAGAATATAGCCTTAGGAGCTGAGTTGGGGCCTTTAAATCATCACGTAAAGAATAGTATTGCCTTACACAGAGTAACGCTCCATGATCATTAGGCAGTACTACTTTTAGTACTGTTACCTTTACTATCGTTATTATTACTGCTGTTATTATTTTATTGTTAGAGATCATCCCCATAGCTGATGCTCTGTGAAATATGGATGAGGCTCGTAATAACGTGATCGCTCACCGAGACAGCGGGCACCGTGTGTGTCCCACCGATTTGCCCACGTGCGTCTTCCCCTTCATGGAGTCTTACATCTTACCTGTCCCCTCTGGTCCAGGAAATGGACTCTCGTGCCAGGCTGAGTTGGGATCCCAGCAAAGCCATTTGTCTGCTACCTGATCCTGGCAAATCACGTCCCCTCTCTCTGTCCCCGAGTTCCTCTGTTCGGTGCTGACAAAGAACAGTAACTTCCTCCTAGGGGACTCAGTGACTGAACATACGAGACGGGGTTAGCGTGCTGCTCGCACCAAACACAAACTAGCTCTCAGCGACGTTCTGCCACTGAGCCTCTTCTGTGGTGTTTTAGAAACTCTTCTCAAGGAAGGTGATAAGGGCAATAGGCATTAAATGAAAAAAATAAATTATATATATAATATCTTAGAATCGTCTGCAGCTGTCATTCACTGCTTTTCTAGTAACTATGAGTAAACAAGCATGTGATACAGAGAACTGTATCAATGGACGCGCATGGCATGTTAAAGTTGCCCTACGGCACAGAGATATGTGAGTGGATTAATGGAGGGAAAAATAACTATTTTAGGCGCAAAGTCACTGTGAAAAATATTTTTAGTTCTTTGACGTGTTTTCTCCCCTCTCTACTAATTATCAAGTAGCTGCCTGATTACCGATGATTGATGACTGATGGTGAGGGGTTCAGCAGGTGCTCAGTAGTGCGGTCAGCATAAGGAGGTCTGAGGAAGGAGCACACGTTTCTGAGGCAGACAGAGCTACCGAAGATTCCCTCAAGAGTAGTGATGTGGAGGGTGAAGGTAGAATTTGTGCTGCAAATGGAATAGAGTGGGATCTGCAGATCGTCTTAAATATAATTGCTGATGATAATAATAGTTCTGCTTCTCACGATGATGTATAAAAAGGGTCTTTGTATTTTAAACTTCAAAGAGACAAAAGAAAGTCAAGAAAAACTCAGAGATAAACCTAACTTCTCTAATCTGGTACTTAACAAACGAAACTGTGACTACTTACATTTTAAAAACTGTAACATTGAATGATAAGCATTTGTAATCATAATAGTAAAATAAAAATAAATGAATTATGACTATATAATTTTTATTAAAACAATTTGAAATTTTCATTTTATTCAATAAGTAATTATACACTAAGATATTTAAGGTTTTAATTTCCCACTAAAACTAGAAATTAATATATTTCCTTGCTTTTATGTTACTGTATAGTGCAAGTAAAAATATATGTGACACTTATTTACAGATAATGAGTTTCCAGAGGGTAAGTGGGGAGTATGGTGGGGGGAAGGTGGCATCAAATATAAGGTGAGGGAAGGAGAAGCGACTCTCAGTGCTGAGCACACAATGCAACACACAGACGATGCACGGTTGGATTGTACACCCGGAACCTATGAAATTGTACTAACCAATGTCACCCCAATAAATTTAATAAATAAAGAAATAAATAATGATATACTGTGTTTCTTAACACTATCTTATTTTTTTAATTCATTTTTATTGTTAGACTTATTGGGGTGACATCTGTTAGCAAGGATTGCATAGGTTTCAGGCATACAGTTCTACAGTGCATTGTCAACTTGATGTATAATAAGTTCACCACCTAATGTGACTTCTCTTTCCATCACCTTATATTAAACTTCCCCCTATTTTTAATGGAAGTCTGTTCAATTAAAATTTCAACACACACATAATCATTCTTGTAAAACATTTTTCCCTCCCACAGTAATGTACACATTCCAAGCTGAGGCACTCCGGAAGACAAAGAGTGAAATCAAAATCCGAAGGGGTCGGCTGAGGGTAGGAAAACGCTTGTCACTTTTAAAGGGGTGACTGAGAGCCCATGGACAGTAGGTGAAGGCAGGCCTGAAGCCCCCTGCCCCACCCTTCCAGAGAGTTCCTGAGTGCACCTGACACACAGGGAAGAATATAAAGAAGAAAGCTCACACATTTCCACAAGTCAGCTGCTATACCAAAGTTGAGTCAGAAAATGTGGCCCCAAGCTATTGTATAGCATCTACCTCCTCCTAAGTCCAAATCTAGAGCATAGGATTTCAACACACTGTCTTGGTGCCTGTATTAGAAACAAGTCGGCAGGAGGGAAGAAGTTGCAGACAAAATGACCTGATCCACATAGGCATGCATCCATCAAGTACATGCAAAAGAGACATAGAAAGAAAGAACAGGCTAAAATAGCTGTTCTACCCTAAACGTCCAGGCTTATCTTGGTCTTCCTACCACATGGAAAGGGGAAATGCAACGGGTGTTCATACTAGTGAATGTCCAGTTAGATGCCTAAGTGTCAGCGATCCTTCTCTCTGAACATACTCCCGAGAGACATCCAGCAGCCCTAGCCCCTCTCTAGTGGTTGAGCATGACTTTTTTCTATGGCATGAATTCCCTTCCTTGAGCTACTAAAAGACATAGGTAGAGTCAAGATTATAATGCACGGAAAGGTCACCAGCTAAACCAAATGAGCCCTTACAATATTCTAAGCATATTCCTCTCAGCAAATAAAATGAATTACCGACTTAAGATTCACATCACCTTCCTGCAGTAAGTGCTATTATTGCTCCACTTTACGGATAATGAAACTCTGGTATAGAGAAATTAAGAAACTCGATCCAATGTTTATACCAAGTAAATGGTGCAGCCAGAATTTAGTCTGAATCTGAAGTCATTGCCTTAAGAATTACACTCAACTTGTCCTACAATTACATAGACTTGGTCAAATCCCAGACCCTCTGTTAACGTAGGATACTTAGTTGTATGTGGGGACGCTATTGCCTATCCAATAGAATTAGTGGGAGAATTACAGTAAGTCGTCTGCAAGTCCCCTCTCCCTGTGTAGCTCTCAACCTTCGAGGGCACTCTGCTAGCCTGTTCCTCCTCCAAAACCCCATTTGTTCATCTTACTTTAGATGAGATCACCGAAAACTTCTTCCTTGATAGACAAATATTTCAATTCTATTTACCACTTCACAAAGACATTTACTTTTATCTCCTAAATTTAACTGAAATTTGACGGTTTCCTCTCCAACATTTTCCAGTTGAATATTTTCTTTATTTCTAAACTCTTTAACCATGGAGTCCCAAAGCTCCAAGTCTACAGCTATAATGTATATAGTGTGTGTGTGCGCATATATGTAAAATGTAGGTACTCTACATGTATAGAGGCTATATATGAAATACAAGGCTGTCTGGAAAGTACCCAGCCATGTAATATGAAAAACAGAGGCATTTATGAATGGATTTTTTTTCAGACAGCCCTTGAATATTCCATATTCTATTCTATTTTTAGATATATTTATCTACCTTTTTATTTTGAGTCTTCCCCAAGTGTCAAGGGAGTCCATGGATATTCATCAGGGTATGCCGAGAGAACAGACTGGCCCCTGGCACTTGGTGGTCCTCAAAACAGATTTTTATATGGATGGATGAAAGAACAAAAACAGAATTACCATGTTATACACACACATACATGCATATTTTTTTCTCTTATAAACCCTGAGAAGGAAAAACCAAGGAGAACATGAACCACGTCACAGCATTTATCTCCATAAATACGTAGAAGACCCAATTAGTATATAAAAGGTCAATTTGTTTCATCTTTCATATTGCTATGCTTCAGATCTTTAATTTTATGACAAGCACACCTAGGTCTAATTGCATCCAATTAAGATAAAATCAGAATATATTGTTGATGTTATTGACTTCATAAATCTAATGCCCAATTACAAAATAACTGCAAACCACTACCAAGACCTAGACAACTGTTGCCTCTCCTAGAACTCCTTTTGCAAAACCAGCCTACATTACAGATCACTTTGTGCGCAATGAAGGTCAGCTAACTTATCATTAAAGGAATGTTTTCTTGCCAGATAATTTATGAACATTGCCTCTCTTTCATTAGAACACACTTTTGGCTACATATGGCCTGAAAATTAAGTGTCTCTGTATTTTTCCAGACAAAGGCTTTAACAGATGAAGGCCTGACTGAAAAATCATGGAGTGGATTTATTCCATAAAATTAAAACTTATATTTAAAAATTATTAATAGTAATGATGTGAATAATGAACTTGGTTCTATTTAAAAATCAGAAAATTTAAGAAAACATTTTTGTATAAGATGAAACAGGACAAGGGATATGCGAGTTATGGATTGAGAAAGCTTTTTTTAGTTTTTGAAACAGGAAAAAAACTGAAGAGGTCTAATAGACTATCTATAAAAAGCTTCACATTTTACAAGTCAAAAGTTTCATGAAGAGACGCCATCTCTGAAACCTCAAATGCACGTCCAACCCAACTATAACTGTTGGGTTGGGCCCAGTGATCACTCCATCCAAAAACCTGGTTGTGAAGGCAGTGGCGTGAAATGACCTGAGTTCAAATCCCAAATCAACCACATCCTGCTTGGCAGATCTCGGCCAGGTGTTCTTAACCTCATTTGTAAAATATCAGCACTATTCACCTTTGGGGGTTTTCATGAGGCTTACTTAAATTAATACCTATGACATGTTTAAAATAATTATCTGGCTCACAGTAATTTTCTTTAAGCATTAGATTTTTTTTTTCATTGATGAGGAACTTGTTCTGGGAAATATTTGTCCTTGGCATAAACAGGTTAACAATATACTCACAAACATTAAGTCTTTATGGGCCTGTATCAAGTCATATCTTGACTCATGACAAAAACAGCAAGTGATATAGAGAAATAAGCAGCCATTACTCATTTCACTATTTATTAACCATACCATTCATATATAATATTATACATAATTATATAGGATTTTATATAGCTTTCATAAAATATTATATAATTACATATTCTTTTAAATCCATTAATATTAAATATAATAATTTATCATTTTATAATTATAATATGGTATATTATTTTGGATAATCTACTTATCTCATGTGTATCATTTTGTTGCTGTTATAATTTTGTTATTTTTCTTTACCTTTATAGGTTAATTCCAGGCACTATTATGAAAAAAAAAACCACTGAATGAAAGCGGACTAAACCATTGTTGCCAGGGAAACGTTTATAGTTACTACTGAACACAACTTGGAATTTTAATATGCTAGCAATATATATAAAAAAGTAGCCCTCATTTGTAGCATTTGTCAATCTCTGTGGCATAATTGTCGATACCTCCACCAAGTGTCATTTCGAGCTACCGTATCAATTCGAAGAGCCTGGCAGTGGGAAAAGGTGGATTCTGTTGGTTCTCTTGAACCAGCATTGAGCGGGCCCCAGCGAATGACTGCTTCTACCCATGGTGGGATTCTTATCAGCTCATCATGCTCCATGTACACAACATTCCGCCAGGGAAACAAAAACCCCATCACAACATCTGAAGAACACTTCATGACCCCACCAAGAGTGCATCTTCCAGGAAACCCAGGCACACAGATGCCTCCGATTTAGTCTTATTATCTAAGAACCATTGTGGAGAATATAGTGGAGTGGGGAGATAGTATTCTGTAGAACTTAGATGCTAAAAATCTATGTTTTAAAAGAGTCTACTAAGAACAAAACCAAGGAAAAGGTGTGGAATACATAATGAGAAACTGAAAGCAACCATCAGGCGTTGAAGCACACACTGGAGTGTAAAAGGAGAGAGATATAAACTGTAGAAAAAGAAAATCGTATCAGCATTTCTGAGATGTTCATATGCACACAAATCACGTAGGGCTCCTGTTATGTGCGCATTTTAATTCACCAAGAGCAGGAAGGAATCTGAGATGCTGCATTTCTAATATTAATAGTTAACATGGATTCCTTTGGTCTTAAAACCACATTTTGAATAGCAAGACACTAGATTATTTTAGCTACCTTCAGTTTTTCAATGATAAGAAGATGAATACTTATTCCACAAAAAACAAATGCAGAGTAAGTGAACAGCACTGAACTGTTTTCAGAAATCGAAAACTCTGTCATTCTCGAAGGGTGTGAAAAGGGGAAGAAGTCCTTTGATTGATGCCTTACGAGTTTGTTTGCTGACTTATCTAGGAAGTAGTGCCAAACAGGTCGAGAAGCTGGAACCGCTTTGCCGAGGCTTGAGGAGGACGGAGCCCTGTGTCCTCTGGAACTTTTTGAAGGAGGCCATCCTTAGCTCGTACTGTAGCTGACAACAAGGACCGTTAGGAAGAAGGAAGTCTGGAACTTCCAAAAGGTACACCAGGTGAATCTCCCCTCACTGTTCAGCTGAAAAGTAAGAAGATCAGCTCACTAACCTTCATCTTCTACCCCAAAAGTGGTGGGAGCTGTGGACTTCTGCCTGGGCACCACTGGCATAGCAAGTCTCTCTCTCGGACACCGTGATTTCAGCCCATCTGTGGCATGATAGACAAAGGCATCTAGCAACAGCCTCTTCCAAACCCTGTGAGGTCCTGAGCTTCAGTAGTTGCCATCAGATAGCTTAGCACGTGATTCAGCCTAACCGGGAATTGCAAGAGAACTGGGTTCTAAAAGGATGAGTTCGGGCTGCCGTCCTTGACAAAGCACTCTCCATAGACAATCTCCTCCATACTTTGCTGCTTAGTATTTTGTGATTTAACATACGCCGTTCCATCATTCCTTCCTTCTCTGTGCAAATAAATTACATGTTGGGTGCGTAGGGACACACTGTGGCCAACAGTGTCCTTCTGAGACATGTTATTATAGAACTTGTATCAAAAGGAAAAATCAGGAAAACTGATCCTGTCTTTATTTAAAACTTTGATACCTTGTTTATCTTTCATTTTTGCATTAATTTTGATTTTTATAAATTATATTCAACATTACTAACCTTGATTATTGAGGTGTTTGGTGTCCCCTTAAATTGTGTGCCCAAGGTGAGCACCTCATCTCTGTTAGCCGGAGAGAAAGACTCCATGACCTCCCAGATTGGGTTTTACAGAAGCCGAAGCCTATTGCATAAGATGCAGTGTGCAGGAAAGCACAGGGAAAATATGGCAGAATTTCCTATATGGGTGAACAGAAAATCCTTGAGATGGGGGAGGCAAACAGCTCTGTGTGCTCTAGAGCAGTCTAGGTGCAGGATTTAATCCCAACATTACCCTCTGTATGAGAGGCAAATCCTAAAAAGAAATAATAGATTTTTTCTTTCTAAACAGATGAGATTTTAGCCATTAAGAGGGTCTTAGGCTTCAAAAAAGATACCTATGACACAAAGATGCATAGAAGGAGCAGCAATCCTGAGCTAGGCGAAATCCATGGAAAGAGAACAACTTGAATCTCCACGGTAGGATGTCAACACAGTACTAGGGCTGTTAGGAGATTACCAAAGAAAATAAGGTTAAACGTCTTTAATGATTTCAGCAGACTCTGTGTGTCCATGTGTTTGCTGAAAAGGGTGCTTAACGAATAACAAAGAAACATGTTACTTCTTGTATCTCTTGGACCAAAATTCATACCATGTATGTGTATGTAAGTGTGTGTGTGTGTGTGTGTGTGTGTGCGCGCGCGCGCGCATATGCTTAGAACTGATGACTCAGCCTTCTTAGTAGCATCCACACACTGGTTAGGGATAGCGTCAGTATTCCCTAAAACATTTACTTCATGGAAGATGATTTCTTCATGGGTGAATGAGGTATTACCAGTACTGCTGTTTGATCCAGTCAGCTTCTAAGAATATCACTTCCTCAACCTCACTGAAAGGAGGATCCATTTGTTATGATTGTATTAAGGGACCACAATTCTCAGACCACGATGGTTGGATCAGGATAGATCTGTACCTACAATGAACTAATTCATAGGCTAAATTCGTTACATTCAACTACCTTGAGAATCTGTGATTAGGACATCCTGACTGAGCCAGTCAGCCAGTTAGAATGTGGAGGGCACTAAAATCTAATGGTCATGTAGAATCAGTGATGAATTCTATGACATCGCTATGTGGCATCCTTTGCAAAGTTAATAGGATTAATTTATGGGGGCGGGGTCTTAAGGAACTGAGAAATCTCTTCAGCAGTGAAAGCAGAGCTAAGAGAAGAGATATACAGAGCAAAGTAGAGATAGGAACCACACCTGAGGAATAGAGGAAACACCGTGATTTTTTTTTTTTTTTTTTTTTTTTTTTTTTTGGTGGTTCCCTGGCTGAGAGTAGAACCCAGGCCGTGGCGTTGAGAGTGCCAAAGCCTAGCCACTACACCACCAGGGAACCTCTGCACTGTGATTCTTTAAGGGCATTTATCTACTAACTACTACCAGCTGTTGGTTGAAAGCTCTCCAGGGTGGAACTAGATGTCATTTGCCCAACACTGGTCCTGCTGAATGGGTGTGGGTGACTGCAGAAGACTCTAGAATGCAGAGAGATCCAAAGAGGCATAGATAACAGCAAGTGGAAACAGAATGCAGAAATGTTAAGTATTCCAAGGGCAGCAGAGAAGTGATTTACAGTGGCTCTGTGAGTGTGTGCACACCAGGGAGGTGACACGGGGCACCCTGACCACATTCATGTCATTTGATTTATATATTTGTAGACTAGCTACAGTTTGTCCATAATACTTCTCTTTTCAGTATGATCCTTTCCCAACACTGCAAAGCTGTCTATTCCATTAGTCTAATTCCCTTTCCTGTGAAGGTCAACTGGCATCATCATAATCGCTAGGAATTTTGTTTACAACACACGTAAACTTCAACACGATATTTCCCTGAGTTTGTCCTCACAGAGATTTTATACATTTAGAATACATATTGAAAATTTCAATCAAAGGCCCACTAGATCCCACTGTGCAGGCTATCTCAACATTAATGGAAAATCTGACTCATTTGTGTAATAAAAGCCACATGACCCAGGCTCAATCTACAAGAAAACTAAAGGTTATTACTTAAAAAACAAAACAAAACCCACGTTAGCAATTTCTCAATGGATCTAGTCATTTTGTCAGTGGAAGTGTCGATCAGTATCTCTGCCAAAATATGGAAGTTCAAAGCACCAAAAAAAAAACAAAACAAAAAAAAAAAAGAAAGAAAAGGAAATGTGATAACCCACCTCTGTGAAGCAAACAGAATCAGAGTGCAGAGTGCTTAAAAGCAGGCAAAACACTGTCGTCGCCTAACAACTCCCTGGGTTCTGTGGTTGGATCTCCTTAAATACAAATCCAAACCCCTCGCTGTGCAGTTGGGTTAATTTACTTATGTTCTCTAAAACTCAGCTTTCCAGTTACAAAATGAGGCAATGGCAGTATCTTCTTCAATTGAAACTTTGAGGGTTAAATGATATTAAAGTAATCCAAATGGTCTTGTAATAATACTAGTGAGTAGTTCCTACTTACGATATTAAGAAATATTACTTATGATACTACAATATTATCAAAATTGGGCTGCTAAGCAATAAAGATATCATTATCTATGTGCACTCCCCCCATGTCCATTGAGAGGAATTCTTTTCCTCTGACAGATGGGTGCTTCGTCACGTACACGGTGGTCACAATTTCCCACACAGTGGCTGTGTCTGTTCTCTCTTACGAGTTACACTTCGATAAGCAGACATTTATCATTTTAATAAAATGAATTTCTTCAGTGTTTTTCTTACCTATTTCATGAGCATGAAGTGGAAATGAAAAAAAATACCAGGAGTAATTTGGGGGCACATGTGGATGTCCTGGGTGAACAAAGAGAAATCAGGAATAACATGGATCTCTGGTGTGAGGACCTACGTGAGCCGTGATACCATCTGCCGCACAAACAGTAGGCTGACTGGACAACCATGTTAAACAGGACATCTGGTCAGCCTAATAGGAGACACAAACCAAAATTCTCTTTTGACTATGTTAGGTTGAAAATGATCTTTATCTGTTTGTTCTGGAGATCTGTTTGTTGCATACATGTCTCACATTCTTGGGAATAACCGCACCACAGATTTAAATTTGGTCTCATGATAGTTAAAGACACTGGGTGGGAATTCCCCAGAAAGAAGTACATAGAGAGAAGAGGGTGCAAGAACAATGCTGAGATACTCCTGAATTTAAAATTTTAAGGTGATTGCAAGAGACTAAGAAGTAGTTAGCGAGGCCAAAACTCAGAGGACTGTTTGATGACATAAAATTTCAGAAAGGAAAGTAATGCAAAAAGAATACTGCTGCGACATCAAATAATATAAAACCTGAGAAGTGTCACTGGTCTACACTACACAGAAGTTAATTCTCATCTTGACAAAAGCAATGCCAATGGCTGGGTTAGAGAGACAGACATTGAGCGATGAGTGAAGGCATATCAACAATGAGGGCAGATCCAAATTTCAGTGGAAGGTTGTGTGGCCTGGAAGACAGTAAACCCCGAAGGAGTACGTAGAGGAGACTGTGGAATCAAAGGAAATTTTCAGCTTTACAAAGAGGGGAGGAAAATGCTCTGAGGTGGCAATGTTCCCGAGCTCAGTGGAAGGGGGATTTGGGTCTGACGTGGAAGGACACATTCGTTCCACCTTAAGAGAAGGGAGGCCATGGTACATAGATCCAGACGTAGGGAGGTAGGTAGGCAGAGCAGCCCCAGCACGGCCTTTATACAACGAGGGCTGTCCGGAAAACACCCCAGCCATAAATGCCTCTACTTCCCATGCTGCATGGCTGGATACTTTCCGGAGAGCACCTGTATTTTATAAAAATCATTCTAGTTGCAGTGGAAAGAATGGATGGAGGGGCTTATTTTCACATTCAAAGTGAGATATGGTGAGAGCCTTACCCAGAGGAAGAGCAGAGGTGATGGTGAACAGGAAGCAAGTTGACAGATGTCTAATAGAGAATACCCTGGAGTTGATTATGTATTAGAGGCAGAGAAGTTCAGGGTAAAAGAAAGTACTCGAACGTTATTCCTACTTACTATCCTAGAGTAGAAGTGACAGCATCTTGAAATTCAACTACAGAATAACAGAAGAAGGAGGGAGAAGTTTAGAGGAAAAAACCCACTTTTCATTCCATCATACAGATTTTGAGGGGCCTGGGAAATGTGCGGGTGATGGCTACATACATGCTTTTCATTTAAGTCTGTTATTTTTAGACCTAGATACAAGTCTACATGCAATATAGGCTGGGATGTTTTTATTTCAGTTAAAATTATGGCCAGTTTGCTTTTTTCATTGTGATTTGTTTAGCCTCTAGACATATGAAAAAAATTAAAATGCATTTTAACAAATAAATACAGTAATTGCTTCTATTAAATTAAACACACATTAAAACACCTACCCTAATATTCCACAACAAGATGACGTAGTATCTTGAGTACAAGTGACAGTTTCAGTCTTACCCACCCTAGGCTACCATTGTCCAAATCACTGATTGTGCAGTGTAGGTTACTTACCTAAAACTTTTAAAAGACATAAATTGCATTTCATTCATCTAATTGACAATATGACCAATGTATAAACACAGACATATTTAGAATTTCCATCCCCCATCTTGACAGCCAAACACGCATTTTCTGTACATATCACATATACACTGCAATTGTATGCAAATGATAGCCTAGAGAACATTTGTGTAGAAATTGGAATTTTCTGCTGCTGCTGTTGTTGTTGTTTCAAACATGCTTAAGATCGAAATGAAAGTGACATATTATAATTTCTAATGTGATTCTTTTCATTTTCAGAAAGATTGCATCTTGCCCAAGGAAGGTACGCTCCTTTATATGGATATTTTTCTTTCATGGATTTATTTAGTTGTTTCACCCAAGTTTAGGTGAGGAGATAGCAATGCATCAAAAATGGACATATTTTTGAGATTGCTGTGGAAGCTTCCAGATACTTTAAACTTAATTATATCTTGTTTCAGTGGAATTTCCTTTTGCTATTAATTAGGAAACAAAACACAGTTTATGTGAAGATTTTGATACACAGCTTCCAGATTTTAGGTCATTCTCTACCGTAAATTTTAAGTGTGGCCTTCTCTCCTTCCCTTTCCTCTCACAAGGATGACACTACGTGTGGAAATAACTGTGACCAGTGATCTCACCTTGTGTGGCAGGGCCACCAGCTCAGCGTGGCAGGTGCTGGACATGGGCAGTGGGTGAGAGGGAGAAAGTAAACGATTTACTGTGTACCTGTCACCCTGCGATTCTATATATGCACAAGCGTAGTTAATACCCATGTCTCTGGGAAGCTGGTGTTATCAGTGACTTCTCCATACCATTTTAGAGATGACAAAGTGATGTTAACAGACATTGAACTATTTTCCCCAAATTACCCAGCTTAGTGATTGAGCTACCAGCCCATACCTATGTGTATAAACATGTGGACTCAAGCTCTATCTAACACATCATCCTGGATTAGAACGGGTACTCCATAGACCCGTGTAGGGAATGCTGGGCTGGGACTGCTTCAGTGGGCCCCTGGAATTCTCAAGACGGTTTACCATTTGTTGTATGACTCTTTCTCCAAGTCAAGTTTGCCTGAGGGAGTTCACATAAAAATAATCCAAAGCATAAATGAGGTTTGCTGGGCGAGAACAGGTTTCTTACCACAGCAATAACAGGGCAAAGAGATGGGCCCCACGTACACTGGAATAAAACATCAGGAACGAAGACTATGTTCTTTGCCTCTCTAGGATCAGGTGTTTTCCTTCTTTTCTATTTTTTCTACATAACAGCATTCTCTTTCAGTGGGCCCCCTTTATTCAATGTACACCTCGCCCAACAGAACCACATATCCTGACTACCACCATGACCTTCCAGATCTTTGCTGTGTGATAAGGTAGCCATTAGCCACCATGGCTATTTAAATGCAAATTAATTAAACTTAATAAAATACAAATCAGTTCATCTGCCACACTAGCCACCTTTCACTTGTTCAATAGCCATAGTCCCATTACCCAGAAAGTTCTACTGAACAGTACACTGCCAAGCCTTCATCGCTCATCAAGTGTTGTTTGTAATTTCTATGCCTCCTGCTTCAACTTTTTAATTCATCTCAGACACATCATGTACAGCCCTGACTCCTCGCAGCTGTCTCTCCCTGGTCCACCTTCAACAAGAAAGAAAGATTTCTTACCCAAGTTATGGAGCATGTGGGAAGGGTAGCGAAGTCTAGTACTTTCTCTTTTCTTGATTTCACAGATTCAATGCCCATGATGACAGGAATATAAATTGTCTATGATTGTTGATTTTCCACTACAACAGGACATAGGCCTTGATTCTTTAGCTGGTCCTGTTCCTCCAGTTTCTCCAAAATGTACATTAGGTTGGAAACTGATAGCTAACAGATATATAGTTAAACTGGAAAAAAGAACCACAATATTTTCTCTGATATTGCTTTTACCTCAAAATTGAAGAGTTCAACAATAGAACACAGAAAACTAAAAATTATTTTTTCCAAAAGAAGACATTTTTCAACTCTCTTAGAAAATTCATTCTTTTCCCTGTTTTCCTTCCTGATATACTTCTACCTGAGCAAATAGTGGTTGGTGGTTTTGTTTTGTTTTGTTTTGTTTTTTGTTGTTTGGGCTGGATATATTACTGCTAATAACACAAGTGAGGAGCATAAACTTCTTTTTTCAAACTAGGGCCAAAATGTCAACTCATTCACCCAGGAATTAATACCAAGGGCTTTCCATCCTCCACATACTTCTGGGAACGTGGGTATGGTTTGCCTATGACCTTGTGAGTACATTTCAGGCACCTCCCAGGCAGGAGCCCCAAAACTTACAATGTGTGCAGACCGGAGCCCCAAAACTTGCAATTCACTGGCTGCAAAGAAAATCTGCCTCAGATGCGTGGCATGTGTTTTTTTGAGAATTTCTTTCTAGCTGAGAAAAGAGTGTTTGAAGATGGTGTGAACAATAAAAAAGTGACACCATAAAATAAAATTCTCTACCCGCATCCTGTTTTATCAAAACTTGTCAGTCCTACGTGCTTCACGGCGTCTGATTAGCAGGTGTACGTCAGTTAGCGCCATTACCAGGAAGCGATTCTATCAGAGAGCTTATGTAAATGAATCAAACCTCCAGAGACTTTCAAATATAATTAAGGTTTATGATAACTTTGAGTTCTTTGGATGAAAGGAGCTTTTGAAACAAACTGCTTAACGATGTTATGACATTGATAATGACGAAAAACATACAGTAGAACATTATCTATATAAAAATTGGACTATGGTTCCAGTGTGTGAACAACGGAAGGGAAATTCAGTAATGTGCCTACTTCTATTACTCTTTCATATAAAATTCTACCTAATATTGTGTTTTATGTGACTAAGATAAAAAGCAGGTCAATTTAACAATTTTAAATGAGTTTAATATGGGGTTAATAATCTTGTACATTTCTCATCAGATTGAAACTAAAGCACCTAATATTTTTTATCACCAATATTTTCCAATATTATTCAAAACCAAATTTAATAGCTGATGAATTGTTCACGTCTAGCAATTACAGATATAAATTCCCTTCTGTGCACTCCTTAGTTCGCGTTCAGTCTCTCATCACCTCTCACCCAGGCTATTTCAGTACCTCCCCAGTGAGTGCCCCAACCCCTCAAGGAGTCTTGCCCTCTCCAAATCATCTACACACTGTTATCTTGTTGAGGCAGAGATAGAAGACAATTTGAAACCTAATATAGAAGAAATTTCAGATATGTTTCAATGCGCCTTGAGAGTACTTATTTTTCCTGCAATAATGGCTTTTTCTCATCTGTAAAATAAAAATGGTATGTGTCTCTTGGGATTATTATAATGATTAAATGATGTAATCCATGGGCAAACGGCAGGCATATGATGGAACCCCAGTCATTCTAACTTGGTAGAAATTTGCAATGTGTCCTCAATGTGGATTAAAGACCATTCTCCTTTCTGGCATCAAAAACTCATGTTCCATTCCCCAGGCTTCTCAGTGCTGCAGTTCTGGCCACAAGTATCAGCGCTTGGTGAAGAGGCCTTGCTTCCTTTCATTCGTATGCACTTTCCTCAAAGCCAGTGTTCACATATCCTGCCCCAGCCCCCAGAAATAACCCAACTCCTCATTTCCTTGATCTAAATCACACCTACGCGAACCTTCCACCCCCTTTCCTCAAGACACTTCTAAATTCCCACCGCAGAACTCTCCCCTCTCTCCCCTCTACTCCTGGAGTCCAAAACACCCAACTCAGAGACGCTTAGCTATTAAATAAGAGAAATTACTGTATTTGTGCAAATATGATCTGCTCTGTCTTTGAAAACGACAGGAAACAGGGAGCACCTTATTGTGAGCTCTTACAGACTTTGGTTTCACGGGGTCTCTCTCACTTTCTCTCTCTCCATTTCAAGAGAGACATAAAAAGGCAACACAGTCATCCCCAGATCAGGACAATGACACAAGCTACCTGATGTAATTAGTAACACAAGAGCCAAACAACAATAACAAGTGCACGACGAACACAGACTTAGTCGTTGTTCCTGGGTACATGCTCTCACAATTTGAAGTGTTCATTGTCATCATTACTGAAGGGGTTGGGCCGGGGAAGAGAAGGAGGAACAGAGACAAAAGACTTGTCAAAGATTATTTGAAAACTGCACAGTAGTTGTTACAGTGTGTAGATCATGATTACATTGATAAGAAAAAAATGTTCAAAGGAAAGCCACTCTCTTCGTTTCATTGTTATGGGAATGTGAGAGTTGGGGTTACAATATCTTACATCAGAAATGATTCATCTTAAACAACTTAGAAGAGGAAAAGCAGAAGACAGGGACTGTGCTAGGCGACAATTTAAGGTTAAAGAGGAGTACGAATAGTGGGATAACCTGATATCATGTATTGTGAAGATAGCAAAGTATAATACATTATCTTAGTCAAATTATGTTATAAATAAATAAAATTTACATATTTTATAACATTAACATAAAGTGCTTCATCAAAAGTATCCAATTATGACCAAAATGTCAACTCCATTATGAATGACATGTGACAAGACACATATAACAATTTTAACCACTTGTCAATACCAAATATAAGGTGAATTCTATTTTCCTATTAAAAAGATTCATTAAAAACTTTGTTGGTCAACTTGAATGTATAAATTATAAGGTTTTAATAATACTGGAAGATATTATTTAGTTTAATTACATTTGATTTTCAAAACATGTAATAACCTATCAATTTAAAATATTATGTACTCTCATAAAATAATCAGATGAACAGAATATTAGTATCTTTTTACAGTTCTCATAATTCTGCTCAGGGAGTCTGGGATCCTCATGCAACCTCTAGTATAACATGATTCCTGATACTCACAAAGCCATGAAGTTGGGGTGAGCATGTGGAATACTTTCGAACATTCAGTCATGTGAAGAAGTTCATTATGATAAACTTAAAAAAAACATTCTCCCAGATAAAAGGAAAAAGAAATGATAAAAAGGCTCCCCCCTCCCCTCTTTCCTGCCTCTGGACATAATTGTTCGAGGACATAATGTTCAAAGTTATGACAGGTGTTTTAACTGGGTACAACCCTGAAGGTGAATATCAACATACTTACGATGAAATAGCAAAAAACATTGGAGAACTCTGCTCCTTGATAACATTATTGAGTCACAAAACTAATACTAATGCTGTAACCTCTTGACATTTTGTCACGAGGGTTAATAACTATCTTTGTTGAAGCCACTTATAGTCAGACAGCCTCCACCTTCAACACTTTACCTGGTGCAATAGAACAGGACAAAAAGTTAGCCAGATGGATTGTTTTCACATGAGAATTACATGCTTTCAATGGCGGGTGACAGCAGGGAATAAAAATGGCAGGTGACACTCAGTATCAAGCCACTACAAATGCCATAGTTCTAGAAAGTATCCCAGTTAGTGTCTTATCACTAATTGTTTTCTGAGTAGCTTCCAAGAAAGGAAAATCACAATCACCTGAAGATACATGTTAAAATGCATGTTTATTGGCCTCATGACTTTCAGACTCCCAATTCACAAAGGTTCACAAACCCGCATTTTAAATAACCACCCCAAAGCGGTTCTCATGTAGATTAAAATAAGGGATCCTAGAGGTAAATTTAAAATGCTAATCCTAACAGCTCCCAACCAGAAGCCTCTCAGAGGACACACTTCAGAACACTGGAACTGGGTGCATGCATGCTTTAGTGACCCTGCTTAGAACTCATGCACAAACCATCTACCAGCAAGGAAGGGGGCCCCCAAGGCTTCAGAGCTGACACTGACGACAAAGCGCTCTGCCCTGCGGGTAACGGGCAGGCTCCGGGAGGGGAGGGATTGAGCCTTCAAGGGGGGCTCCAGTACGTCCTACTCGAAAAGACAGAAAAACCAGGGACTAATAGAAATACAGTGGTGATCGCAAGCAAGATGAAGTCTGAAAAGAAACATTTGCTTTTGGCAATTAAATAAATTGAAGAACTAAGTAAGACAAATGCGAAACCGTGGCAGAGACAAAATCAAAATAGCTCGGAATAAAGAATGGCACTTGTGAAAGAGCAGATAATGAGTATAGATGACCCCTTCAGACAATGCTGGACGAGAGAGAGAGACAGCAGTGACTAAGGCAGCGGTCCCATCACCAACACGACGTCAGTGCCCCACATCCTAAAGACGCCATTCCGTTTCATTAAGGGTGACAAATAATCAACTATTTTCTGCTATTGTATTAACAGAAAATTTTGTAGTGGGTATTCATGGCAAAGAGAGGGGCTAATGCTTGATTCTACCACCCATTTCAGAAAAAAGAAAGGCTGAATGAATAAATAACTAAATGGAACATTTCGTATCAGTAATTCAACAGTAGGTGATTTAAGTATAAAAAATTGTTTTAAAAACAATTAAAATTTTAAGGCAGATGAAAGAAAGGTTAGAAGCATAGCCAGAATGCTCTGGAGCAAGAATGCGCTGTCAATATTATTTCTAATGGCAGCAAGCAAATGTCAACCTTATTTTCTTCTCCAAACTGAGGCATGTATAATATGAGGGCTGTCTGGGAAGTATCCAGCCACGTAACATTTATCATTACATTGACAATGGCTGGATTGTTTCCAGACAGCCCTTGTATCTCTTCCTGTGAATGGAGTATAAGTTGGAATTGGGTCTAGCCAAACACTCTTGCTAGCTTCTATGTGACAAATAAATTATAAAATGGTGTGTCATCGAATACCCTTGTTTATTCTGTTATTAAAATATCATAATACGTGATTATTTCAATTTTACCAACATGAGAATTGGTGACCGATAATTAACGTTCTGTTTTCCCACTCAGCTCTTCCATTTTATCATCAAGAAATTTATCCAAGAAATTCATTTCCAACTAAAAAAATGAATACAAAGCCTCCAGCAAATTCATTGTTCTAAGCAGAGTTTTAGCTCATCGATATCACTCAGCTGCTCAGGACAAAAATGCTATTGCGTGATAAATGTTCTAGGATTAGAGTCTCCTTTTTGAAACATCAATGAGGGAGTCTTTAAAATGGGTTAAAAACAGACTTGATTGTAGCGGCTCCGTTGCAAAACAATAGGCCATCTGTTTCATTAAGTCTTGAACAGTGTTCAGTCCTTTACTTCCTCTTGGCTAAATCTGTTTTGATATTTGTTTTCCTAGAATTGTTGAGTTTCAGCCAGCCTCATTCACAACCCTTTTCGAGAGTTGTTCTCATGCAGACTAGCTGAGCCTCAGCTGGCTGAGCCACTGCATCACCCCCAGAATGTTAGCGCCCCCCTGCTCCTCATCTCCTTGTTATTTAGAAGTCAATTTCCTCTAGAAGTGGGAACTGTCGACACAAATTTGAGCAAAAAGAATGTTTTACGTGATATAACGCACTGTAATATAGGAACACTGTAAATGTGTATATACTCACATACACAAGGGCCGTCCAGAAAAAAAATCCAGCCACAAATGCCTCTATTTCTCATATTACATAGCTGGATTTTTCCAGACAGTCCCCCCCACACACACATGTACACACATATGAGGTCAGACAATTAACTTCATGAACTCATCGTAGAAAGTGCTACATACCTCACTGCTGAGTATCACTATGGTCACCTTTAAGGTACTCCCCCTGAGAAGCTATGCACAGATGCCAGCACCTAGTCTACCCTGCAAAGCAATTTTGGAACTCTTTTTCTGAAATGCCATTGGTACTGTCATTGTCCCCAAAATCTGACAATTAAGTTCGCAAACTTGCCACCATGTACTTACACTGGCAGCACTGTACAAACAATTCAATAAGGTGTCATAACCTTAATTGTCATATTTTGGGGATGACAACAGCTTTGATGGCCATTCCAGTAAAAGTTCCAAAATTGCTTTGAGGTATGGACTAGGCACTGGCATCTGTGCACAGCTTCCCAAGGGGAGTACTTTGAAGGTGACCATAGTGATAATTCAACAATGAAGCATGTAGCACTTTGTCTAGGATGAGTTCCTGAAATTAATTGCCCAGCTCTATATTATATATTATATATTATATATATTATATATATATGTATGTATGTATATATACATAAAACATATTACATATATTATATATATAATAAAGTAGTGTCTCACTTTTCTCATAATTTCAATGTCGTAGATATCCAGTATTCAATATCAATTACATAGAGTCACCAAAATAACACCATTGTGCTAGGTAATGTTGGTTGTCTTTTCTCCATTACCTTCACCACCTTTCCTTTTTCTAGAGAGAATCCTGGTTTTACTTAGTAAAGCTCTGCCATGCACTTAGCCATTTGCTTTAGCTTTCAGTCCTGAAGAAGTGGTCCTGATTAGGTCTCAAAGACTGACTATTTCACTGGCTTATTTTATTAAGAAAAAGAAGTGGCCCAGTAGAATTAATCATTCATGCTAAGAAGCTATTAACGAGATCCTACTGTGCACAGACACAGTGCCAGGCTCTGGGGAGCAAATGCTGGGGAGCCTGTATTCACAGTACAGCTCTAACGGGTGCCGCCTGAATCATGTGCCGGTGCCTAGAGCAGCCGTCAGAGAGGTGAAACCTGCCGGGAAGAACCGGGAGGGGGCGTCAGGGAGCAGCCTTTCCCATGATGCACCGGAGCTCGCAGGACGGAAGGAGAGAAGGCACCGGGTCAGGAAGAAGGGGACGCTCCCACACGGAACTCCGTGCACCGAGGCCAGTGCTTGTGATTCGGTTCAGACGTGCCGTGCCGTACGAGGAACGAGGCTCGGCATCCAGGAGGACGCTGCGGCGGCAGAACAAACGCATCCCCATCCCTAGGATTTCAGGCTGGGCCTGCGTTCGGATGTGACGTAAAAGGATTCGTGATTTAGACAGAGTCTTTGGGTACCACGATGCAAGATAGGCTGAGACCGCTCACAGACTATCATGGAGGCCCAGGACTTGTCCCCGTTCAGAGGTAATGTCACAGGAGATAGAAAAGATAGAACTGATTTGAATATGTGAGAGGTAGTATCAACTAAGTTAGGGAATACGTGAATGTGGAAAATTAGGAGATGATGCTTTTTGATGAAAAAGTTGTTTTCTAGTTTAAACTATTGATGATATTGTGAGGCTATTAATAAAAAGTTAAAATTCTGTGAGAGGAGTAGATTTGCAAAGTGTAAAATGTGAGTTACTTTTCCGACATACTGAGTTTGAGATCCCTGCGGTCCATTTAAATAGCCAATTGGATCTGCAGGTTTGTAGTTCAAGAGCAAGGTCTCTGTTGGACATGAGGTTTAGTTGTCACCAGTATCAAGAGGAGTCACAAACACACCATCAAGGCAGGTGTCCAGTGAGAGCAAGGAGAGGGCCTGAGGCTGAGAGCCCCAGGACTACCTGTGCACTGGGGATATAAAGAGAGAAATTACAGGACCTCACGGCAAGAAGAAATGTTAGAGAGGAGGGAGGGAAGCAACAATCAACATATTTTCAAATATGAAAATCAACAAAGCTTTAGAAAAGGTGAAACATTTGTCGTGAGTCAGGCTGAGAACAGGTAAGTGAGGCAACAAAGTTCCAACATCTTATCGCCTTGGCGTACTAGTTGACTTTTTAAACTATGTGCATTTATTATTCTTGTAAGAATAAAAATAGTTAAAACAAAGGATTAAACAGAATAATAGGATGAGTAGGAGTAGCATTTTTCAAGGGCTGATGGTTCTGACAGGTCCCCACGTATGGGTGCACATGAAGCAGTTACCAGCACAGTAAACCTATTGTCGGAACAAAGACAGGCACGCAGCCTTCCTCTAGGCAGAATATTTAAAGAACAAAGACATATTCATGCTTCCATAATTATGTTTAATAATGTATATTGTTTTTAGTAGGAAACGATGTCCCTCAACGACTTGAACTTTTCCAAGGCATTTGAAATATTCATCTGAATGCACACACACGCGTGCATGCACACACCCAAGTCTATTGCTGTGGCTTGTGTTTGCTTGGCTTTTCCGTTCTTCATGATGCAGCACACATAAACTACAAAGTAGGAGACCACGTTATTTATACCCTGTTAGTTACTGTATATCAGAATGGGAGCATTACTTATCTCCCATCATCTCAGCAGTTCATAATTCTTAAGCAGATCTTTTCTCCTTGATTTGGTATAATCATGCTGACCCAGCATCCACACAGATACTAACACACATATATACACACTTAGGTTCCAATTCGATGGGCTTAGTTACTATCATTTCTTTAAAATGACATAAGTACCTTTTTAAAAGGCTAAAACAACTTATATTATTTGAATAAGAGGTGATCATGTTTAAAACCCATTGGCCGTGAACTCGGCCAGGGGGCAGGCGAGAAAAGGGCTCACAGGTGGAGGCTACAGCTGCGGAGCTCACGCTTCCCTCCAGTGCAGGGTCGCAGGGCTTTCCTCACCCGAAAGGGTGCAGTCTAAAGCCTGTCAGTGGCCCACCATCACACAGGGTGTTGGAGTCGGAATGAAAGCTTCACTCACCAATGGGAAACAATAGTTGATCTTTTGGGTGATCACCCAGGACTGCATCTTTCACTTAACTGGTACGGTTAAATCCCAAGGCAATAGATACATCAGGGTGGCCCACTTGTCTAAGTGCACCTGTAGGTTTAAACAGCCCACCTAACTTAAAAATGCACTAAGATTTTGGGACACCTTTCCTGTCAATATCCACTTTGATTTACCTTGATTTTTACAGTTTTCATCACTTGCCTTCATCTGGATCTCGTTCCTTTTGCCTGAGGAATACACTTTAACATTTGCTTTAAGAGGGTTTGTTGGTATAAATCTTCTTAGTGTTTGTAATAAAAGATCCCTGTATTTTGCTTTTATTCTTGTAATACTTTTAATTTGATACAAAATTCTAGAGTGACAGTTAAGTTTAAGCAGTTAGAAAATATTAATATATTGGTTTTTGCTTCTATTATTTTTGCTGAGAAGTCTACTCACTTTACCACTGCTTTGAAAATACTATGCCTATGATCTGCCCTTTTGAGTACTAATACTATTTTTACTTTGATTTTGCTTTTCAGCAATTTCACTGTGATTTTCTGTGGTCTAATATTCTTTATGATGAAACTGATTTTGGCTAATAGTAATTTCTAATTCTCTGTCTTGATATTGTGTATTGTATTTCTTCATGGAGCCCTGTTTTTATTGTTGTTTGTTTGTTCGTTTGTTTTTTACTTTTATCAGAAACTAAAATCTGGGTGTGCTTATTGATTCTCATGGGTTCCATAGAGTTTTAATATTTTTTTGTAGTTTTGAAATGACTTTATTTCTCATCTTTCAAATGTTTTGCCCATTTTTTATTTTCTTTTCCAATCCCATCAAAATTTTATATTTTCTTTCTATGAACAGAGCAAATACATTTAAAGTGTTTCTGATAATTCAAATGTTTAGAGCCCATCTGGAGATGTTTCATTAGATATTATTACTTCTTTTGTTTCCTCATTTGGTCTTGCTTTTCACTTGATTCTTCACTGTCGGGGATACAGCATTTTAAAAATTACAGAAATAATTCAATACCTAGGATTACAGTAAACACAGTAAACCTTTGTCCCTGGCAGGCCATTAGGGGCTAATATAGCAACTCCTGATTAGATCAACCCCAAGCCCCAAGTATAAGACCTAAACCCAGGAAATGAATACCATTTTAGGCATTAAAACTCTCTCCATTTCTACTATCCTACCTTACATGCCTGGTTTTCAAAACAACTTGTCAAGTATATAAAACATTAAGATAAACAATGCATTGCCAAGAGATAGGAGCAGATTCAGATAGGACACAGATGTTAGAAGAAATAGATTTTAAAATAATCATGATTAAAATGATAAAGGTACTCAGAAGAAACCTCATAATGGGTATTGCCAAAGAACTCATGAATATATTCATGACTGATATAATGAACTAGTAAATATTTTCCAAGATCTGGGAGCACTGATGCGAGACCACTAACTGCCACAATCCCCACTGAGGACAAGTTTTCTTCTGTTTGTCCCCTACCAGCCTGCTCCAACCCTGATCCTGTTTTTTTGCAGAATACATACACATTAGTCTCACATATTTTATCCATTTTGCTGAAAAGTTTTTTTTAAAACTTTTTTATAAGTAAGTTATTTACATTACTGGATCCAAATAAAAAGACTGTTTAAACAAACAAAGCAAAACAGTTTGAAAACTCTAGTTCATATATAACTGATCCTATGACTTAATTTCAATACAAATACTGAAATTTTGTTTTGTTCAGTATGCAAATATGTAAATGCATTCTATATATCTTTAAAATATTTAAATACATAGTCATATTAAAGCTACTATTTTATATTTATACAATTTATAAAATGTAATATACATTCATTATATTTCTATTATATTAATACAACATAATTCATATGTATATGAATTTATATCCTCGAAATAGACTATAAAATTTAAATATTATAATGATGGCATCTGGTGCTCTGTGATCCTTACCAAGCATTCCCATGACTGATTCTTATTCCATTTCTAGGAGTTAATTTACGGGGGAAAATACCAGATTCCCAAACTAATGCAAACATTCTACAGAGCGTATGGGAATTCAAGGAAGTTTTACTGCTGAAAACGACAGAGAAGCATTCCATCAAGGCCCCAAGTGAAAAAGAATGCCAACGACAATTAAGCTGAAGCAACCTTAGAGGCCCCTCTGCTCTCATTTTGATTCATGCAACAGTATTTAACCAAAACAGGTTGGAAAAGAATTATGAAGGATCGCATTTACCTTAACCTGGGCACTGCATGTTCAGCAATGTGTAACGAGCCACAGAATGCTAAGGTGTAACTAAGGGTAAGATTGTAAAAGGCGGACAGGGGCCGTAGGATGCAGCAGTGAACAAGAATGCCTGTCTCCTTCCTCTGAATTTTGGTTAGCTCAGCTGAACACAGGGGACCCATCCTATTGTTAGCAGTGCCCTAGACAATGGAAAATTGTAACTTCTAGCTTTAAAGGTTAGTCTGTGTTCCAAAAAGTCACATAAAGGTAGCATGGAGCCTGGCATTATTTATCATCCATAGATGCAATCGCTACGTAATGTCACTGACTTTTGTGTCAGTGGAGAACTTTATGAACCCTGTTCAGTGGGTCATCCACTTGATAAAGCAAAGAGCAAAAAAAAAGAAAAAAAAAAGATGAATCAAATTGACGTGTTCTTTTATAAGTCATTCACACCCCTAAAGAGTCTCTTCAGGAACGGAAATGCTTGGAATTACGCAAGAATAGACCACTACTCATATTTTTAAAGGAAAAAAAAGTACAAATAATGTATCTACATGGATACTCTTAACGTAAATGCTCGCTATAATACATACTTACATTCTTTCGATTCTTTCCCAAGTGTTTTTAAATATGAAACAAATTTCTGGTTGAATAAAATACGTTCAATTAAGCTTATTATTACTTTTTAGTAAAAGGTGAAAGATTTATGCGATATGAAGAGAAACCAGAGTATATTATTACTTTTTAGAACAAACAAAAATTGACATTTACTATATGCCCAGCACTTTGCAATGTGCTTTGGAAAACATAAGCAGAAAGAAAAAAGAAAAGATACAACTTTACAGATCTTGCAACCTAGTGGAAATGACAATCGATGTAGAGAAATTGCTGTGATATATCAGAGCTTTAAACCTTTGAAAATGCAATAATAACTCAATGTAGAAAGAGAAAGACTAACCAGAAGAGATGAGTAAGATCAACAAGTGTCTGTGGAGGGGTTGACATGAGAGCAGGGCCTGAAATTTGGGTCCAGTTTCCACAGGTGGAGAAAACTGTGAAGGAGATTTTAGACAGAGAGACAGAATTAGTGAGGGCATGCTCTGGGATAAAAGGTACAGAGATTCAGGAGATGTTAAGCAGTCTGATTTTGCTTGGTCACAGACTGCAACATGTGGGGTGCAAGTAAACTGGGGATCAGATGGGCCCCTATAGTAGACACTCGTAGGCACCCCCAGACCCAACTCTTCTCCCTCACCGGCCTTCAGTACAGAAGATGGAAAAGCTACTAATTCCCTTGTGTAGTCTCACAGTCGGTTGTATGACCATGAAACACTGTCCACTGAGAAAGTGGGCTAGTGCCTGCCTTCTTTTCTTCATGCTTCCAAACTGTTTCTTATTAAAAAGGCGTCTCACTCTAAAATGCATAATGCATGCAAATGAGTGTGTGCATTTTCTATACACAAGAGGAAGAATAACTAAACCCCATATAGCTACCAGCCAGTTTTAGGAATACCAAATTCTTCCATTATTATTACTTTTTTTTTTTACATTGTTCTCTTGTACATTGTTTTTCTTAAATATCCGGTGATGTCTCATATTAAAGGGTGATGCACTAGAGAAGTCTTACTATGCACACCAAGTTTAATTTTTAATTAGTGGGCAGATGTCTAGGAATTTCAACAGCAGACCATAAAAGTTCACTATTTCTGCATCTGTCATCTTGGCCCATTCAGTTTCTCCTGAAAATATTCCTCTACTTCACTACTGGAGCCTCAATGGCATGTTCTAGTCACAAGTAAAAGACCAAGAAAATAGGTGGATGTCAGCCATGAACTAACTCTGCCTCAGAACTATTGTTATTAAGTAACAATGGCATCAAAATGCAATTTCATTGTGCTCCTGCTCATCAGTATTCTGTTATTCCCTACTGAACATTCCTACCTGATAAATCACACCTCATGCAAATGGAATCAATAAAACAAGTGCATTCTGGAGAAAGACTCTGAATGTTCCCAAACTATCCTTTATTTTTATTGCAATTAAGTAACAGCTCAATGCTTGGATGAGAAGAACTACTAAAAAGCAACCTTTTCCCATTTTTCCCCAGCAGAAGACAAGATAAGTTTAGGCAATAATCTCCCAAGTGTAACAGTGTCAGATGAGATGGCAAAGACAAAATAAAAATTAGTAAGGAGTTAAAAAGGTAACCATTTAGAACACAAGTCTATATACTAGAAAGTAAATTATAATGACTGGTTCATCCCAAAGTGTGCACTGTAGCAGAAGTTGAACGAGATTAGGTATTTATCAGAGCAGATGGGGTAATGCCCAGCGCAGGATAAAAAGAAACAACCAGACACATCTAGTTCTCAAGCCCTCAACCTCAAGAGTACGATTTAAAGACAAGAGAGCAAAACAAGGTCAATGGTAATGCATTCCTGTTATATTAAGAAGCCAACAGTAGACCCAGATGAACTCCAATCAAATTAATTAATATGCAAGAAGAAAAAAAATGAGACCAATTTAATGTAAGAATATAGAAGAGTAAGTAAATAACTAAATAATAAATAAGGAAAGGAGCATGTTATGCAACGTGGAGATAAGAAACCCATTTTGGAAAAAGAGTTGCCCCCACACTAGAAAGACAAATGTAAAAGCACTCCTTAGAGATGTCATGAAATAATGAAAGAACATGGATTTAATAAAATGAAGTTTTAAGGGTGCGATGCTAAGACAACAAAAGAATTTTTTAAAAATTGTCAAAAAAGAAATGGAGAACCAGAACAATACCTTTTCTCAACCAAACGATGTCAGAGACAACATGGAGTGGAATTGACAGCACGCAAAACCAAATCAGGTATGTGCAGAGTAGGGCTAAGAAAATCACAGTGGATGCAAATAAAAATGATACAAGATAAATCACTAGAAGCAAATGGATGAGATGGGAGACATCAGTGAGTACAACATAAAGATGATTATTACGTCTCTGAAGAATAGATGAGAACAGAAAAAATGTAAATATATACATTAAGAAGGGGGAAAATACTTCCTATGATGAGAAAAATGTAGAATCTATGGGTCGAATGTGTTCTAGAAAACTTAATGGAACAAGATAAATACTTATTCAAATGCCATTCCTGAAGTTTAAGAAAAATAGTTTTCTGATACTTGATTGGTACATCTATTTTCAGTTGTACGCCCACGCATACCCATACACACACAAACACACATACACATTATTGGATATTAAGGACAAACTAACTTGGATATTCAATTCTTGAATATTAAGGACACCAAATCTATGGCTATTTATCTTAGCAATGTACTTTGCATTAAAAAACAGCATTTGTTTCCAGATTCAAAGTTATAATGAGATGCTTAGAGTAGTCAACATTTATTGATTTAGAAAAAAAAAAAAACCACAACTCCCTTTTTGTATTAATATTTTCTATGACAAACGCAAAACTGGATGTTTGACAATTACTAGAGAAAAATAAGTGAAGAAACACTAATAAATAAATAATTTTGCTTTAGGAATTAAGAGGAAGACAGAGAAGGATATCATTTTGGGCGAAGTTAAGAAGCAGGACTCTGTCTCCACCTCTGTAGCTTCCCGGCACAGGGATGACACAACGTGCCCGCTCCCTGCTACGCTGTTCGTTCCTATCACGATGGAGGTATTCGCTACTGCTGAAACATTAGCAGCCAGCTCCAGGCCTCCTGAGGCTCTCCGCACCCAGTCAGTCGCTGGACGGTTTCACTGCTTCCTTCTTGCTCGCCATTATTGAAGCATTCCAGCAATACCCCAGACTGCACACTAGGTAGGAGAAGAGATGGACCATTCTGAATGTCAGCCCCTAGTTTTACAGAAAGTATAAAATTGACGCATCAGAGTGATTGGCCGGAGCCACTGGGGTTAGGACGTGATGCACAGGTCAACCTCAAGAGCAGCACAACAACCTTTGATTCCCATTTCTCTCTTGAATGCTGACGGTTGTGCCCAGGCTAATGTTAAAAATGTGGCAATGGGAGATGCGACATTATTAGTTCAGGGAATTTCAGTCTCACTGAACTTCTTAGACCTTAGTTTGGTCTGATGAAAATAGTATCCGTTTTATAGAAATGTTTTGGTTAAAAGTCATCCATCTCCTCTTGTTTAAGCAACTGGGATCAGAAATGCTTATGTTTGAAAAAAAAAAAAGTGACTTAAGAAATGCTTATGTTTGCTTGTGGCGAATTTGACAAAAGAGGCAGGTTGGGATGAGACGAAGTAGAGGCCATGTTGAAGATTTTGGTCTTTATTCTAAGAGCAATTATAAAAAATAAATGATAACTCATATGACATGGGAGGGAAGTTTTGGAACAAATATGAGTCCTGGGAATTCACCTTATATAATAGCAACCAGTCTGATAGAAGTAGAGGCCCATGATTTTAAGTAAAAACCTCTGCATTAGCCCCAAAGACATAAACCATTTTTAATGACAACTGATTAAAAATAGAAAAATAAAAGTGAATTTGAGTGAAAAAGAAAATGCTTCAATTTTATTCTAGACCAGTAATACTAGAATTCCCTCGTGACACTAATGTGAAGGACGTTCCATCGACGTGAGGAATCAGCTCTGTCCCACGTACGTCCCTCCCACAAAGCCACGATGAGGAAGGCACGAAGCGGGCCGTGGATTAGAAAAGGCGAACAGCAAGTTGTAACTCTGCATAAACAAAGCACTACATCGAAACAACCTAGGGACTGTGTGTATAATGCAGAATGCAGATTTCAAACCTCAGGAATGAAATATTATGTATGGGATTAAAAAGCACCACCTGGACTGAGACCAACATCACAAAACAGACTAACAGAAATCTGGAAAGTCTGGAAAAGGAAGTGTAAGGGTACAGCTTCTTTTATCCTTCATATAAGGAATAAAATAACTGTTTCAGACATGAAGCTAGTAAGTTAATAGATATGGATTCAATTGTTTTATTTAGAGTTATAAAACAAATATTAATAAAACGAATGAGAGTGGCACATTCTGACCCTTCAGGTGGGGTCTGACCCTTCAGCCCCGCTCCTAATACGAGGAGGGTCATGCAGCTCAGACAAGCCACAAAGACCCAGCAGCCTCCAGGTACAGGCAACCCCATACGACACGGCACGTCTACAACACGGCTCCGCTCCAACACGGTTCCAGAACCAGGGAAGCCCTCACGCAACGTGGCGTCCTAGAACATGGTTCGAGAATTAGAGACATCCCCGAGTCATACGGAGCGTAGTAAGAGCTTTTAAGACCAAAAGACATTTACTACATATTAATATGTTATACTTTTGGTGAAAATTGCTTTAATAAAAATATTTCTCTTAATTATATAATAGCATGCTTTTTTTAATGTTTGGAACCTACCCCCTTTTGTGTACTAGTTCTTAGTTGTGTATGGCACGGATTCTCGTAATACGGCGTCTTAGGGAGCTAACGACCGTGTTATGCGGGAGTTGCCCGTATTGATAATTCAAATCAAGATTGTAGGCTGCAGAGCTTTTGACATGTCTCTAGCTTACATGTAACCTGACAGAAGTTTGCTAAAAGAGCCTGTAATTCATATTTTGACAAAAATATTAAAAGCTTACTCCCCCAAAACACCATGGATCATGAGTATACATGTATAGGTTTGTACACACATAGAGATGTAGCCAGAACATTCTTTAACAAAATGCTATTTGTGGGTTATCTCTAGAGGAGTGTCAGCTTTTCTGCCCCTTTTAAAAATATTGTTTCTAGTATGTTATGACTCTGTGGAAACTTTGTGAGTTAAAAAAGAATCTCATTCGCAGAAAAATAAAATAAGATCAATGTTTAAAAAATTATTTAAATGCAATCCATCTGAAGTAACAATGCTATTATTATTTATAATACTAGTTGCCCAGCTATTGTGAAAACTTTTTCATTGGAGAGATGTATGGTGTACTCATATATCACATGACAGAGCGAAACAGTGCTTCTGCAACTTGGGCACGCACAGAGCTACCTGAGGAGATTCTTAAAGGACAGGTCACTAAGCCTACCCTCAGAGTTTCGGATCGCTCCAGTAGGGAAGCAGCCAGTCACTGCCTTTCACCCATTTCCAGGTGATGACAGGTGATGGCTTTGGGAACACACTCTGAGGAGCAATACATTACATGGCCAGACAAATACACCTCTAGATAAAGCATTTCATGTTGGATCCATAATTTGAAAAAAATCAGTTGATTTCATTGTTCTCTTGGCCCAACGGGTACTTGATAAAACTGGATCTGTGCCTCTGTGCCTCTTCCTTTTCCCCTGTATTGTTGGTAAGTGAAGAACTGTCCTTAGGTGAGTTCATTTCAGTTCAATAACTCTATTCTTATCATTGCATATCATATAGAAACACGCTTGTACAGTGAGGTATTAGGACATGCACACACATAAACATGTCCTAGGAAAAGTTCCATTTTCAGAGGTAAGGTATTGACTTTATAATTTTAAATAACCATCTCTGCTACAATAATGGTTGTTTTTATCTATCTTTTGGACTTAAGATCTTTACTCAAGGCATTCAACATCCTTGGCCTTGTTCGTAATCAGTGCAGAAGCACCTAAAGATCAATTCTGAACTTCAGCTCCTCTTATAAAATGGAAGGGCATCATTCTCACAGTAGTAGCCAGAGGAAAAAAAAAATAAGCACAATTTGGTTTCCTTTGCAGAAACTAAAATATTGTTGAATTTCACCTTTCAATAGAAAAGAAAATTTTCGGAGGTTTTAATTTTTTTTTTCCAGTGTATGTCTGTTACCACTTGAGACAACATTCAAGCTTTATCCCATAATGTTTTCTACGAGGTCAAGATCTGCTATCCATTAAAGCACTCTGCCAAAGGAAAAAGTTGTTAGGAAGTACATAAAACACTAGGTGAGCTACCTTTGGTGGAACTTGACTTTCTGAAACATCTGAAACATAACTGGCTTTTATTAAACTGAAATGGAGAGGTCTGGAAGGAGCCCGGTGGGGACAGAACATTCAGCCTCGGAGTCAAAGCCACAGAACGTTTCTTGTTATCACTGAGCAGTCACCCTTCCAGCCAGCTAACAAGAGGAGCATTCACAGTCCTATCAAGGAACCCAATACAGTTCACCTTGAAAACTGCTGTGTCGGTGAAATCAGGGGCCTTCTAAGGAAAAATACAGTAGTGGGGGGGTGTTTGGGATTCACAGGATTTTAGAGTTAGAAAAAAAACCTCATTCACCCTCCACCTTTAAAGCCAGACAAAACGTTTCTATGCAATGAGAAGCAAGAAGAACATTTAAATCGTTCTCTCTTCCCGAAACCTCACGGACTCTGATTGCAGAGGAGACCGTTTACTGCATTATTTATTTGAATGAGTTTTTCCTGGCCCACGATGATTAGGGCACAGTCTCCAGTGTGCCTATTCAAGGTTAGAATTTCAAAATCTCCATTAATATTTTGCTGTTGCACCAGGATCGTTCATGCTACGCTGCCTTTGCTAATTAAATTAATAGCTACAAATGCTTACCAAAGGGATTAATTCGCGCACAGCCCTCCCTCGAAGAGCCAGTTGCTAGGCAGCCCTGGGCGAAGGCTTGGCACCGACTCCCGTCAGTGTTAGGACAGAGATCGCCTGCATCCTTGACAGGGAAAACGAGCACTGCTCTGCTTTCTCCGAGAGCACTCGCCTCGGTCTTCACATCTCAACGGCGCCACTTTGATTATTTTAATCACTTGGTGCATTCTGGTGTGTCGAGTCTATTTAATCCAAAGCATATTGTGTCTCACACTTTGTGGACTTGCTTCGTCTCATCTTATTCTCATGTCTTTACAAGCATCGACTTCCCACCACACATGGGCATACTTAGTGATTACTGAAGTTTTTGCCAGGCTCAGTCATAATCCAGATTTTTTTTGCATATCACTTCGACTCATATAATTATAGTTGCCAATACTTGTTTGTGTAATGCCTGGTTTCCTGTGCTACGCTGCTCTGTATTTTCCAAGATGGCATTCTTACTTTTTAAATATTTTCTCATGACTCTATCCATGGACAGCATGGCCTCTGAGTGTTCGTACTAGGACAGCTGTGGAGGGTCTCTCCTGCTCTGGTGCTAAATTTGCTGCCAGCAAGTTTGTCATTTGTGAAACTTGGCTTCAACCCAAATTTGAACTGACTTTCTTTCTTCCTTGCAAAGAGGTGACTCTTCTAAACTTTAAATGAAACACAAACGGACAGTGACATGTATAAAACCACAGTTACAAAAACCACATTTATTAAAAGTACACTCTTTTAAAAAATATTATGCTCATAATACTAGCCTAGCTCTAGAACAATCAAGGAACCCTGTTTAGGATGAGCTTTCCTAGAGAAACTCAGCATTTCTAGCATTTCATCATCAAAATCGTTTATTTCATTGGGAACACGAGCCAAAGCCTTAAGGCTAATTAGTCTGGTGCATGCTGACCTGCTTTTAATGTGACCTCTGCTGTGCTCTGCGATGTGATGCTCCCTCCTTCTCCGTTCGGTATATGTGGGTGTGTGTACGTGCATGTGCCCACGCATACACACATGTGCCCACACACTCATAAAGTATGAGATCAGGAAAAATAGCAGGAGACTATCTAAAGGGCTTCACAGAAAAGCCATAAAAATCACTAGAGTGTAGTGCTATTGCCCGCAATATTTCATGTATGGCTCTGTTGGTTTAGCTAAAGGAATGTGTAATTCAGCTTAAAGAGAACTGGATTTTATTTATACTCCCATAACAGGCCGGAGGTGGGGGGCGCCGTGGAACAGCACAGCCTGGCACCAGCAATCATTCAGCGACCTGGGCTCATTTCTAGTTGTGCCACCATGCTCTACAAGTGGCCCTCATTTATATGTTAAAGTTGGGTTACCGTATGTCATATTCCATCCCACTGAACGGAAGGAAGAGAATGTGGAGACCCAGTCAATTTTATTTTAAGTCAATAATAAAAAAAATTGCACACATCCTTGTTAACATCAAAATTTATTTACAGGGCCCCATTGCAAGTGAGGCTACAAAGAAACAGGGTCTATGTGGCAGCTGCGTGCTCAGCTAAAACTTTAATAATATGCAAGATGGGAAAAAATGGATGTGGTTAAAGGTATCATTCAGGGTAATCCTGGAGAAGCAGGATTATTTTGATTGCTTTAAAATAAAAGCGTTATAAGAGAAATTATACCTTATGCAATTGTGAGAGGAGGTAGGTAAATAAACGTCTAGAGGGGGAGTCAGAAGTTCAGGGAAAAGTTAAAATCAGACCTCCTGAACCCCGTCCCTGCGTGGACAGCTAGGACCCTAAAGGGAAGTCTGGGAGGCAGAGCGCAGACCATTCAGGAAGAAGTATATGAAAAGCACTGGTTCTGTGCGGCCACTGCCTCTGTGGGCCCAGAGCCAAGTGTGGTGGGACTGAGGTTGGTCAGAGAAGCTAACAAGACGAACACCTCGAGGCAGAACGGAGGAAAGCAAGACCAGCCTGACACAGGCACAGCTGAGTCTGTCTTCCATTGTACCACCTGAAGACTGTTAGCGATTCACGGCTGCTGTATTGCCTCGCAGATGTCTGCAATGCGGCACTGTGTCCAACCCTAACCCAGGGCTTTAAGAACGGACACTGTCAAAATAAGAAGCCACCTCAGGGAACAACTATAAGCCAACCACCTATCTTCATCATGGAATGATATTTGGATATTATTTTCTATAAAATTCATTAAGTCAAAACTTTCCTGCATAAACAAATGCATTTTACCCCAGTCGACTTCCTTATGATTCTACCTGTGTATAGCATTTTAAAAAGAAAAGCCACAGAGAACACCAAGAAATGAAGGTGAGAGAGAGGAGGTGATAAGGAGGCAGGGAGAGAGGGTGTGGGGTGGTGGGTCACAGATCTCCTGTCTCCAGCCAAGTCCACATGGACACTAACGTCCCTTTCAAAAAGTTCTAAGTGGCACATTGACATCCCTTAATGGACATCTCTTGATTTTTGCTCTCAAATATGTAATTCTTAAGGAGTTTTTATTTTTTTAATTTAAGGAAATGGGAAAGAAATGATGCTGAGATATACACAAAACTCTTCTGGAATCACTTACAATATGGTATAGGTATCGTAGCAGTCAATGAATGGCAGTTACTCCAATTGTCCTATACTTTCACACATTATCTAAAAGCAAGTACGCTTAGACACTACAGAATTATCCTCTTAACAAGTACGCTTAGACACTACAGAATTATCCTAAGGAAAGGTAGAAGAGAAGAAAGTAGGCACTCCAGAAGGCTATTCTCAGTTCACCATTAAGACATAACATTATCCTTCATTCTACTCACAGAGCTCCTACTAGCTCAAACTCTCTCCTGTCAACTACAGGGAGACGGCTTCTAAACCAGTGCTTCCCCCTGTTTGCAGGTACTGCTCACCTTGATCCTGAGGCTGGAAAACCATTTTCCTGGTTCTAATCCTTCCCTAATGTAGACTGTGTCCATGGTGTCTCAAAGAACATTTTTCTAAAATAAATAAAATTAAATTTAAAAAGTAACGATGGACATGCTTTTGTTTAAAAGGGCAGCTTGAACACAACCGTTAAACTCCATTCCTCAGTCAAAACTTTCCAAAATGACCGCAGTGAGTTAAAACATTGCATAAATCCAGAACAAAAAAGGGAACTTGAAGAGGTGATAATGGTAGAGTTGAAAGCTAAATGTTGGTATATGGTAACAAATCACAATATTGGTAGGTTAACAATAAATAAGGTAATTTACTCAGTTGGAGAAACACAGAATTAAATGAAGGGTACAACATGTAGTACTTATGTTTATGTTACTGGAGGTCCCACCTTGTACCTAGCATAATTAATCATTTAAAAACCCACACCAAACCACATCACAATGACGTGTGTGTGTGTGTGTGTGTATACACATATATATGTGTATACACACACACACACACACATATACATATATATATACATATATATAATGAAAAGTCCTTAATGCTTCCAGAGGGGAGAGATACAGTTTATATACAATGATATTTAACAATATTAGAGACAAAAGATACACACAAGATTGGACAATAACTTTTCAGAACTCATCCTCTTTGCTAACTGATCACTACTGTCTCCTTCGAAGTCCTCCCCTTGGGAGGCTGTGCACCCACGCCAGCGCCTAATCCACCCTTCAAAGCCATTTTGGAACTCCTTTTCTGGAATGGCCATCAGAGCTGTCATCATACCCCAGATCTGACAATTATGTTTTTGAACTTGCCGCTGTGCGCTTATGCTGGCGGCACTGTACAAACAACTAGGTGAGGTGTCATAACCTTGGCAAGGTAGGATGACAGCTCTGATGGCCATTCCAGAAAAAGTTTCAAAATTGCTTTGAAGGGTGGACTAGATGCTGGCATCGGTGCACAGCTTCCCAAGGGGAGTCCTTCGAAGGTGACCGTAGTGATAATCAGCAATGAGGTGTATGCAGCCCTTTTTCTAGGATGAGTTCCCGAAATTAATTGTCTGACCTCATATATCTTCCTGAAAGAGAAAAATAGATTACTAGAAAGACTAGGGTAGCCAAATGACTCAGACATCTCACCATCCACAGAGAAACTTAGAAAGCATAAAGAAATGTCTTCAGAATTCTGACTGAAAATGACTTCCTGTCTCTAATCCTAGCCCAGGGCAGACCACAGTGTAAAATGGGAAGTCCACGCTCACGCACCGTTCTCAGAGGACCGCGGAGAGCAGACCAGAGAAAAACAAATAAAAACGCTGAGAAAGGGGACGCGATGCGATCCCAGGCACAGGAATCGAAAAGGCCAGACCCAGGGGGCGTCTCGCTGCTTTTAGGCAACCTCAGTTCACACTTGGACTGATGTAATTTTCATAATCTGTCGTTCCCTCTCAAAGACGTCCTAGCTTGTATGATAAAACATAAAGTCACAAACGTGTCCCAGTGCAGAGCGCAGACAGTGCAGCCAGCAGCCGGAAGTCAGAGCCCGCTGGAGAAACGTCTCCCAGGGGAAACGAAGAGGGACCGATGTGTCACCCTTACCAGACAAGTTTCAGAGTTTTTTCACTTCAGTCAGAATGGTGGCAGCTGCATAATTTTAGGTATAGAGTCTATGTAACACAAAAACACTCTCAAAAAAGAGAAGACATGTATTAATAATGGGAGCAAAGTCATTCAGTTGTAAATAATAAGTACAAAGTCATACAGTATAAACACTAAGTGCCTATTAATTTTTAGAAATAATTTAATTACAGTGGGAACAGTACAGGAAGGGGAATGTGTGCAAGAGAGCTTAGTCTTCATACTCCTTGTAATGGAGATATAAAACTTTATATGGAAAAATATAAATCAGCAGCACAGACATATTATTTCAGAATCACCAGGGTAACCAGTGGAAGAAAAACAAAAGGAAAGAAGTGATGGACTTCAAGGAGCAGGACTCTGGTGGGAAAGAGGACAGTAGAATATTATATTTCATCATTGTCGTTTTTAAACTGTGGACACAAAAATAAATATTAAATTAAGAATCCTGATTATTTTCCTTATTGTGCAAATAATAATCAATCTTCATATCGTATAATCCAAAATGTTTAGAAAATTCTCTCCTACCTAGTTCTCTGGTCTTGATTCAGTCACTTCTACCCTTTTGCCTATCACATAGGCCCAAACACACTTTTAAAAAATATCCATTGTAACTTTGCTTTCGCCCATGTACCCTATGGACTTCCATGGCCCTCTCCTTTAACTAAGCTGTCTCATTTTCCCAGAATGCTTCGCCACATAATTTATTAGGTACTCTTTAAGAATAAATTCAAATGCATCCTTCTTTGAGTTTGTTCTTAATCTTGTAGGGACTTCAGTTCCACACTACTCTATGCTGCCACAAACTTTGTAGTTTATTTGGTTTCATGTTTACAACTTCCTGTTATTGCAGTGTGTCTGTATGTGTACACACAGACACGCACACACACACATGAGATCAGACAATTAATTTCATGAATTCTTCCTAGAAAAAGTACTACATACCTCATAGCTGAGGTACAGTCACCTTCGAAGTACCCCCCTTGGGAAGCTGTGCATTGATGTCAGCGCCTAGTCCACCCTTCAAAGCAATTTTGGAACTCTTTTTCTGGAATGACCATCAGAGCTGTCATCATCCCCCAAAACTGACAAGTTCACAAACTTGACACCGTGCGCTTACATTGGTGGCACCGTACAAACAACTCGGTAAGGTGTAACAGGCCTGGGGACCTAAACACAGATTTATTCTTACAGTTCTCGAGTCCAAGTTCAGTTTTACTGGGCTAATGTCCACGTGTATGCAGGGATGTTGCCTTCTGGAGACCCTGAGGGAAGAACCCATTTTTCCTGCCTTTTCAGTTTCTAGAAAACACGGACATTCCTTGGTTAGCAGTTTAGGTTAGTGGCCCCATTCCTCTCTCCATCTTCAAAGCCAGTAGTGCAACTTCTTCTAATCTCTCTCTCTCTCTCCACCTCTTATTCGATTTTTACCTGTCTTCTCACCCACCTAGAAAATCAAGGATAATCTCCCCATCTCAAGATCCTTAACTCAATCACATCCCATGTAGTCCCACAGTCCTTGGATAATCAAGTTTTTTTCTTTTTTTTAGTTTTTGTTTTCTTTGCTTTTCAGTTTCGGTGGTTTCTATTGATAGATCCTCTAGTTTGGGGATTCTTTCCTCAGCCATGGCCATTCTATTAATACTAATAAGCCCATTAAGGTCATTCTTCATTTCTGTTACAGTGTTTTTAATCTATCTCCAGCATATCTTTTTTGCTTTTTTAGATTTCCATCTCTTTGATTGTACTGACCACCTGGTTTTTTTTCTTGTCGCTTGATTGGTTGTTTTTTGGTTTTGTTTTTTACTTTATCCATTAGAACCTTGAGGATATTAAGTGTAGTTGTTTTAAACTCCTAGTCTGACCCTTCCAACACCCCTGCCATGTCTGGTTCTGATCTTTGCTGTCTCTACAAATTGTGTGTTTTGCCTGCTGGCATGTCTTGCATTTGCGTGATGACGCACAGGACAGACTGGGTAAAAGGGAGGGAGGTAAATGGGCCTTTATTAACGTGATGGCTAGCTGTGGTAGGAGGGCGGTGTTCTATGATTAGGTTTCAGTCTCTGAGTGAGCTTCTGTCTGGCCTATGAGCTTGACGTGGTTTTCCCCTCCCTTCAGGGGCGCACATGGCTGAAGGGGCCCAGGTCTGAGCACTTCCCTTCCCTGGGACGGCTAGGCTCTGGCGAACTAGGTCCTGCACAGGGCAGGCTTGGTGAGGAAGAGGAGAGTGTCCCGGATTATTTCTAAGTCTTCCTTTCTTCTCCTCCGGCTGGAAGGTTGAAGGATGTTCACTATTTACTGTGAGAGCCTGATCAAACTCCTGGAGGGAAATCTCACAGGCTGACCCCATAGTACGTTCTTCCTCGAGTCTTTAACGCTCAGCGTTGTCCACGTTGACTGTGTGGAAGTTTTTCACTCAGGCTGTTTTCAAAACAGAGCTTAACCTCAGAGAATTTGATCAGGTGATATGAGCTAAGACTTGGAGTTTGGACATACAAAGATCCCAAATTCAACTTCAGTAAACACACCCAATGATAGGACTAAATCAAGCCTTTCTAGAGGAGGTATTTGAAAACTGAGAAGCAAGAAATAGGCTGATGAGGAGGGATTCTAATCCTCAAAGGAAAATTTGTAATTTAAAAACTCTTGATCTGAGCTGTCTAGATGGGCTTCAGGGGGAGCTATAATCTCCCTTAAATCTTAAGAAGATACTGTGCATATTATCATTATTCTAAGGGCAAGTATCCTTAACACTCATCAGATATACAAATGGGCCTGCAATGCAAACAAGCAATAAGCAAACAAAATTCCTATTGCTACAGGGAAAAAAAATTATAAAAGAATAAGCTCTAGCAAGACAAAATTTAAGATAAAGTTCCTTCCCCTTTATGACTCTACATCTGATTAACAATCTTGTACAGAAATCTACGGAGTTGGGTAAAGCAGGAGGGATAATGGTATCATTGTTTAAATGTTTAGTGCTCTGACTACAAGGGGACTCCCTGAATTTATCTCCTAAACACAGCAAGCCCATTGTAGTAAGTTTATGACTAGATCTCAAATTCTGTTTTCTGTTGTCACTGATACGATGACTACTATTGTGCAAGAGCACACAAACTTTAGTTGTTAGTCATAGCAATTTTAAGATCTAACTTTATTAGGCTATTTCTCACATAAATATGTAAAAATAAAAAGGAATTGCTACTGATTCCAAGCCTATCACTGTGCAAAAAATGGTGTTTATTGAAAATTATAATGCAAAATTAAGTTATATAGCTCTGCATTGTGCTTCTTTAGTAACTGGGTGGTTTTTTTTTTCCTTTTTTAAAGCTATAAACGTCTACATAAATTTGAATAATTTCTCTATATTTTATCCATAAATGCCTCCATAAAGTGTGACTAATGATTTTAATGTGATATTATAATGTTAGTACAAAAAGAATCCAAGCAAATCTTGTGAAAGTAAAGAAAGTACGGGCCATAGCTTAGTGGTTGCCCGTCCTGTTCACAGTGTCTGAAAAACCCTTCTGATCCCCACTAATGCATTTCCAAGTCATCCCAAGTCACTCTTGTCTGTTCAAAGTACTCATCTTTCTTTTTTTTTTAAAACCTAGGCTTTGTTTTCTAATCCTTTCATTGAATCTTTTGTGTCTTTTCCTCATTTTCACCTTGACTTCTCACAATGGTTTCAAGCCCTTGATAGAACTCGAAAGTTGTTTATAGCTTCACTGAAATCACAAAGCACAGTCCAGAGCACAGATGTGCAACACAGAGAAAAAGTGTCCAAAATGCAGACCTGCCACAGAATTGTCGGGCCCTAAAACTACTTGCCTTGAATGCAAAAGTAAATGCACAGATTAGAAATCAGTGCAAGGAATTAATGACTAATTATGTGTAGCACATTTGAGAAGAGGTTCTTCAATGAATTTTATTTATAAAAGCTCAGACTCCACATTTACTGATCTGGAGCAGTATCTGCCCACTTTTGGAAAACCCAGCTGGTCTCTGTAGATAAGATGTCCAGTCCAATGTACATGAAGCTACGAAGTCATATAATAAATTCTAAGCAGGATTCAAAGTGGCCATGTTGCCACTTGCATATCTGTGCATTCAAACACAGGTGGTAAGTTTCAGGAGCTAACAGAATAAATTTCAATTTCTGATTTCCATTCAGACTGACCTAATCCATACATGATTTCGAGGTTAGATGCATGAGCTCACATACACTTCAATTCAATGCATTGACCTAAACTGAACTTTTCTTTCTGCAAAAATCTGTTTTTCTTTCACAGTCTCTGCTTCTGATGGTGCTATTCCCATTTGGTCCTTTAGGTCAGAAAACATGAATTACCCCCTGCTTCTCTTTCTCCCTATGGCCCCATTTCCAACACATTACCACATACCACTTGTTTCTTTCCTATGTCACAAACCCGTGCTCTGCGGTCCACCTCTCTGGCATTAACATAATCCACAACCTTCTGTCTCACAAGGGCTATTTGATTAGCTTCTTACCTGTTTTCCCTAGCTCCAGGTTTAAAATGTCCTACAATATATTACACTTTATAGTCAAACAGATTAATTTAAGATACACACCTAATAATACCCCTCCAATAAAAACACGTGATCTACCCACCTATCCATTGCATCAGTCACTAAAAACAAGTAACAACAACAAAAAAAATAAATTATTAAGGCTCTGTAGCTCATTTATGTGCCACCCACTGTTTGGATTCCCCAGATTAAAAATGGAAAAGATTCTGCCTTGCCCTCAGGATGTCCATATTTTAACAGCTTTTCATTGTGAATGGTCCTACCTCAAGTTCATGACCATCGTGTAAAAGATTCTCTGTGGTCCACTGCTTCCTGCCCCTGGAGGACGGCCTTCAGACTCGTTGCAGTGCTGGGTTATTTGGACATCCGGGAGCAAACATCCTTCAACTCTTCCGTGTCTGAGTAAACCCTTCCCTCCATCCACAAGGCCCTCGCCCTCTCCCTGACTGTGCGACGGCTGTCCTCTCTGCACGGTGCTGACTTACTCTACAAGCCTTTTCCCCAAACCCCTCTACCCCTGTCGCAGACATCTATACCAACTCTTTTCTAGACCTATTTTTTATTGTATTTGGCAAAATATTGCTATTTGCTCTTTCTAAAATCTACCTTCTCTAACAGGGAGAAATGAGCATCAATAGGAGAAATCCCATTTTATATTTGGATTCCCAGCACTTCCCACAGGATGCAGAATACTGCACACAGTTTAAAGGTCCAGATAGTTACTGTGAAACTGAGCTACTGTGCTGGCTTCTTACTCCATTCCACGTAACTATGCTCACGTTCTCAAACGCTTACGGACAGCTTCTGATACGTTCAGAAATGTATTAATTGTTTATTATATCAGAGGCAGATGGCAGGACCAATGGCCGTTTCTTTCTAATGTCTTCTGTTATGGCCAGAGAGAAATTTGAGTTTTAATAAATGAGGATTTCATAAAATTTTAAATTTCTTGGAGACATTCTACTCTATGGAAACATTTTCATTAGGAAAAACAATCTTGATGTATATTTCAAATATATTATATATATATATATATATATGTATATATGTGAAATCTGGCATCATGACAAGAAATTACAAAATCTTACTTAACAATGTGAATATCATATACTCGTGTATAAAACGGAAGGAGGTGGTCACAGACGTCCTGGGACGTGTGAGTAATTGGAAACCCACTCGCTCTAACAACCTTGGTGACAGTACCACGTTTCCCAATTTCTATGTAAAACGTTGGGGGTTATTCACCCCAAGTTTTAGCCTCCCAGGTTTCCCAAGCCTGCCCGGTCTGGGCCAAGTCCTCCGAGGATCCAGAAATGCTCTCAGTCTTCCTAAGGCTTTTCTTTCTAGCACTGCTGACCTGCGTGCTGGTGCGATACTTCTGTCTTGTTTGTTTGTTTGTTTGTTGCCAGGAGCCACACATACCGGGAAGGAGGCCAGTCTCGTTCCCTCTCCCCCAGGGACACACAGGTGGCTTTTCAGCCACCCTGAAATCCCCAGGAGGAAGGGAACTTCATGGCTGCATGGCTGCTGGTGCTCATGCCCTTGCTGGCCCCCTGCACGCGCCCTCTGTGGGCACACGCGCCCGTGCCAGCCTCACGGCACTCTGCTTCCTTCTGGCGTCACTGCTAGTGACATTCCCTCCTCTCCAGGAGGGCACGGATTTCCTCCCGGGCCCTGTGGCCTGCACCTGGGAAAAGGATGGCTGCTATTTGGCGACAATATTATTGCTAACCAGAGAGTTAAAGATCTCTATTTTTTTTTTCATCTCCAAATTTATTCTGCAGTTTGTGACAGCCGAATTAGCTTTCGCCCCAGCAGCAGAGCGCCTCTCGGGAACCGCGCAGTGTCTAGTGGATTTTAAATGTCAGCAGAAAGTTCATCGGAATACTTTCAGCCGTGTTCCTCCAAGCACTGAATTTGGGCAGAGGGTAAAGTCAATGTTCAATGTCAAATACCTGCTCTTCACAGACTTCATTTAAAACTGGGCCAGGAATGTAGAATGTGGAATGAGAACGTGAAGACCAGAGGGCAAGGCTGTTTAGAGCATTTTTACCTGAGCACTTGGCAGTATGAATTCATGGCTCTGTGCCCCGGAAGAACCCCCCAGCTACACATGAAGAACGGATGGAGCAGTGCTGAATTTCAGGACAAATCTCTATTCAGATCACTCAATATGTGGCTGCAGGTCAACTGAGATTAAAAGACGCTTACCTAAAATACAAGAACTTTATATCCAAGAAAATAAAATGACCTGAACATACAGATACTACAAACAAATACTCTTACTGTGTTTGAAAGCAACAAAATGCTCCCTAAGAAACACCATTGAAATAACTTTCGCCACCAGTCTGGGTCTAAAGTAAAAGGTGGAGGGGAGAAGGGTTGACCTCCACCTTCAAGTAACCCTGGTCAATGTTGAACTTAAAACGAAACAAAAATTACACTTAAATTGCCTGCTTCCCAGTCTGATAGGAGATGTTGGGTAGGACACGCTCCTGCTTCAGGGCACACGGTAACCATCGAATCAGTGATCACAGAAACATGTACAGGGCCTAGTACCGCCTAGTGACAACTAAGATGAGTGCGTATGCCACTCTAGCCAGAACAATGCCAGTCAACACCAGTTGTCCCGGCATAGCAGGCCCTCTTTCTCCTTCAAGACTGCCCCAGTTGGACAGTAATGTTATGATTCCTCAAATTATGATACAGTTTCAGACTTGTTTACTATTTGCAAATGCAGGGTATCAGCCAATGTCCGTTAATTGGCATTGGCATGTCAACGTTAAATTTTGATTGGCAGGGGAAGGATGACTTCAAGATCAGAGAAAAAGAGTATCAGATTTTTCTAATATTAATAGATAGTAATTAATAACATCCAGAATCTTTTTTTGAAATAAGCAAAAGCTCACCTACTCATTAATTACTCAACAAACATTTCAATATATTTTGCACAAGGAGATAATATGGCGGGTCCTTAAGGTACAAAGATTTAGACACAGAACCTCTCCTGGAGTCACTGGTGGGGGAGACTGACAAGGAAGTGAGCAGTTACGCAGAGTGACAGCGCTGCGACTGAGGCACTCACGGCTTGTCTGTCATTGGAATACAGGGAGGAGGCGCCTATTCCAACACCAGGAAAAGGTGAGGGCTGCAGCGAAGCCTTCCCAAGGGAACCGAACCTGAGCGGACAAGATGAGAATGAGCCAGGCAGGTACAGAAGGGAGCTGGGCACGGGGGGTTGGCCAATAACAGGGCAGAGAGATGAGTAAGGACAACCAGAGGAGGGTGTCGTGAGTGGCTGGAGACAGAACAGGAGAGGGAAGCTAAGTGCCCACCACGAACTCCAGATTAGTGAGGGGCCTCTGATTAGAAACAGCAGCAACAACTACAGCAGGAAGACTAACTGGAACCATTTGCTGTATCTCCAAGAATCAAAGTAAAAGCTAAGGACCTATCCTCAGAAAAAAATGAAGGATTTAATCAGCGGTGGGAGGCTGGAGGACTGCATCCAACTGTTTAACCACTTTTCTACTCATCTTCCCGGAAGTGAAATTCCCAGAAGGTAGAGAGCAGTTTGATTAGTTGGGCCACGTCGGTCACCAACCTGGTTTCCGACCCCGAGGAGGCGGAGCGCATTGTAGGGGGAACAATCACAAACGTCAAATCGGGATGCGACCCCTTACTGGGCAGGTGGGGATCAACGTCGGTCAGATGAAAACTACAGGTTTCCCCCTTTGGAGGTTACTTCCAAAATGAGCTTTACTATCCTAAAGGATTTGCATCTCAACCAGACCCCCTACTCTGCAGAAGGGGCAAATCTCGGGAAATCAAAGCGCTGTTAGCTGGGGAGGGAAGAGAGGTGTGCCAGTCCTCAGAAAAGAGCAAGTACACCAGAGTTTGGCTTTCTATTCCACAGGATTCGGGGCATAAACGGGACACACGGCACCCTTGTGATTGAGAAACATCTCTGTGACGGCAGAGTACAGTTTGTGAGCCACCAAGACTCAAGCAAGGACAAAGCAAAGGAGGATTCTTTAAATACAACTGAGGATTCCTTAAAATACAAGGAAGAAGTATAGGAAACTATTCTCACCAATGAGATCCCGCTTCCTCACATGGAGAAGTTATCATTAAGATAATGAGTTTCCTGGGATAAAATACAAGGAACCAAGGGTATATAGATAAATATAGATATTGTACAGGTTACATACACATATATGCTTCTATAACCCACATATTACATACACACAGACACACACACACACACACACACGCTGCATTTCAGTGTTCTGAGCCTTCGTTATCTGACATCATGAACAACTTTTCAAGTTTTACCTTTTGATTAATAAGAAATGGGAGACGTGACACAACAGGCAATGTGATAAAATTACTTCTGTGTCTTTGCTTCCCCATATCTCTTTTCAGTTATATCTGATAACTGGTTCAGACTTCCCTAATTTTAGTCCTTACCGCATCTACATATGAAAGGCTTTTAATCCTTAGTCTGCAATTTCTTCAAGTTTGTTTTTAAAACCGTTTCTTAATTTTCTTGCTAAAGACTATTTCCTTTCTCTACACCTGAAAATGTCTGTGGGTACAAAGTCTGTTGCCCCTTACTTCTGAAACAATATTATAAAAACTATTTCATTTTTCCTCATTGCCAGTAGGATTGGCCACCTCACCCTACCTCCTGAAATTAGATCTACCTGGGTTGAGTGAAGATTTTATAAACTTTCTTTAATAATAAGTGAATAAACAGTAACATTTAATAATTTAATACTTTAATAAGCTTTCTTGGATGGCTGGGAGTCTAGAGTTTCAGAAAACGGTAGGTAGGAAATAGTACTGTAAATCTGAGATTGACCCGAATTGTTCTATATAAGAAAGGGGCAGGGGGGATGTTAGCAGCGGAAATTTTGATGGAAAGTGGAAAGAAAGCCTGTGTTATTAGAAACCATTGCTATAACTTTTGGGAAAAAAACCTGATTTCAGAGTGAATGTCCCCAGTTTTCTCTATGATGTACTACAGTAAAAACCGTGTTCTCACTAACTGGCTTGTGCAGAAGTTCGCGTTTTGGGGTAATCCAAGAACATTAAGGTTGTGCTTCAGAGATGCAATAGGACAAACACAGAGGCTGCCTTCGGGTAGACAGTCGTGCCTGGGCTACAAATAAAATCTGTAGCACTTAGTGGCATCTTGCTTTAGAGCAGGGTAACTGACCCACAGACGTCTCTTGTATGATTGTGAAACTCTCTGAGAGTCGGCATGGAGCAATGATCCTTGTGTTTGATTTCAGTGTTGTAAGAAAGGTAGAAAAACCAGCCCTGAATTGGCGTATCGCTGCTTTGGAGCCAGGGGAATGCGCTACTTAAGACGTGGCGTTCTGCAGACCATTCTGCGAGCTACCACGGGGAATCCAAAAACATCCCATGAAGTCACAGGCTGGAATTTGCTCTGGAACTCTGCTTTGAAAGATTCAACATTTCTTAAGATCTTGAGTATTCCCCTCCGACGGCTTTGGTTGATTCTGGGACCACGGCTAACACAGGATTGTGTGTGGTTAGCTCTTACGACTGCGGAACCAATGATTGAAACGATTTGCTAGATCAAAAAAGTGAAAACGAAATGTGCCAGCCTTTAGGGAGACTAAGTTGTGCTGAAAACATGTCAGTGTGTGAGAGACATGGCAGGCCTCGGGGGAGAGGCAATGGGTCAGCATTAGGGTTATCTGTGTTCTCAAGTCCACAAATGTGCCTGTCACTGGGGCCAACAGCACTTGGATGTGTCCCCAGTAATGAGGACAATCCAGGGACTTGGATGCCAAGTTTCTTACCAGACATCAGCGTCAAGGAGGAGGGACGTGCGTGCACACACATGAAGCGTGAGAGGTGTCTTCCAGGGCACACGGATGGGCAAAGGGGGAAGGCGATGGGAACAGAGGGCCAGCGGCACAAGCCTCCTTCACCCTAGAGCAAAACAAGTCTTTCTGAAGAAACCTAGATTTTTCCAGGCACAGAAGGGAGCCCTTGGGTTCTTAGTATCAGATGAGCTATTTTGGAGGTTCAAAAATAGAAGGCAGCATCGTCTGTTCTCGGAGAGCAAGACTGAGCAGAACAGTTTTGGCCTCATTTAGAGAGCGGCTGAGGTTGTCTTTCTGACAAGTATGGTCCCATCGGCTCCGGGCCATCCACTTCTGGTTAGAAGGCTAGCAAGCTGGGGGTTATTCAAAGCCAAAGATTACTAATTCACTGGTCGTGTGAAGCACCGTGCCCCAAATAATGGCAGGAAGCTACACACACCACTAAGCCCACAAAAGGCCTCAGAAGTATTATCTGATTCAAAAACAAAATATATCAAAGGAACTCTCAGTGTTCTCAGTTTGATATTTCAACACTGAAAAGACGATGCTACATTTCACTGTTGGTAGGATCTTCATTCACCCTGACAGCGAAGTGAGAAGGTAACGAGGAGGAGAGGTGCTGTGTTTTGAGGTGTCCGGGCTCCATGAGTAAGGAGGGGGCCGGGGGCAGAAGGACAGTACATGAACTCTTTCCCTCCCTTACAAAAGTCAACAGCTCTAAATGCAGCACACTCTGGTGACAAGGTCGTACCTCTCTTGGAGCCAGGGACACATGGGTGAGTGCTATTTCTCATTTGAAGGAGCCATGGAAGAACACCAGGCGATGGACTCCTTCAGTGCTCCCAGGCATTGAGTGTTATTTATTCTTTGAGTTTCAAGAAAAGTCTTTTAACTATATTGATTCTTACAATTCAGGAACCAGGAATAATTTCCCATCTCTTTGGGTCTTCTTCAATGTCTTTTAACAATATCTTATAGTTTTCAATGTATAGGTCCTTAACATCTTGTGGTAATTTTATCCCTAGGCATTACCCAAACGAATATAAAGATTTAATGCAATCCCTATCAAAATCCCACTGGCATTTTTTAAAGAAACAGAACAAAAAGTCATCAAATTTGTATGGGATTGGCAAAGACCCCAAATAGCCAAAGCAATACTGAGTAAAAAGAACAAGGCCAAAGGTATCACACTCCCTGAATTCAATTTATATGTACTACAAAGCAATAATAATCAAAACAGCATGGTATTGGCAAAGAAACAGACACATAGATCAGTGGAATAAAATTGAGAACCCGGGTCTAAAGCTGCATATATATGACCAGATAATTTTCAATAAAAGAACCAAAAACATACAATGGAGAAAAGAAGCCTCTTCAACAAATGGTGCTGGGAAAATTGGAAAGCTACATGCAAAAAAAAAAAAAAAAAAAAAATGAAATTAGACCGCTATCTGTGACCATAGACCAAAATTAGCTCAAAATGGGTCAAAGAGCTAAACATAAGACCTGAAACAATAACCTGTATAGAAGAAAGCATAGGTACTAAACTTATGGATCTTGGGTTCAGAGAAGATTTCATGAATTTGACCCCAAAGGCTAGAGAAGTAAAAGCAAAATTAAATGAATGGGACTATATCAAACTAAAAAGTTTCTGCAGTCAAATAAACCATCAACAAAACAAAGAGGCAACCAACTGAATAGTAAAAGATATTTGCAAGCAACACCTCCAATAAGGAATTATTAACCAAAACAAATTAAGAAGTCAACAATGACAAAAATAAACACAGTATAAAGGCTCCTCAAAAAATTAAGAATACAATTACCATAAGACCTAGCAATCCCTCTTCTGGGTATCTACCCAAAAAAATCTGAAAACATGTATCCATAAAGATACATGTATCCCTATGTTCAGTGAAGCATTATTCACAGTAGCCAAGACAAGAAAATGACTCAGTGTCATTTGATCGCTGTTTGGATAAAGAAAATGTGATACATATACAGGGGCTGTCCTGAAAGTATCCAGCTATGTACTTTGAAAACTAGAGGCATTTATGGCTGGATTTTTTCTGGACAGCCCACAGATACAATGGAATATTATTCGGCCATAAGAAAAGATGATATCCTGCCATTTGAGACAACATAAATGAATCTTGAGATCATCGTGCTAAGCAAAACAATTCAGAGAAAAAGTCAAGAACTATGTGATTTTGCTCGTATGTGGGATATAAAACTGAAAGCAACAAATGAACAAGACAAAGACATAAAACTCATAGACACAGATGACAATAGTCTGGTGGTTATCTGAGGGTAAGCGGGGAGGGGGAGAGAAAGGAAGGAGGGAGGAGGTCAACTATATGGTGACAGAAGGAGAACAGACTCTGGGTGGTGGACACACACTGCAACACACAGATGATGTGTGATAGAATTACACAATTGAAACCTATACACGTAATTTTTACTAACTAATGTCATCTCAACACATTTAATGAAAAAATATTTGAAACTAAAAAAAGAGAAGAAAACAGAGAAAAGACTGGAAGGTTTTGCAGACACAGAAGAGCTCCCACCTGGCTAGGCTTGGTGGAGATGGGGCCCCAGAGAGTAATTAAATCAGTGAAGTGAGCTAAGTAATGAGGCCTCCAATGGGGTAGCTCGATGATGCCTTTTGCCCCAGTTTGCAAAATGAGGATCAAAAGAAGATGCATGAAAGGTAGAAAGTCCGGACAGGAATAAGTAGTTGTTTCAAGTCTCCTCATCGGCATCATGTCGGAGAGAACGTGTTAGACTTCGCAAGAGCTGAAAATACTTGCTTACTGCAAGTTGGAACGATATGGTTAAAATTCCCATTCGTCCTATCAGCACACAGGAGTATCCTCTCTCTGCTGTGGAGCATACCCAGTGACCACTATGGAGCACACCCAGAGCTCTCCTCGAGGACGAAAGCACCTAGCCCCCCAGATACAGACAGTGTTCATGGCTGCCAGGTCACTCCTAATGACTGCTGAGGCTGATGAAAGCTCCCTCGTCCGAAGTCAGCCACCCTCAAGGGACACTAATTCCAATGTGTGGTCTACGTGAGACGCACGGAAGCTCAGCCTTTTTTCTACCAGTTCAGGAAAAACTGGGCCAGGTCCCGGGCTCTTGATGAAATAGAGTGAAGCCCTCATGCTGATGGTGTCTGCGTCTCCCTTCTTCCTCTCTCTCCCTTGGCTTCTTTTCCTTCCCTACAAATGCCGATCCAGGAGCATTCCCCAGTAGACTTCTGACACGACACTGGGTTCTTTCTGTGAGTCTGCTTCCTATGGAAACCGAACTGCAGTACGTACCTCTGAGAGAAGCTGGACCTGTGTGTCTGCTTAGTGAGCATACTTTAAAGACTTGAAATAAGACCTAATTACCGTGAAGAGCCAGGAAAGGGATACTAGAGCCTGTGTGGAAATTATTTAAGATGGCTATTATTTAAGAAGGGCATAAATGAAATGTCTAATTTAAATTTTGAAGGGGACCTCTCCTTAATCTCTCCTAGGTTATTTTCACAAAAATCCTATTGCTAATGTGATCCCTTGTTGAGTAGATTCAATTTCAGAGAAACCTATAGATCTGAGACCTGCTTGAATGAGAGGTTCTATGTGAAAACACAGCCAAATCCCGGCAGCACAGAGAAAACCATCCATTTTACTCTGAGCATCTACCCATGGTATACACGGGGTGAGCTCTGCTGGCCTTGGAAGGAATATTTATGTGTGCTACATTTGCTTGGAAATGCAATTTCTCTATTTAGGTACAAACTGAAAATTAACCCAACCCTTTTTTCTCTCATTCCTAACTGGGCCACTGAGCAAATCATACAGAGAACACAGAGCACACGTATCAGTCTGCAGGCCTCAGAAGTGCTTCTTTCTAAACGTGTATCCTGTTTGCTGACTGACGGCTCTGCAATCAACGTCTATCATTCATTGTGTGCCTCTGAGCCGAAGCCTGCAAGCTGTGTCTCCAGAAGTCCCTTGTTATCCTTCAGGTTTCCCCCATGGGCGCCTCATGGAAGTCTGGAGGCACAGAAGGAGGAAGTCAGTCATTTTCTGTTTGGCAATATCTTCCTTCACCAGTGGCCTTTCCAGAACCTTCTAACAACTTTATAGTAATACCCTGAGTTAAACCCTTCTCTGCTTTAAATATCTAGAGTGGTTTAATTTTTTTTTTTTTTGGACTGGATGCTAAATATTCAGAGATGGTAGAAGAGCAATTATTTATGAGGTTAACTTTGTCTTCCAAGAAGACATTTTGATCTATTAATGGACCTTGACTTTTTATGACATTATTCAAGTTTTCAATTTACCGACCTCAAAGAAGTCACTTAACTTTTCTGAGCCAATGTTTTCTTAGGTGGGAAATGCAGGGCTTGAACTTCCTAAACTTTACGGTAATATTTTAACTTTAAATTTTATGAATCTAAGGAAAATAAAACTATTAGATTGTCACTAATCCTTAAAATTTTTCATGTTTGAAGATCAGGCTCAAGAAGCAATGGTAGAAAGGTCAGATGGTGAGAGACTTAGAGTATAATTATTTGAGGGATGATTGATATTTTTAATATATGTATCAGCAAATAATAACATATCATGAGCAGTATGAAGTCCAGAAATACGCTGTATTTTAAAGGTAACATAACATACTTCACAAATTTAATTATAAGGATTGCCACTTGTTTGTCACACAAAGTAAGATATATGGACTCTGACAATTAAGTTCGTGAACTCATCCTAGAAAAAGTGCTACATACCTCATTGCTGAGTATCACTATGGTCACCTTCAAAGTACTGCCCCTGGGAAACTATGCACTGACACCAGGACCTAGTCCCCTTTCAAAGCAGTTTTGGAATTTTGTTTTCTGGTATGGCCATCACAGCTGTCATCTTATTATTCTTGATGTCCTGAATGTCATCAATATGTCTTCCTTTCAATATTTATTTTATCATTGGATAGAAAGAAGTCACACAGGGCCAGAACAGGTGAGTAGGCAGGGTGTTCCAATACAGTTATTCGTGTAATGGTTAAAAATCCATTACAGACAGTGCTGTACTGGTTAAAGATCCCTCACAGACAGTGCTGTGAGCTGGTACACTGTTGTGATGCAAGAACCGTGAGTTGTTGGCGAAAATTCCAGGTCACTGTCATCAAACTTTTTCATGCAGCCTTTTCAGCACTTCCAGTTAGTAAATCTAACTGACTTTTTGTTCAGTTGGCACAAATTCCTAATGAACAACACCTCCAAATGGTTTTGACTCGTGACTTGGACTGAAATTTTTTGGTCATAAAAAACGGACTAACATCCACTGTGCACTTTGACGCCTTGTTTCAGAGTCATATTTGTACACCCTTGCTTTGTCACCAGTGGTGACACAGCCCAAAACATCATCTTGCCTCTCCAAGGGGTCTTGGCAAACTTCTACTCTCCTCTGCTTTTGTTCATTGGTGAGTTTCTTCAGGACCGTTTTTGCACCACCTTCTCAGGCCAAGATTTTCAGCTAAGATTTTTCTGTTTCTCTATGGACATTTACTTGATCTGCTATGCTTCTCACAGACAGCCGATGATTTTTATGTGCAATTTGACAAATTTTTGCAATGTTGTTCTCAGTTCTGCTCATTATTGGCCACCCTGACCTCTATTCATCAGTGACGCTTTCTCTCTCCTCAGAAAAACGTTAAATCCATGTGTACATGCCGTTTTCTTCGTGGCATGCTCCCCATAAACTTGGACTAACATGCCCCTGATTTTACTTCTACTCTTGCCAAGTTTCACAAAAAATTTAATGTATGTTCATTGTTCTAATTCAAGCTCTAATATTCTCACAATGACACACAAAAGCACACAACAATAATGAACGCCACTCAGCAAGACACCACCACATGTTGACACGAACACAGCTGTGAGACACAGCTACACCAAGGTCATGAAATCTTACTGAGTTGTTTGTACAGTGCTGCCAATGTAAGCACATAGTGGCAATTTCTTGAACTTAATTGTCAGACCTTGTATGCTATGTACAAGGAAGTCTAAAACTAACAGAACGTAGTACTGACACTATATTCAAAGACATTTTGAAGAGGCAGCTAATCTTGTAATAAATAGAAAATGTACAATTTGTCACAGTAACTGATGTAACTGATAATCGAGACATGTGACATGTACATATGTCCTTTCATAGAAAATAGCACGCTATGTAAATGTTAGGACTTTGGCTATTAGTATCTCAAAAATTTACTATGGCTGCCATTTGAAGACATGAGGAGATCTGCATTTTGTTGGCATAGGTATGCTTTAGGGCCACAGAAGCGGTTGGGATCACGCTCCAGTCCCCCATCTAGTGCGAAATATTTCTTAACTTCCTAAATGCAAGGCTTCACCCTCATCTGCTTTCTTTTGTCCAAATCGCAGAAAAATTACTGGTAAGTGAGAGCTTTTGCCCCTGGCATTCATGGAGCACTTTACAATGTTGGGAAGGCCTTCGCCATTTTCCTAATTGATACTTCAAGTCAGGATTGCATTTGGATTTATCATCATCACTTGGGTGTCACACAGAGTCAACGTAAGCTGTGCATTTTAAGCACCACTGCCCCATCTGCTGTTTCTCCTGCTTCAGCAAAGCAGCAAGCACATGTGCGCATGCCCCACGTGTCATGACAGGCATTCCAAGCCTTCACATGTGTGTTAAGAATCTGGGTCAATTATCTTGGAACAATCAAAACATTCTGACATAGAAAAAGTGTTGTTGCTTTGAAATAAATTGATCTTCAGTTTATTTTGGAAGTTAGCCATTAATCTATGCTAATGCTTTTTCAAACCATATGCTATGAATTTTGAAATTAAGACTGCTTATAAAATACAAGATTTATAATGGCTGTTTCCTCAACTAGCATGCACTATTGAACAACTTCTACTAAATAGAGATAAAATGAGGTTATTCTAAAATAATACGCACAGTTCAATCACCTCATATATGGCTTCTAAAATAATGCAAATTACCTGAAACGTGAGCCCGTGCATAAAACATGCTAAGTATGAAATGATGGTATTGAAGCATCACCACCTTCCGTGTTTATCTTCCATGTTTGTACTTACAGATTCTAGAAACCGATTTTAAATAAACTATAGTGAAGTATTCTGTTACCTAATGCTCTTGCAGGCAAAATAAAGAAACATATTTATATCTCAATGTATTCATTATCTACTATTAGCTAGCAAATTACCCCCAAACTTAATAGCTTCCCACATGATTTCTGTGGATCAGGAATGCCGATGCAGCTTCCCTAGACCCTTTACTCCAGGGTATTTCACAGGCCACCACCCAAGTGTTTCTGGGCGACAGTCATGGTAAGTTTCAGCTGGAGAAAAAGTCCACGTTCGCACAGGGTTGGCAGGATACAGCTCCTATGGGTTTTTGGACTGAGAGTCTCAGTTCTCTGCCACCTGAGGTTCTACAAAATGACAGCTTACAACACAGAAGTGTTCGAGCCAAAAAGGCGACAGAGAGATTCACCTATCTGCAGACAGAGACCGCAGACAGAAGCCACAGGCTTTGGAGATCAGTAATAGAAATCACATCTCAATGTGGTTGGGTCCTGTTGGTTATCAGCAATTCATTGAGGGGACTTGATGTTACAAGAGCACGAAGACCAGAAGGCGGAGATGAGGAGAAGCATCTTAGAGGTTGCCTACCACACTCACACATGAATCAGAATCGATATAACCACATACTGTGTATAATTTTTAATGATATCCTCTTCTCCCCCTGAAAGGGAATCTTAAAAATATGTTTTCCAAACATTGAGCTTCCCGAGGTAACATTTCTCCAACCCCAGATTTCAGAACTAAAGCCAAAAGGGCAGTAGAAAATTATTCCCTCTCCATTAGAAATGGAAGCATAGTTAAAGGAAAAGTGTTTTATCACATTTAAAATACAATAAGTCCCAGAAGAAGTAGCCAAACATGTTATATAGTAATGAATAATATACATTTTCATTGCACACATTTTGTATTATTTTTCTCATTCAAATAGTGGATAAGGAAAAACTAAACCCTAATCCCCGATATCCATGATTCAATTTCTGATAATAAAATTACATATTTAAAGAGGGATGCATGCTTTTTAAGTCAGTAGAATATCAATTACTACACTTCACTAGGAAACAGATTTCATATTTCAACCTTTTTTTGGTTTATATAAACAATTGATCAGAAATGGATCTCGTATAATGAGTTATCAACAATGAATAAAACATTGAAGGTGATGTGTGCAAAATATATTTAGGTAATATCTATTGGAATTTTCAGCTTCTCAATGTGCAGAATAACTGATAAAACCTTCCCAGTGTTAAGAACCAGAAGGCCTAAAAATGTTTGATAATAGCTAATGAATCATTTGTTGTTAATTTTTCTTAGCATTTATAGGTGAAAGCCACAATTATTTGAAGCTATTTCACAATGTGTTGTCTGAGTATTTCCTCTGGGTATTTCCTCACAGTCTGCACTCACATCTTACCATCCCGGGGTCAACAAAAGCCTATGCAAAAGGAAGTCACAGAACGAACACAGAAGAAAAAGCAAGAGGAACAGAGGGGGTTCTCTCAGGAAGCACTCTCCTCCCTCTGCATTTGCAAAGCCCTGACTTTGCTCTGCTCTCAGCCAAATGCATTTTGGAAGTTTCCAGATTAGCGGACTCACTTGTAATGTAATTGTTTTCTTCAACACAAGCTAAAGCCTATACTCTGTTGATGTGTAAAGATATACTGTTTCCTACTATAAAATTTATTTCTGTAACACGAGAAAGCTGTAAAATATCTCTGTGTTTATTTACAGTGCAAATGGATTCATCTAAACAAAAGGTTTTGCTGTTTGACTTTCAGCCTCTGTTTACGCCCTTTGAAGATGTAACCTCAACTTTTTCCCGGTATTCTAACACGTAACTTAGAATTTTGCCATATTTCTTTTGGTTTTTGTCATCGGTATCAGGCCACCAGGAAATGGGGCTTCTTGGTCGTGCCATTGTGCTGCCTCTTCCACTTTACCTTTGAGGAGAAGGACTGCTCCTTATCTGTCAGGTTCAAGGACACAGATGAGGGTTCAGAACATATAGGATGATGGTCGATAGCTGACCTTCCTATTGCCCAAGATCTAGAGACACAAACAAGGCCAGGGACTATGGCTACTTCATGAAAATACAATCATCTCTCTGTCTCTGTGTCACACTTCCCCTCCTTCTGCTTATTGTCTGTCTCATGTCGCTGGGACCAGCAGGTGACAGCTGACTGCACTTCTGCTCCCAAGACACCTAGGCCACGATGCTGGGGCAGGAGGCTCAGGGCACAGAGGGGCTCTCCCCGCTCTCCTGGGTCTCTGTGCTCCTGACGTTTGTCTGTGGATTGTCACCGTCTTTGTTTCCTGCTAGAGCACAGGATCCATGCTTATTCCAGTCGGGGAGCCTAGAGAAACAGCTAACACGCGCCAAATCCTTCGGCCTGCTTTTGTCAAGGCCCTAGCTCGTTCCTAACACACATTTAAAGAGTTCTCCTGACCACACAGTCGTGCAGTGCTCACTGGGCTGGCATGCGGCTCTTCACAGGACAGGATCACGGGCTCCTGATAGCTCTCTCTCTTCCCCTGTCCCTTTTGTAAGCGCGTGGCATATTTACGTAAATATGCGAGGGCTGTCCGCAAAGTATCCGGCCATGGCATTTATGACCGGATTTTTTCCGTACAACCCTCGTATATTTTATACATAGATGCTATATTTTCATAAATGTATATTTTATAAATGTAATTATATGTTTAAATGTGCCTCTATAAGTATATATAACATATATATGTGCATATACTCGTATAATACATACACATATATATATATATATATAATATGTACATGTAAATATAGTGGGTATGCATATAATTTACATATAGATATAGCCATTTTAAATAAATCTTACAAAAATGCTCAAAAAATTTAAGAGTTTGAATAACCATACGTGAAGATTTGTATCAGCAGGCATCACAGTATGGAAACATCCAGTGGTGACCTACAGGTAAAATGTCATGTCTACTTTCTGAAATGTAAAAGAGCAGAGAAGATGTCACGAGCCCAGCTGCCACTGTGTACTGGCCGTACCGAGTAGGCCACGGAGGTCCTCGCCCTCAGGGACAGGACGAAGGGCTCCTGAGGGCACTCAACCTCCCACAGAAACGAGGTACAGGAAGAGCCCAGTGCAGACGGGTGACAACACTGTTGACACTGCAGGGTGGCACCTGGGTGCCTCTCAGAAAACACTCCCATCTCCGATGCTTCTGTCAGAGAAATGTAAAAGGCTCTTGACTTTGAGTTTTCTTTTTGAACCAGATTATAATTTCTAATGTTTTCTTTTTATTTAGTTTTAATCTTAGTACATTCTTCTCAAGTAGGGACATCCTTTAATGGTCATTTCTTCCTCATAAATAGTGTACAGACACCCACACACTTGTTGCTTAACAGATGATACTCTTTGGAAGAACGCCATCTGTTTACACACTTACGTGAATGAACAGATTCATTCGCTCAACTTTTTAAGTCTCTGCACCAACACTGTTCTAGGTTGGTGCACAGACTATTTGGGATACATGGCTGAATTGAATGTCCAAGGACTCCTGTTTTAGAGGTTAGATTTCAGTGGGAAAGATGACAATGAATAATACTCATAAAGACTAAGGAAATTTTGGTTAAAATATGGTAAGTACAGCAGAAGAAAAGACAACCATGACAAGGTACGGGCCACAGAGGAGCAGAGACCACTCACGTAATGTCAGTCTGGGTGATAAACAACGAAAGGCAATACGAAGTTTGCCATGTGTTAATAGCTACCCAAATTTGTCACATAAAAAAATTCACAGATTTTAGTTAACTCAGAGCCATGGAAATTATGGCTGACACAATAGCGTCAAACGATTTCATGTGAATAATTCTAAATTAGAAAACTGAAGCAGGCCTCCAGAATATATAAAGGTTTTTCTTTTTCTATAAGAAAATTGTAGCAAGTGACTGTCCCCAAAATAGGAACTCAAGAACAGACTGCTGTGCTATTTCTCTAAGAAAGCTGACTACTATTATATCCACCCAACTCACATGCCAGCTGAGAAAATTCCTGTTGGTAGGAAAAGAAACAGTGCACAGTGAAATTAAAGCTTAGCAAGTTGCCCATGGCAAAAACTTTTTCTGTTCTCTTTAACAATGCGTTAATTTAATGAGAAGGCACAACGCAGTAATGCGGAGGAAATCTCAGAATTAAATGTAAGGTTATTACTCGGGACATCTTTTGAAGATTTGTTTTAAGTACAGGCTTAACCAATCACTTTTTACTGAAAGCCCTTTGATACATTTCAATGCCTTTCCCTCTCCAGTGCAACCATCAACTGCTTAAATCAATACTGACGAATTCATTCTGTACAATACCTCCTGGGTTACAGAGGATAATTTTCCAATTGTAGAACCATACATCTTAGACACCGCACAGAAAATATACATCAAGTGCCAAACATATGTCAAGAAAATCTGTCCCTCATCGGAGGACTGAACAAAGCAAAGAAATGAACCTCAATTCCACATCACATTTTGACAGGATTCACAAGACCATAGCATATGGAAAAAACAAAATTAAAAAGAACTGGAAGAAAAATAAGTCTTAAAATCTCTACGAAGCAATAGAAAATCAATAAGCTTTGAGCTACGGATGAGGTTGTAGTTGCATGATTTTGGGTGTAAATATGCTAGAAGATCACAGCTTACAGAGAGCCCAATGTACGAGGATAAAAGTAAGAGAAGGAGATTCATCATGTTGAAAATGCAACTTCATTGTCAGAAAAGAGTTCTAGACAAAAGCCAAAATACCTGGGAAGACTGACTTTATCAATAAACATCTATCAATAAATAGCAGTCTTGGATTGTACTTACATATCTTTTATGTGGGGATTCTGAGTTCTTGTTACATGGCCTCTTGGATCTCTTTGCCTTGTAAAATCCATGAGTATATAGCTTGTATTTATGTGTCTACAGAACCATACACACACACACACACACACACACACACACACACGTGCCAGTCACTCACCTACATGATAAGCATCAAACACTTGTTAAGCTGGCCTCTCCTCTTCAGGAAGCTCAAAGTCAAGCAGAGAAAATCCCTATCTGGTTTCTATTGTTACAACGGCATGCGCTGCGAACACTGAGTCCAGGTGACGACACGGATGGTTCTGCATCCACCTGAAGTGTGCTGCTCTGAGCTTGGATGACCAGGGGATCGGGAGAAAGGAAAAAGACACACTCCTGAATTTCAGTTTTACATTTTAAGATTTCAAATAAATAAACCGTTCTCAAATTGACGATTAAATACTAATTAATTAGACAAGATCTACTTTTTCACTCGGTCTTGTACTTTTTATAACCTAACAGATAATGCACCATGGTTTATTTACCAGTGTAAGAGGTGTCCAAGCATTTGAAAGCTCGCTGATAATGGATATGCCTTTCTGACAACAACACAGATTGCAATATATAACGTTGAATTTTAAAAAGTGGGGAAAATGGAAAATTATATTCGTAGTGAATGAAAGAAAATGATTATGTGACAAAGTAAATTTTTTCTTTAATTTTTCAATATGCTATAAGTAGGTTAAGAAAAAAACGTATAGCAGGCACAAAAATCGACATTTAATTCATCTCACAGAAATAGTAGGTAAGCCTGGGAGAGCCAGAGAAACAGACGATTAGAGCGCTTTTACACTAGTTTCTTCGTAACTTTACTTCTATGTTCATGTGTGTAAGGTTAGGTAGGTAAGAGTGATTTCTATATGCAGATATAACAAAACCTCAAGAAAGAATAAGTAATAATAAATATGAGAGAGCATAGGAAATGTGTGAATTTTTCTTATAATTAGTATAAGCCAAATTAATTTTTGGAAAGTTACAACATGAGGCCTCTCAGCCATTCATTGACTCCATGAAAAGAAATGAGAATTTGAAACTAAATTGGGAGTGCATTATACTTAATCATAATTTTCTTTTTTAATCAATGTTCTCTATATTTATATATTTAAAATGTCTTTATTAATATTTATTTTAACATAAGTAATGTAAGCATTCCAATATATTTATGATGCAAAAAATTCAAAATAATTATATATAAATATAAGTGTATAGATGGATTCTCAAAATCTTAAAGCCCAATAGTTATAATTGTGTGTGTGTATATGTGTGTGTGTGTGTGTGTGTGTATTACTCAAAATATAATTGGTTTTAAAATAACAGAGAAAAAGAGATTAACTAAAACAAAATGATCACCACTGCAATGACTCATGTTCATGAACCTGAGAATGACATCACCACTGAACTTTGCAGAGACATTGCACAGATTTAATTTATGTTCTGCAAAATGCTGAAAGCTCAGTCCTAGTGTTAGTTACTGGACTGGAGCATTCAAAGTCAACCCAGTGCTGAAATTCTGTAACAACTGACTGGCATTTCATTCAACCTTTTTAGCTAAAATAGTATACAGAGCTTATTTCCTTGAATCGATCATGCCAGGTGAGGCTAATCTCTACTTGATTCAACAACCCAGAGATAATAAGGTGATATATCAGATATTTTATTCATAAAAATATTGGTTGATTGCTAGGGGCATATGAGGTACTCTCTTGGAGTGTTCAACATTGGATTAAATATTGCTAAAAAATACATAACATGTTCAACTTCTCAGCAGAAATAAAGACTTTCTTATAAATTATTCTTAGTTCTTAGCAAAGAAGAGTTTTAAAAATATTCAGCTTAATCACTAGGATCTCATTGTGACTATCTATAAAAAAAGAATTCAATTACTGAGAACATATTCATAATATACGACTAAAATTAATCATGAGATCTGAGATTAAATACATTTTTCTTTCAGATGATTTTTACTTTGTCAAAGATATAAAGAATTCAAGATTACAGTTTCAGTTTTGTTTTTCAAAGGTAACACTCAAAAGCAAAGCCTTTCTCAATTTCCCAAACTCAAGTATCATCCATAAAAGATGCCCAAATTTGCCTTTTGACTTTGACCTACAACAAACCAAACTTTCCACCAAAATCAATGATAAATACATAAATTAATTAAGAAATTAATTAAACAAATAAATAATACACAAATGAATGAACGAATAAATGAGTATCTCCAAGAGGAATTCCAACTGAAAGTATTTTAGCAGAGATTACAGCAGTCTCTCACAGGGCTTGGAAAACAATACAGTAATTGGATTTTAGCACTACAAAAGCTGCCAGGACTTGAGGTGAAAAAAATCATGGACCATCAGGAACCCAAAGGAAACGAATGTGACCCGTGCAAGCGCCACCTGAAACACTTGCCAATTTCCCAGAAGTGCGATCTAAGCACAAAGCAGTGTCTACGTCAGTGGCGAAAAGCTCAGTGCACCTCGGTGGTCTCACGGCTCTAGACCCAGAAGTTCAGATCGCACCACGGATGAGGGCCCACATAGAGTCCAGGCTGTCAACAGGACGGTATTTGGAAGGGAAAGTCAAAATTTGACCAAGCGTGGTGATGAATGAAGTCTGATGTTGAATTCGTCCAATTCCTAATTCAGTAAAGACGATATTCCCCCCAATCTATCTGCCTACCAACAGTTTTTTTAGAAAGTGTTATTATTATTTTTAAAATATCTCCTTCCTTGGAAGAAAAGATCACTCAGGGACTGTACGATTTTTACTAGAGAGTGTCTAGGAATTGATCAACAATTATTAAGCATGAAACAATAGGACACAGGACATGGGTTAGGATATGAACATACCCCCTTGCTCTAGCTGCTGAGTAGGCCAAGAAGCGATCACAACCCACTAGCAATGAGCAGGCCCAACATGCCGATTTTACTTCTTAAAACCAAGTGGAAGGCGGGGGACACCTAGAGACAGAATCAATTCTGGGACTGGGCCCGGAAAAGAGAGAGGTGAGGTGCTGGAGCCCCCCGTGCTGCCGCAAGTAAGGGTGCGAAGGAAAGGTGGGGGGTGGGGCATCTCGGACGGACAGAGGAGCCTGTGGAAAGAGCTCCCCAAGGCAAATCTGGACTAAATTTGGCAAGAAGGGAAATAAAGAGTAAAATAAATGTTTGAACTATTAAGTAAATAGGGGAATAAACAAAATTCCTATGTAAAAAAACTCTAAATAACCTACGTGGATAGAAACTTAGTCCTAAGTGGACAGATCCCCCAACCCATAAAAGGGTGGGCTGCACGAAGTGACTTCCTTCCAAAGAATACAGGGGAGAAAGGAGGAAAATGTATAGTATAACTTTATTACTATTATATTAAAAATGATAAACAAAAGGTATTTAATAGCATGTAGATTGTAAAAAGAGTCGCTGCTTTCCACACTAAATTCTATAGTACTGTCTTTCATCAACTAAAAGAACAATAAAAAGGTTACAAAAGCCTACTCTTTCTCTTTGTTGTCCCTGTTCACAACAGGTTTTAGGATTTCAAGGACACATAAAAGCAAAAATCAAAACCTGACCGTATCTGACGACGTCAGCAGTAACAGTACAGCCGCCAGGCCCTGCGTTCTGTTACATTCACTACCTTTCTGACAGCTGTTTCGGGGCATCATTGCTCTGTACACTCCACGGCTCTGCTTTCTCACACACACAGAAGAGCATTCATTTTCCCAGGCTGCAATTTTCTCTTCCTTTAAAGCCATGCTGAAGACAAAAATTACTCAGCAGTGTGACCAGAGAAGTCTATTAGGTCTTCGTTCTCCTGCCGATTTTGCTTTGAACTTCATACAGATGTTACCTATAATACTGTTCACCACACATTTAGATTGTTGATGTAACTTCCTCCTCTCACCCCTGTCTTTCATAAGCATAGGGAGACATTTGAGGCATAAAAAAATTTCCACTGATTTAGATAACATTTCATTGACCCAAAGAAAGGGGGGGGGGGGAACAACAAAAACTGTGATTCTGCTTCTTTTTCCTTTATTTTGCCAGAAAAGAAGTAGCAATGACTACAGTAAAAGCAGCAAGATTGATGTCCCTCAGTGTTCACAGGTGCAAATGCCCCGCCTGGTGACCTAGAATCTAGGAATTCAACATTCTCAGTTAAAACAGGTGGCCTCACCTTTTGATGTAGAAAAAGATCTCAAAATCTGTTTTAACGATGCTGAAAAGATAATAGCATTGATCAAGAAAATAAGAAGCAACTTCTATTGAAAATGGCTCTGCATCAGCCCAAGTATGTTTAAATTCTATGCATTTGTCACACGGGTGCAGGAACTACCCCGGGGGGGGTATGCCTTGGATACATGAGTGAGCAATGTTCTGGAAATGGAACTCACTCCACAAGAATGATAAGGGAGGCATGTATCTTTAGTAAAACAAATGTAGGGGTGACGCCAAGCACAGCATTTTATTTCTCTCTCACATACTTAATGCCTGTGTGTTTGGCCTGTTGCTAAAGCCAAACATCATGACCTGTACGAGGGTATCTTGAATAAAAATGAAGAGAACAGAGATGAGAGATGTCAGCAGGATCAATACGAGCACCTGCTGGGTGCCCCAGAACGCCCCTCCCCTCCACCCCACACACAGCCCCAGGCGCCCTTGGCATGCACTGAGACCACGGCAGGCATAGGACAGTGTTTGGCTCTGGCCAGCGTGACGGCAGAGGCAGGCACCTGCAAACTATTAGCGTCCCGTGCTTCAGGGACCAGCAGTGCCACACAACATCATCGCCAAAAGGCGGAGTAGGAGGCAGGAGAAAGAGTGATGGCCACACGGTCCCCAAGTGCAGGTCTACAGGCAGCACCCCAGAGTTTGTCAGAATTCAGAAAACGGGTTGGAGGAATTTTAAGAGTGTAGAATTCCAACGAAGTAGACATTGGGGAGAAAGACGCAAATATTTTTGTTACTGAGATGGAGAGTCAGTTTGCTCATGGCTTGTCGTATAATCTTGGAAAATGTTACTTTCTGGGGTTCAGTGCATTCATCTCTAAAATATGAAAGTGGTAACAGCTATCTTGCAGAGTTGTTGAGGGGATTAGATGTGTACATCTGTATCTGTATCTATATCTATATCATCTATTTAACCCCTGTAAATCATAAATGCTTTATAAATGTTAGTTGTTGTTATTAATATTAATGACTTAGTTTTACCCCCAGAATGCTGTGCCCTGAGAAATATGAGTTATATTATCCGTAAAAACAGTTTACATCACGGCAGGTAGGGGAACTTACAATAGAAAAAGCTAAAAAGGTAGAAAGTGAACAAAAAAGTTAACAAGGCAAGCAATCACTGTTGGTATTTACTACACTTGATCTTAGCCCAAAGGCCGAGAACTGATCACTGTTCGTATTTAAAATCCAAGAAAATCATGAAAATGAACATGTAAGTACACTGACTGACTGCTTATTTAAAACATACTTTAAATCTAGTTCAGGTAGGCAGGTTTTGGAATGTGATAAATGAATTAAACTGTTTCGGTTTCAAACTGTCACTGTCAGAATCTAATTCAAATTTAAACAGCAATTTAAACAGTATAAAAGATTGCCCTCACCGGTCCTCCATAATCTTAACCTTTGGAGCTCTCCACAGAATAGACAGTAAATTGAATTAATTATTAGCCTTTCACCTTGGGGACCTAGGTAGAATCCGGCAGCTCAGAAGACAGCTAATGAGATTGGTAGCTTCGTTTCAGTCCCCAGCGTGCTCTAATCCTCAACACATATCCACCTGTCGTATTTCCCCACTGCTGCTTCTTAGTGAATAAAATTCTAAGAAGTCAGAGTTGGCTGACATTTAAAATCCTCTTTGTAAAGTGGCATAATTGTGTATCCCAGTAAGGTCAGAACAATGTCATGTGTAGGAGATCACGGGGAAAAAAAAAAGAAAGAAATTAAAAAGTAGCATCCAACAAAAGGGTTGATTTTAATCGGTCCCCATAATTCTGGAGAATGTTTTTCTTTCTAACACTTCCCATCAAAGTAAGCACCTCTTTACATACTCACTTAGTCACTCTTTCATTTATTCATGTATCCAATAAACATTTATAAGTGAGAACCACATGCAATATAAACATATGGGTCCTGGGTACTTATCGTCACAGAGCTCAGTGCCTGGTGCAACAGAAAAGCAACAGGCAATGTAATTAGTGTGTGATTAGAGGTGCTGAAGTATGGGGTTGCATAATCTGGACTCAACGAGGGTTTTTTTTTTTTTTTTGGAGGAAATAACAGCTAAGATGATCCATGGAGAATGAACAGTCATTAATCAGTCTTAAGAAGTGAATGAGGGCCTAGGCAGTGTATCTCAGGAAGGCAGAATGAGGATGCTCAGTCCTGGAACAGGAAGTACTTCAGTAGGGCTGCAACATGGAGGGTGACTGGGGGTGTTAGGAGAAGACACTGAAGAGAAAGACACACTCAATACATTGCAGGCCATTTAAAAAATATATGGCTTGTTTCCTGAAGGCAAGGGCAACTTAGAAAGTCTTTTCTGCAAGAGAGTGACCTCCCCAGAATTGCATCTTACATCATCCTTGCTGCATTTATAAAGAAGGCATTAGTGCTGAACAGGTATTAGGTCCAGCAAACCTCCATGGTGACTCTTGCAAGAAACCAAGTTAATGGTCATGGTGAGCTAAATGAAGGCAATCACAACAGAAATAGAGACAAGTGAAGAGCATTGAAAAATAGTTAACGTATAGAGTGGTAAACAGTACTGAGGAATAGATGAGTAAGGAGATAGAGATGTGGCAATCCAGTGAAAGGTCTAGTTTTCATGTTTGACTCGCCAAGTAGCAGGTGTCTCGGGTGTTGAAAAAGACACAATCCAAGCTACGTATGTCAAGCACACAGCCGGAAGTGAACAATCCACCGGGGCTCTTGCATTTCTGTGTGTCTGCTTTTCCAGATGTTTGTATAGAAAAGAGGCTCAAAACACACAGTGCCTGTCACCTGGGCTGAGTGCAGATTTCTTAATAGTCTTCCTTCAGGGCAAAAGTGGGGCCAGGTTGCTTGCAGCCACATTTAAGAGGTTAGGTCTTTCCTAGCTTAGGGCTTCTCAGCTGTGACACGAGCCACTACGTACGCAGTATCTGACTGGGCCCTCCTCCACACTGTCTCACGGGATTACCTCGTGTGAACTTGCAGTTCCTGCTTTCTGCTATACAATGCATAAAACTGTCCCTCATCTCTGAGCCATAGCCTCTTGTCTTCTGCTGACCTCCATGAAACTGCATCAGACCAACTTGGCCACCACACAGTAAATCTCACAGTTTCATGATTCTCGTTATCTCTAAATTAAGAACTATTTTACATTTGTGGGTGTGGACTTTTTGTGAAAATATAACATTATGTTGAGGGTGGAAACTGAAGTTGAGAAATGTTTTATATTTTTTCAGACTTTCACATTACTATATGTGTATGCTTATGTTACATCACATTTAAAGTAAATTAAAGGAAAAATGTATGAAGTGGGTATTTTAATTGCCAAAAGGATCCTCTTTTAACTGAATGAAGTAACTTGGCCTGTAACAAAGCAACCTGTTAACACTGTCAGATTTTAGCCTTTCCAGTCGTGTTAGCAATGAGATATCTAATTGCAGTTATATAACTGTGTTTATGGCAAACTTATTTTAATAAGTGTGGAAAGATCTTCCTGATTCTGCAGAAGAAGTTAGACACAGATTGTAGAATAGAGAGCGGAGGCAATGCTAGAGGGAAGAAGAAACCTAAGTGAAGAATTGAATGCTTGTCTTCGCGTCCGTCACTTCAGAGCCAGCATAATAGTAAGGTGACAATGACACAAGCTGCTTTCTACTTCCCATAATTCCCTAGGGGAGCCCCTACCCAGCACACACGTGTTTGCACTGCAGGGCTTCAGGAAAACTTATATGAGTCCTGTTAATGTTTGGGGGCATTAGTGACTTATAGGAAAGTGGGAGCATTTCATAATTCATGCAAATCTTTTTTCAGGAGGTAATATCTGAGTAAGTGGAAGAACTTCACTTAGTTAAAAGATTATCGAGGCATAAAAATAAAATGTGAAAAACTCAACAAATGGACTAGAAATTCAATTTGGATCCAAGCAAGTTTGGAACTATCTGAATCACTGACTAACTAATAAAATAATCCAAATCATCTTCTGAGGGAGAAAAGACTTAAAGTTATGATGTTGTCACTTGGTATAAAAAAATTACTAATAATATGTATCCTCTATTCAGGACTCATTTGTGTAAGACGCAGCTTTCCTTTAAGTTTTAAAGCCAGGCATGTCCTTAAAGGTGAAGATTCTATGCTCTGGGATCGGTACATAGAAGCCATTTCAGTGAAACAGAACTGGTGTATCTACTGTTACACTGGTCCACCAGATCTCCAGAATGATCTCCGCGTGCGCCTAACCTCATGAGTGAAAACAGGATTCCTGGAACAAACATGGAGGCATGAGATAAGCAAGCCATTAACGCCTATGTGGTTTCAAGCGCACAAGTGAGGGTACACTTCTGAAAACAGGCGGCCAGCTTCAGTGTGGGGTGGCTGCTTTGGCATGGACAGGCCCATTAACGGAGTTATTAAGAGAGCCATCAGCCCTAGTGTCCTGGACACTTTCCAGCTGAGGTAATTATGTTCACTTATGGCCATTTTAATCCTCCCAGCAATTTCAACTGGACTCCAAGTTTTCTTAAACCCTGTGTCCTAACAGAGTGTTCTGCTGAATATGGGGTATTTTTGTTCTACTCCTATTTCTATTCAATGATGTGGCATTATTCCCACGAAGTTCAGAGTTTCCAGTGAGAACATAAACACGGAACCTAATCTGAGAAAAAACATGGTGGCAAAATGTGTTCAATTTCAAAAGTCCCAAAGGGTTCTGGGAAAATAAAGATTAATATTGTAAAATATAGTTGACCACATAGGTTAACTATAGACATGGATGCTCACATGGAGATTTAAAAATATCTTCAATGGCTATATCATTTCTTCAATAAGTTGCTAGACACAAGAGGTGCTAATGCAGAATTACTGTCATGGCTAATTGTATAGCATTTGATACTTCCCCTGACTTGTTTGTCTTTAAGGTGGGGATCTTTGCACTCTGAAATTTTACATTTACTTTCTCAATTCTTAAAGAGTGCAACAGTAAAAAATAAGAGTGTGCGTGTGTGTGTGTGAAACTTGAAGTGGATGTATGTTTCAAAAGTAGCATTTCCATATAACCATTTTTTGCATTTTTATAGTTTCTACTACTGGCTATTTGCTAAAGAATTAGCATTATTAATTTTTCAGGTCTCTTTCATAAAGTGAAAACACAAAAGCTACCTGAAATTCTGTCAGTGAACCAGGCCATAGTTGTAATCATATTTTGGTATTGTATAACAACATCCTACTTCATTAATAATCACTCACTAGACAACTTATTTTAAAATTTTATATTTTTCCAAACTTGATATTGAATCTTAAGTATAAAATTAAGATGAGAACTTTATTTTAAGAAGTCTCATTTAAGGTATAGATATAGACATATAGATATAGACACACACACGTGTATGTTAAGTGCATTTTTAAATAATTATATTTTAATGCTATGATTTTTTTGTATTCTGTAACATACTGTCAGAGTATGAAATGGAACATTAAATATACAAAGATATCCTGTTACTATAAAATTTGGTATAATAAACTTAGGAAAGGCATTGAAATGAATATATTGGTTTAAAATAATAATATATTTACAAATGAATTATAAATTTCTGAATATTTATCACTAGTTTCACCATATTGTAAGAAAACTATATCCTGTTGGAAGAGTGTATTTAAAATGATCTGTCAAAAGTAAGGCCGACTTAAATATAGGAGGTAGGGAAAAGCTCAAAAAACAGCCCACTCCAACTTGATTGGCATGAAAGTGCCACTACCATCCACATGCACGATTTTATCCTGAGTGCTTGCTCAGAGTATGTGCAAAAGGGAGTTGTGTATTTAATTGTGGTGAATCACTCTCTTAAGAAGCATGAGAAACCATCAAGTCACTATTAGTTTTCATCCCCAATATGATTTTGGCAGATTCTAGAACATTCTGAGGGCTCTTATCATTTGTCAGTGAGTACATGGTGGGTGGTATTGACACTGGCGTGCACCGTGCTTTGTGGACACTTAGTACATAGCAAATAATTGTGCACAGTAATTTTTTAAAATAATGTAAAAAATGGAAATTAATATTATCACACGACCCAGCATTCCCCCTTTTGGGTATCTACGCAAAAATTTTTAAAATACTTATCTATGAAGATACATGTCTCCTATGTTCATTGCAGCATTGTTCATGGGGCCAAGTCATAGGAATAACCAGTGTCCCTCCACAGACGATGAGATAAAGAAGATGTGGCACTCGTACACACAATGGAATACTATGTAGGCATAAGAAAAGGTGAAATACTGCCATGTGCCAGAACATGAATGGATCTTGAGACGATCATGCTAAGTGAAATAAGTCAGAGAGAAAAAGTTAAGATAAATCTTAAATAGTGCATTTGTGTATATTTGTGTATTCTGTTTTTCTCTTTCTTTTATTGTATTTAAATAAGAAATTATGATGGTGTCTTTATATTTTTATTTTCTCTATTGTTACTTTGCCTTCTTTTATCGATAGTCAAGTTTTCAAAAATAGAGAGAATTCCTGAGAATAAGAGTCTGCAATGATAAAATATCAACAAATTGCAAATTAGGTGTAAATTTATACTTGTTACTTTTCCTTTTAAGTTGTTAGGCTTAATAGACAGTCAAAAAATCAATGTTCATATAAATTATTTTAAATATTTTAACAAATGGCAGAAAAAGTGCTTGTTACTATTAAACAGGAACAGCTATATAAATAGAATTTACTATCAATAAAGCCGTGGGAATAATTAATTAAGGTAACAATTCTTTTTGTGTTATCTTTTATCTGTTCTTGAGTTTGGTCAGTTTCCCACATACAATGAGTATGTTTCCAAAGAATGCTGGTTTTGTGTTGTTCCAAGTCGGTCAGAAAGAATTCTGGCACCGTTCGGTGTGGCGGTGCAGCCCGCCTTGGGCAGCCTGCAGCTGAGACAGAAAGCTCTGGGCTGCGTCCACAGGAGCCCAAAACACCCCAGAAAGGCAACAAGATGGCACATCTCCTTGGGGCTGAGGATGAATCAAACTGCTTTTCAGTGAGTCTCTCTGGCAAGTTAGTTTAAAAAAACTAAGAGCCAGCTCAGAACCCTGTGTAGGTAGGTGTTATCTTGCTTTTCCCTGCCCTTCCGTCCCACGTGAACCCACTGAAGATGGCGTGTGAGGCCTTCTGCCTTGCACTCCCCGTCCACCAGTTCCAAACCTTCCGTAAGTTAGTTAGAGTCACAGCCTGGTCTCAGAGGGGTTAGCATAGGCCGTGTGTTCACGCCATGGATGAGGCAGGAAAAGGAAAGGACCCATCAGGAACTTCAGAGCGGGTGCCCTGGAAGGAACAGGAACCGATGTCGCAAAGTTCAATGTCAGGAGAAAGGCTGAGGCAGAAATCAACGTGCAGAACCGATCTGGGATGTAGAAATACCACCCAGAGCCCAGAGATTCCAAAATTACTGCATGTTTTGGTAAGTTTCCACTCTCAAATATCAAAATGGCTAGTTTATTTTATGGTCACTATCATATGATTGACTTTGTTTTCCCTGTAAGATAAAAAATAAGAAAGCTTGAATTCTCCATGAAGAATTCTGATAGACATTTTTACTGCTATCAATAAATATAAAATACTTCTAGTCATTAATTACTGACCAGAGCATTTTAAATATGTATTTGATATAATTAAAGAAATGTATTTCACACCAACGAGGTGGTGATCCTTTAAACTACCTTTCATTGATTTCATTTCACAGGAATTATGAGTGTGGCCACAAAGGAATGTCTACTTACAGGAAGCTTGTCCCTGGAGTTAACCTGCGCGTAGAAAGCCTAGGAAGCAACATCTGTGAAAGGCAAGACTCGTGTGGTTCCTAATAAAAGTTACCCTTGGGAAGGTCATTCAGTCCACACGATCTTTTACTGCCACTGCACATATCAGAGGGAAGAAAACCGAAACATCAAAGTCTCACTATTTTTATAAATAACTCTGTCAGGTACTAGTTTAAAACCTTTCTCGAAATGCACAGTCAGCATGTAGTTACGAAAGGTAAACTCAGCGCCTGCACCGTGCACGCCGCCTTCCCACAGGCTGTGGGCGTGAGCCATTTGGAGAGAAACCCTGGAGCCCGAGGGCAGAGAGGAGGCCGGAGGGAACACCTGTCCGGGCCGGCTCTCACCTGCTCTTCGCCATCGCAATCACCGAAGCCAGCGGGAGGTGCTGCACTCCAGAACAGCTTAGTTTGTATCCCGCAAACGCCGAGGACAAATAGCCTAAGTGCATACACCCCTAAACGGTGCACTTAAAGCCACCTGGTTCAGAGTGATGTCTCACCTGGCAAATTTTTAGTATTTATTTTATTTTTTGTCTCAATAAATGTGTATTTGCCTAAGATCATCATCTTAACAAACTGAACAAATTTCTGTGAAAGAAACACAGTGGCCTAAGTATATCCCTCAGTCATAGAAAAGTCTCTTTTTCTTGAATACAGCTTCTTTTCAGATAATACCACCTCTAGGGAGACCTGCATGCATTAGTGAGAAAGAAAGTAAGTAGTTTTTACAGTATCTCAGATCAACTGACTCCAACCTGGCAATCGGTGTGGTGACAGCTGTCACAGCTAGAACACATGCATACTCAGAGCCCACATCTGCTGGCTTACACTCGAAGACGGTTTCTCTAAACATAGGGGCTATTTCGTGAAGTAATGATCTGATTTGTTTGCATTGCCCTATGTAAAAACTAATATGCTAAAAAATAATAGAAAAAGGCAACAAAAATCAAGTTTGGAATAACAAATGACCTCTTCATATAAGAAAAAAATTCCATTCAAGTCTTAATGGCCAAGAATAAACTAATAGAATCTCCGATTGAGAAATTATATTTAAAAAGCCAGAAATATTTAAAGTAAAGTAGTTACACTACTTTTACATTTGCTTCCTAACAACTGATACTCTGCTACTTCATGATTTTTAGTCTACAGCAACGTCTGAACAACAACAAAAAACTCAAAGAGGGTGGGTGTCTGGTTATTTTGAGTTTCTCAATTCAGTTCAACAAATATTTATTAAATATCTGATGTGTGGCAGATACTGTGTCAGACACTATCATAAGGGAACGAATAACAAAGGATCCAGCTGTCTACTAAACCTGCTTAGTTCTAGGGAATGACAAAAGAAATAGACTCAGAAAGAGTAAGTTCAATACAAGGCTTTGGACACAAAGATAAGGAGATGATAGCAGAGAAAAGAGACTCAATGCCACCTGGGGGGTATTTGTTCTCTCTCTCTCTCTCTCTCTCTCTCTCATCTACACACACACACACACACACACACACACACCCTCACTCTACAACTTTAGCAAGAATATGAACTTAAGTTTGCCAAGATTCCTGCAAAATATAAACATTATTGTTTCAGGCACCGATTCTGGAGTGCATTTGGGTCTGCCTATTCAGCAGTTCAGGAGTCCCATCTGTAGATGGTCCAGTTGTGCTGCGAGTTGTGCTGCAGGGGTCCAGGCCTATTTGTAGGCACGTCACTCCTGGCCAACTACTGCTCCACCCTGTGCTGTGGGTCACATGCCTGCACCCTGGGGCTCCCAGGTTCTGAGGTCAGTGGGAATGGGTAAGGGAGGAGGGAGAAACCATGTCCCTTCTGTCCTGCACGGGGTGACTCCCCGGGTGACTAGGCATCTCCTCCCTGGTCTGTCCAGTGGAGAGAGGGGAGTAGCTTCCTGCTGTGGCTGACATCTGGGTGCCTCAGTGTCCCCTTTTCTGTTTAGCTTCTCAACTATCCTATAAACATGCAAACCATCTTTGTATAAAAGTCACTGAAGAGGAGTTCTCTGTTTTGTGCCGTAGACCCTGCCTAACACGCCTCCCCAATAAGGTACCATGAGAAAGAATCAAATTGAAGGGCCCTGGGAGCTTTGTTGAGTCATTTTTAACTACACTGAATGACCCCAGTCAGCTGTGCTTTCAATTAGAATGATAAATATTCAACATTAATTCTGCTGTTATTAATCTCCATGTGTTTTATTTGATCCTTCCATTCTATTTAATCCTTCCAAGATCTCTACTAGGTCAGTGCGGTCACTTTCCTAGTTCACAGGTAAACCAAGGCTACCTGACTGACAGGTGGCAGAACTCGGACTGCACCTGCCCTTTAACTCCACCGTTACAACGTGTGGACACGCCCTGAGCGCCAGCTGCAATTTCCGCCTCAGCCATTCCCTTCCCTCCGAGCTGTGGTCTACATTTGTGACTTGCTATTTTAAATATTATGAATTCTAGAAAATCATATCACTCAACTTGTTAGAATTAAATCTATAATGTGGGAAAATGCAATCCATGTAAGAGCCTTGAGAGAACACCTATAAATACAACATTCAAGCTTTAATTTGTGAACAATGTGAGGATCATTTTCATTTACAAGAGCTTTGCATTACTTACTTTCTGAGTCTCTGCTGTGTTCTAACGTATACAGTTTGTTCGATTCCTGAACTTCTAATGTCCCATTTATTTCTACACACACACACACACACACTAACTCTGCAAAATTGTGATGTCTTTGAATGCAAAAATTAAATTTTGTCCATCTCTGCACTCACAGTCTAATTCCATGTCAAAGTCTTTGGAATCACTCAACAAATGTGATTTGTAACAGCAATTGGAAGACTATATGTGTAAGCGGGTATGTTTAAAGTGATGTACGTGTGTAAGGCTCTAAAATAAATATGTATGTAAGTACCTGTAAAAGAAATACCTCACACTATGTAGAATATATCTGCCATAACTTTAAGAATGGTTCCATATTACATACGCAATTCTGCAGTATGTAATGGAAATGTAATTTATTAATCTATTCTTTGAATAGAAGGAATAAGCTCAGATGTGGTAATACTATGTCACATTTTCACTGGCGGTTGCTCATTACGTTGGTCAATAGTTGATTCTGACTTCTGATCTTGCTTGGGAGTTTGAATACACAAGTACTTCTGCAGAGTATGCTGAGAGCCCATTGAACTGGCAGCAAAAGAGGTTAATACAGTTTCCAGGGAGACACAAATGCATTAGTGAGGAAGAAAATTCCTTCCACTACAGTCACTCAGATCAACTGACTCCCACCTGGCAGTCAGCGTGGTGACAGGTGTCAGTGCTGAACACGCGCTCAGGAGCCACAAATGCCAGAGCCGGGCCCACACCCCCAGCAGCACTGTGAAGGACCCCTGCATTTTGCATATGGTCTGCCCAAGAGAAAGGGCCATAAAAATACTAACGTTTTTCTAATAAAGAAGTCAGACTCCCCTCTGGTTCCCTTTGCAAGGAGACCACCAGTCAATAAACACCACCTGTTCACACAGAACCTCTAATAACCATATTAATACTTCAATGGTAAATATGAATGAACCCTAAGAGTTGTCCTGACTTGGAGCAAAGCCACCTATAGAAATCATTAAGGCCAAACAAACTGGGGGGGGGGGGGATGCGAAGAGCACAAGAAATGTAAAAGATCCCAATAACTTCAATTACATTTGTTGAAATTCTAAATTTAATAGCTTCAAATGTGAAGAGAAACAAGTGTACCTGTAAAACAAGACCAGAGTGCTATAAAAGGGACGTTCAGGAAACAAACAAAACACTCTTAAACGCAGAAGCTGAGGATTGGGAGAAATCAGGTACCTCACGAGGCAGGAAGTTGATCTGGCATTGATTGTAGAAAAGCTTGTTGGGCAGTTTACGTGACAAGCAGTTTCAGCCTCAGATGTCTCCCCCTCCACCCTCCCCTGGTCCAAGCGAACAGGCTTTATCCCTTCCACGTTGGTAAAAGACTGGGCATGTACCACCTGGGAGTACTGAACCGCGGAGTTTATAATCTTAGAAACATGCCGTATCCTCAAGGCAGTGTGTGGGGGGGGAGGGGGTTCCGTTTTTGCATCCTTTACATATTAAGTAGAATGCAACCATCTTCACCACTTTTCTCACTTCCCAAACCGCACTAATCCAGCATCCAAATGCCACCCAGATTATTACAACACAACTCCACACTTGTCCTCCGTGACCTGTCCCCACCACAGCACCGAAGTGTTCCTTTAAAATCACGGGTCAGAAGATGTCGGTTGTCAGTTCAAACACGTCCGGTAGCTCCATCTCAGGCAGAGTAAACTGACTGTGCCGTCCTCAGCCCCATCCCCCCAACTGCTCTCTTCTCACTTGCTCTACTTGTTGTCAAATTAGCCTCTGTGGTAGGCTGAAAAATGCCTCCCCCAAAAGGTCTACACCTCAAATCACTGGGTCTGTGGATTTTACCCTGTTGGGCTGAGGGGGGTGACTTAAGGGTCATGGGAGAATCTGCTTATCCTGGATTATCTGGGCGGGCTATAAATGCAATCATATGTGCCCTCAGAGGAGAGGCAGATGGAGTTTTGAGAGTGACATACTGAAAATGTGACATGGTGACAGAAACTGATTGGAGAGATGTGGCTGTAGAGCAAGCAACAGAGGAAGCCAGCAGACTGTGAAAGAGGCAGGGAACTTGGAATCACGCCGAGCATCTCCAGTGAGAGTGTGGCCCCACGCTGCGATTTCAGAACACTAGCCTCCAGATTCTCCGGAGAGGGAGGATGAATTTCTATTGTTTTCAGCCACCACACTCATGGCAACTTGTTACAGCAGCCGCAGGAGCCTAATACTGCCTGCCTCTCGGCTGCTTCGAAGGTCTTTATGGCCTCTTTGCGTTCTTTGCAGGACTTTGGACACACACACACACACACACACACACACACCCCACAGGCCCAGGGAAGTTACATGTCCAGATCTTTCTGATGGAGTCATTCTTCTACCAGATGTCCAAATGGCAGCTCCAGTGCCTCCCTGAAGTAGCCGGGACCTTCCCTGATCACTTCCCAGCACTCGGGGCCGTCCCTGGTTTTACTCCTCCCTGCGGCACACAGTTAACATGCTTTGTGTTACCTGTCTCCCTCAGCAGTAACGACAGCTTCAGCTCAGCGAGGGGCGTGGTGTGGCTCCGCTCTGCTCGCCCCTGAATTTCCAGTGCTTGTATCGTGCATGGAGAGCCCTGGAGATGGACCTGAGGACCCTGTGCCCGCCTGAGAGAAGGGCGGGGCCGGGCAGAGAACGGAATTCCCGAGCACAGTGTCATCTTTGCTGCTCCTGAACTCGGCCAGGATGTTCAGGATTACGTATACTTCTCTGTTAAGACCTTATCAACCCTTTTCTTCTTTTAACAGAGTTTCATTCTCTTAACGCTATTTCTTTTGTATGTGCATGTGATCTTATTCAAGTATAACATCACTGCTTTGGTCACAAGGTGCCATATTTTTATTATTCCTAAACTTGTTTAGCATTTGCTGTACTACTTTGCACATTTCATTTTCATCTCATTTTTACTGATCAGGAATCCTTCTTCAGTCCTTTACTTTCTATGTATTACTGGTTTTATTTTACCTCTTCGTTTACATTGTACCCAAATTAATAGTGGCACCGTGGTCAAGAGAACAGACTCCAAAAGCATTGTATCCACACTTGAACTCCCCTACAGCACTCACTACATACGAGGCTTTGGAGAAGTTACTCAGTTTTCCTGTCTGGAAAATGGTCACAACAATGATACTTTGCATATAGGATTCTCACATGGATTAGAGATTGAGTATATTTTCAGTTTATCTAACAGTGCTTGGCTTAGAGCAACCATAAAGAAAAGATTTTTAAGATCCAAAGTTTTTTCACTATATGACTTTTGTGTCTGACTTTTCCTTATTTATTTTATTATGGAAACCAAACTGCATAGGCGTAAATTAAACACCAAGATCATCAAATTTTTAAAAGACTTATTGATTTGGGGTATTTTTTATGTAAATGACTCATCAACAGCACACCTCTGAATGCACATCCATTCCTGACACTAGCTCCCAGACGGGAGACAGCGTAACAACAGGTTTCCCAAACAGGACATCAGTACTGTGTATCCCATAATAAAGAACGGGGGTGGGGGGTGGGGGGGCACGTTTCAAACTGTGAAGTAAACTACCCTGAAGGCTGAAATGGGTGCCAACTTAATAAGCCCACTATGGTTTATGGAATATTCACGCCCTGCTGACAGCCTACAGTAAAAACCACGGTAGGTTTCAATTGGATAAAAAGAAAAACAGAATTGTATTGGAATGAGGCCATAGTTATCTAAATCAGCAGAGACATTTCCTACTGCAGTGACCTTCACTGTGTTTTGAGGCCTACGGCAGCACTGAGAAACATTTGTTTTTTCCTTAAATATATAAAATACACTGAAAGAATCTCTCTTTTTTCTATGATCAAGCATTCAAAACCTCATGATGAAAATTTCGTATGTTTGATGTCCTGGTGTACTTCCTTCCACTGCCACGTGCTGAAGGCACGTTTGACAGAAATGCTAAAATCCTCCTAAACGTGTCAGACTCCTTTCCGTGATGGTCATCACTCAAAACAACAGCTTTTTAAAAACCCATCGTGCCGACTTCTACAGGGAGGAACACCCTGAAGATGACTGGAATCCTTCAACACAATGGAAACCTAATGTTTAATAACTGTATAAGTTCTTAGATACGGGACAACATAAACAATTCTTTGTTTCTTTTTTTTTTTAAAACAGATATTGGACTGAATTTTTAATCTCTTCGTTTATTATAGATTACATTAGACAAGATCTGATTTGATTTTTAGGTCATTCTAAAAATCTTCACAATTTTAATACACGTTATAATTTTTTCAAGTTGTGAAATTTGAACGTATCTTAATAGAAACCACGCAATTAAATTAAAAGCAATAATTTTTTAATTGGATGTAGAAATATGGAGTTAAATACATCTATTTTCCTCTGTTTTTCCTTCCTTTGGGCCAAACTGATTTTTCTGAAGTTATTGTGAAACTGCTATCGCTTAATAATTATAATAAAGTAAATAGACTATATATCCTTTTATGTCCTAGAACTTCTTACATACGTGCATATAGCTGTGTGTGTACACATATACTCCGGATAAAACAGTCTCATATACGTGGTTGCATTCCCCATTCCCCCAGCATTCATATGTGAGTATTAATATTAAAATGTCCATTGGGTTATGTGAAATGGTTCACTAAAAAAAAATCCAAAATACTAAATACGTTCCCACAATTGAAGGGGCAAAGTTAATGGCCGTGATGCTTGCTTAAGCATTTGCTCTTCCTGACCACCCCGCCTGGCTCTGTATCACCGGCTACAACTGTTGCACAAGGCGTCCTCTTTATCAGTCAATGAAAGAATTAAACACAATCTATTACAGGCGACACATCATGCCTTACAAGCCACTCTGCGATCGGCTTATCAAATAATTCTGCAATCTCGTATGGCTTTCAGGATGGGAATGAAAGCACCAGGATGTAATCTGGTGGATGAGCACAGACGAGGGCAGACAGGGAAGAAGGCTTCGGACTGGTGTGTTCGTGATGGCGGCTCACATACTGGCATGCCACGTGGGAAGAGGGCAGAGCCTGAGCACACAGGAAGTGCTGAGAACACAGAAATCCCTCCAGGCTTCCAGGTCACGAACCACGACAGTCTTCGTATTTTTTGTCTGTTGGTTCACAGATTACAAATTTTAACTCCTTCATTCACTGAAAAATATTTATTGAGCACATGTCCAATGCCAGTATGTCTTCAAAGAGTTGGGCTTTGTTATTGAAGAAAACGTAACATAATGAAGAAGCTTGCGACCTATGTGGAGCTTACCCTCTCGGGAAGAGAAAAGAGAATAAACATAACTAATAACTAAAATACACAGGACAATATAAAGTGATACATACCACTGATCAACAGGGAAAACAGAGCAACAGAAGACTGACCACACGCACGGGTCCGGGGCAGCTGAGTCACGGTTTTCAATAAGGTTACTGAGTGGGGCTAACTGAGAAATGACCATCTGCATAAAGACCTGAGAGAGGGGTGGGAGGTGGCAAGGCCGTCATCTGGAAGCGGACAGGCCTGGCCCGGGAAGCAGAGGTAAAGGCCAAGGTCAGAGATGTGACGGCAGGGGAGTTCAGGGCCTTGTGGGTCATCGGGAGGAGGTTAGCTCTTACTCCTAGGGAAACGGGACGCGGGCGCAGGGCTTTGATCTGAGACATGTGTGATCTGACTTCCATGCTCACAGGACCCCTCCGGCTGTTGCTGTGAGAACAGACCACAGCAGGACTCGGGAGCGGCGCGGGCGACCCTTACACTACTCCAGGTGAGCAGGGTGCTGCCGGCAGCAGAAGTGAAGGAAAGGGTCACGGCCACTGTACTCCTGCACTCGTGTCACCTCCTGATGAGCTGGGAGTCAGACGGAGCCAACAGTGACTCAGCGGTATGTGGAGAGTGGCTATCAGGAGCCGACCAGAGCTAGAGGGACGGGAGCTGCCCTGTGTCTACCCCGACAACAAACCAGAATGGGAGCCACCGGCCGTCCTTACATCGCAAGAGGCTGAGAGCGGAAAGGGTCGTTCCCCAGCGTCTCGTTCTCCCCCTGGGGCTGGCTCCCTGCAGGGGTCCAGTGGGTCCACAGACTTAAGGGTCATCTCACTGCTCAGGGAGCCCCAACGCAAAGGGGTATGACCCAAGGGTCTGGGCAAGGAGGAGACTGAGCGAAGAGCAAAGTAGCACTAAGAGCCGAGCCAGAGTGGGGAAACGCATCTTTAAGGCTCTCCTCGTCCCTCCGAGGAGGAGATCTCAGAAGACACACCAGGGATGGCCGTGGCTGAGGGCCCTGGCCTGTGTAAGGGAACGAGCCACCAGGGGACACCGAGTCCTTGACTGCAAGTCCCTTCAGAGCCTGTGACACCCTGGCGACACCCTGGCCACGCCGTAGGGGCGCAGGGCAGCTCTCCCCGTGGGTCCTGCCAGGGACAGCCTTCGTCGTCGTCGTCTGCAGTGTGGCCTGAAGACGTAGGACATAGGGTGTGGACCAGGAGTCCCACTCCACGTTAACAGAAACTGATATAAGCTGTCTGTATGTGAGAAGACTTGTCAGAGAGGGTAGAGGAGTTTGGTTTGGGTCCTATTCTACCTCCTTTCCCGAGTCAGCTTAAACCGAAATGTGACAGAATCACAAACACCCCCGAGATCTCAGGGGTCCGCGAAGATTAAAACGTATGTCTTTTTCATGCTACGTACCCACTGCAGGGTGCCGGGGTCTCTTGTGTGCCTTCAATCGTGTGTGTGTGTGTGTCATGTGTGCTTTGCAGTACTGCTGAAATCATGGGAGGAGAAAAAGAGAGGGGAGCACCCCTCATCGTTGGAGCTGAAAACTTCTGCCTGGAATTGTGTCACTGAGGGTTCCTCCAGAGGGACAGAATCAGCGCTAGGGGACAGGGCAGGGCACAGGGGGCAGGGGAGGGAGGGAGACACATGCTCACTAGGCTCATCTGAAATCTGCAGGGGAGCAGGGAGGCTGTCAGAAAGGGCGGAATTTCTAGAAATGCTGGAATTTCTCAGCGAGAGCTGACACTGCAGTCCACAGGGAGGGTTTCTTCTCCCTCAGGGAAACTTTAGTTCTATTTTGAAGGGCTTTGAACTAATTGGATCAAGCCCACCCCGATTATCCAGGATAATCTCCTTTACATAAAGTCAACTGATTTTAAATGTTAATCACAGCTACATAAGGATGAAGCCCCTAGAACTAGATTAATATTTGATGGAATACTTGGGTACTGTGGCCTAGTAAGGTTACACATAAATATTACCATCACACTGATATTTGTGACTTCTGCTCACATTTAATTGGCCAAATCGAGTCACATGGCACTTCAGAGCAGGGGTGGGTAACCTCCTGGGGCGGGGGGAACTACTGGGATGTACAATACTACATGACAGAGGGAAAGGGGGAATAGCGTGAATTCTGATACAACCTACCACACTTCCTGAACGTATTTGTCTTTGGTTCCTTAGTTTGCTATTTTTATGCCAAAAAAATCCAAAAATATACTTTATATACCATTATGGAGTGATATGGATGTCTCTCCCATTTAGTGGAGAAACTGTTCATAGGTAAATGAAACTAAACCTCAGCACTCAAACGCCATGGCTAGATCCTGACGGCAAGAATGACAAAAAACTAAAGCCAGTAAACACAATTCTTGTCCCAACACTGACCTTCAACATGCACTTTAAGTATGAGCCACTGGAAGACCTGACCGCAGAAGGATTTGTAATTTTTAATATCTTTAAGCAACAAAGACCCTTGCAATTGAAAGTGATGGAAAACCAAATCAAAACTGCACTGAGTCCAAACCATTAATTTCCTCCTCTAATTTCTAGACCAAGTCCAGGTATAGGGCAGTTTGATGGCTTCGGGGACAGCAAATGGGGGGGCTCCTCACGGAGCAGTGGCTAGACAAAGGATGATGAGTCATTTCAACTCCGCTGTCTTCCTTCTCAAACGAGCTCCGCCTTGCCTAGTCACAGGGTGACCGCAAGCACTCAGACCCCACAGCCTCATACTCTGCAGCCCAGTGCAAAGACAAAGGGCTTCCCCCCATGAACAGTGACAGGCTAGCAGTGCTGACCCCAGGTCTTGCTGTCACAAACTGTGCCTGTGCCCGCTTTATCATGCTGGCCTGGAAGAGGGTTCAGGCCAGTTATCTCTCTTCTCTGCATCTGAGACACACTTGGCCACCAAAAATACATACATTGATAGTAGAAGGCAAATTTCCCAAAGGAAATGCCGAATTCTCTTTTAATGGTAAAAAGTGAAGGCAGACTTTGTGAGTATAAAGGCAGAGTATTTGGCAAAAAAAAAAAAAAAAAAAAAAAAAACCGCCATTAACATAAAGGATCTACATTAGGTTATTTCAACTGTCTCTTCCAGGTCAATGCTTTCTGCGTGTTCTTAAGTCGTCGCATGCTGTGAGCCTCTGAGTTCTCTTTACTGATAAGATTTATGAGTCCGAGGATGCAGGTGAAATCGGCAACATCATATAAACACAAAATGTCATAATATAGTTGAAACAGTCACTTTGGGTTTTTTTTCCATTTAGAAGCTAAGCTGCAAATTTTTCAATCAACTATGGATAAATTTGTCTTGCTTTTATGGAAATATTAGTAATCTCTTTACCTTAGCTACCAGTTGATTTTGATGCTTTTTCTATATGGGAGTTTCGCTGTATAGAATTTGCTTTAAAAATGTGTATCAAAGATACTATTAAATATATGAAAAAAGAAATATACAATATTGCTTAATAATAAAATTATCTCTGATTAATTCATGGTTCATATCTTCATTTTGCTACTGGTAATTTATGACTTGAAATGGACATTCAGTATTTACATTCCTTGAATGCACATTTGAATACGTTGTTACCATAAAATTTTCTCATATAGAGCCTTGTCTATTACGTTTTCAAGTCATCGTCCTTATTTTTCAAGGGCTGACACTAACTCATTTCATTGCGCTCTGCCCTGGCAATCAATAACCAAGAGAGCAATTATCACTTTCAAAATAAAGGTACCAATTATTGACCCATGTATTACAGCCATGACTGAAAGTGTTTGTGCTTAACAAACCTTAAAAGCATAGAATATTTAAATTTCTAAGAATGTGGTCCATCATTATGACATTTAAAACTTAAAATGGCAATTAAAACGGTTAACAGCAGACATGTCTGCCCTGTTGGGACAGAATGAACATACTGATATGAAAGAAAGAGACAATGGGTTTACGGTGAATTTGAACATTTAAATTTAAGAACTTAACCATCGCTTATTATTCAAATTGACTTGGTAATAAATTTGACCTGCATACTTTAACTAGGAGATGAAGGAGTTGCTATTAGCGACCTGAAGTTTCCTTTACCTTTTTGTATCAAGGGTGACTACTTAGTTTATCGATTTCTGGTTTTGGGGTTTTTTGGCCCAACCAGTTGGTTAGTGCTCCTTAGGGTGACGTAAGTGGTCCTCATGATCTGACTTCTCCCTCCTGCCTTATAGTCTGGCAGGCAGACGAGGCCCTCAGGGATGGAGTGTGTGAACACCCACACCCTCTTTGTCCTTGTCCAGGTACTGTCTATCTCCTGAACATACACATGTCCCACTTCTCTCACCAACAAATACTCAGAGTTGTCACGGGGTAGGGGGCCTGTTCCAAGAGGGGTCAGCCCATTATCTCCTGATGAGTGGTGACAGACAAGGTAAGGGATCAGGGTGTCATTCAGTAAAATAAGATACCATTGCAGAGAGGAGGCAGATAAATGAAGTCATTTTCAGCTCCGGAGAGCATGGGCCCTGCAGAACTTCAGTCCTTTACACACAGAGGAGATACACGTGGATTCACAAAATTGCCATTACAAGCCTATCTCCCACGCAGTGATTTTACCATTCATCCATTTTATACATTAAGAAGATATTACCACACCCAGTCAATACACAAAGGAGAAAAATGCATTTTTATAGCATTAGAGCAATCCAGCAACATAAAAATGATAACTTGGATGCTATGTCTTTCAGTTATCAACTAATGTAAATAAATGAAGCATTGCCATTTGAAGAATGTTATTTTTCATGACTTAGTATCTGTTTTACAGAGAACTATCCCAGCCATATGACTAAATTTCTAATTTTAATCATTGTTTAATGCGACGATGGATGCATATAAATTTATGAGGATAATTATACTACTGAAATCAAGTGAAGGGTACTGCAGGTGTATTTTCTAAGCCTGTATTGTCCAATATGTAACTATCTAGTGCATTAAATGTAGCTAATCTAAATTGAGATGTGTTGTAAGTATAAAATATACACTGGATTACCAGTGCAGAAAAAAAAATTTAAACATCTCAATAATTTTCATATTGGTCACATGCTGAGAAGAGAATGTTTGGATATTTTGGGTTAAGTGAAATGTCATTATAATGAATTTCCCCTGTTTTTTCTTTACTCCTTTGCCTTCAGCTGGTAGAACATTTTATATAACATGCAGGACTTGCATTTCTATTGGACTGCTCTGTTTTAAACATAGCATTAGCATATTGAAAATTACTTTTTTTCTACTCAAATCTCAGGCATGTTCATATAATTCATGGCCTTTGTATTAAAAATGCTCTTATATAGCTGCAGAATGTGTTATCATAAAGGGAGAGAGAAATGAATTTTCCTCTATCAAACCATTTCACAACTGACAATGAAGTAACTACCCCATGCATTAGGCATGTCTGGTGCAAAGTAAAATTTGTACAGTCGTACATTTTGTTATGATTCGTTTTGACATTCTCAATTACATGTTAGAAACCTTACCTACAATGTCCCCAGCAATATTTTCAACCAGCTGAACAAATTTTGTTCAATTCAACCACAGTATTGAACACGATTTATTTATTTCACTGTTAACTCTAGTTTCTTTGGCATACCCAAACATAGAACTTGCACCAAAATCTGTTTGCTATCTTATTATTACATAGTACAGAACCATCAGGACCCCACTTTCAGAAACACTAGGACCTTGTGGTCCCTTCTTTTAGTTACTAGAGTGTGTGGAACTACAACATTTTATTCAGTAAGTACAGACATGAAACTGGTCTCCTATGAGCCCTGGTGAAATGAAGCAAGTGTGTCTCTTGTTATTTCCATTACCAGCCCCAGGTTCTGTCCAATACTTAAGCTTAGCCAAACCCTTGAGTAAAAACAACTTTTTTTCTAAGCTCACTCGAGAAAAACAAAAATTTTTTTAAAAGCTAAACTTTTATTGAAATAAAGAACAACCAAATGTCAAACAATCTGTTTCTATACTAAGACTTCCATCTAGATGGTGTTTACATTGCTCAAATATAGAATAACATTTTTGGAATACCAAGTAAGGTAGCTAGGCGACCTATAAATCCATTGCATGAAATTTACAACCATGAATTATTTTTGATCTCAGCCACAATGAAAATAAAGCATCCAAATGAAAGATATTCCCTGTTAAAAAATGTGTGTTAACCGAGAGTAACGAGACACTCACCAACCACATGAGGCGTCCTGGGCGCCCATCTCACCCTGCAGAACTCCAGCTGAAGTTGCTTTACATGTTCCTACGAGAAGAAAAAAATTAATAGTTTTAAAAAGATGTTCTCAGTAAGGCAAAGTAGATCTATTTATGGGTAAACTGTCTCATTTTCAAAAATCTTATTTTTATACAACATCAATTCTACACTCTGAAGTCTATGTGTAAAAACCAAGATAGACTGTGGAATACTCAAATCTTTTTTATTTGTCACATCAGGAATTAGACTTAAAGAATCCTATTCACCAAACTAATTCTTTGGAGAGTATTTTTTAAGTGTACCAATGAAGGCTCCAAAGTAAGTCTTCAAGTCATGACGTTGAATATAATCAAATAAAAACAGTAAGTTTGCAATTGATAATAGAAGACCTAGTCGCCCCGTTGTTGCGATTAAACACAACAATTATTAAGAAAAATAATTATTATCAACATTGTTTGCCATGGAGGTAGCGCGTATTATGGTAGAAGTACGGGTAAAGGCATGCTGGGAAAGATGTTTGTTTTTAAGTCTCTTAATATGAAATAGGACATTCCTTTTCCTTTTTGTTAATTCGCATCGGCCACTCCCACACTGCACAGCCACCACCGGGTCTCCAGGGCTGCGAGGCGGGCGGCGGCCCACTGGGCTGGACACCCTCTGTGGCCGCGTCGTTGTGGAGGTCAGGTCAGCCCCAGGCCGTGAGGGATTTCGCTTTTACCAACTAGTGACTGCACACGGGGGACCCCTGAGAAAACGGGGACCCCTAAGGGGCAGGGCAGAAAACACCTGGAGCCAGCCAGGAGGCAAAGAGAAACCGATTAGCTAAATGCGGCCGGTCTGCGGGCGGAGGACGCGGCCTGAGCCCCTGTCGCACTTTTCCGTCACTCCGGTGCCCCTTCGAGGGTCGTTTCGGTTTGTTTTTATGATAGAAGTCTAATTCCTTCTTAAAAATTCTTTACTTCTATTTCCTCCTCTTTAAGCATCTTTTGTCTCAATTTCAATGCGTCCTCGTACCCTGCACGTTACGGAGGTACCGTGAAAGAGAGCCGGGCCGGGCCGCCGAGGCAGCGGGGGCAGCGCGTGGGGCGCAGACCACTCCAAGGACAGCAGGGCCAGTGGGCGCCCACAGCCGGGGGCTGGCCGGGGGGTCGAGGGTGAGACTCACAGGGAGGGCGCGTCAGGATACGGGGACACGGACAAAAACCGGGCTGCGTGCGCAGCCACCGCGCGGGTGGGAGTCAAGGTCGAGGGCTCATCAGAAAGAGGGCCCCGAGAAGCCTGCCGGATTTCCGTCAAGGAGAGAGTCTTTGTCCGTACTTAACGGGGTTCTTCTTAAATAACGACATCCATGGAGCGAACTGCATTTCTACTGTTTTACACAAAAGGTGTACAATAACCTTGTGATGATTTCATACCATCTCACTGCTCTTTCTCTTGCCCCTTTGAGCATATGATTAATTCTGTCACCATTCATTTAACAGGATGTGGTTAAAAATTTGCTATGGAAGCATTTTGGAGAATACAAATATAATACTTTTCTGAAGAACATGTAGGAAATTGAAATAAAGAAATAGACACTATTTAACACAGAGCCCTCTGGAAAAAACACTACTGCGGAAGAACAGAGAAGGCATGAGCCAAATATTTGGAATAAACAACTCTTACCTAAAAATATTTTTAAGCAGACTCATAAAAATGTTTTGTGTTCTCTATAAAAGAGAAAGTGACATGTGTATAAGCAATTAGGTCAAACAATAATTCTATTTAAATGAAAACCACATTTGAGATAGAAAATAGCAGACTATAAACTGTAGAAAACTTAAATTTTAGGAAGCCAAAAAGAAAAAAAAACCAGAAAAAATATAAAATGAATAAAATACTAAAATAAAGAATTATATTTAGTAATATAGAAGCAGATAGCCACAAATTTAAAAGTAAAAAGCAAACCACAGAGAATAGCATTATAAAATCATAGAAGTTTTCTAATCTAAAGTAAGGCTATTAGTAAGTGTACTGATGCACTACAATTATAGAACTTCTGTGATACCCTTACCCTCCAATGCTCTGATATGAGTATAGTTATCATTATTTTATAATAAACTAAGGAACCCTGCTATTTTTCACTTTGTTTAAATTTCACAATTCCATCATCTAAATAAGTCCACACACTTTAAAACAAAACAACCTGAAGGCCTACTTATTCTGTGCACTAGACCCTTTCACCATTTAAAGGACTAGGTTGCAAGTTTCAAAGGCAGCCAATAAATGTTGTTTCCAGTCTGACACCTATAATAATTCCCCAGGTTTGAGTTTAGAGACGAGTTTATCAGCTTGACTTGCCATCCTTGAAAACAGGCCATTAAAGTGAAAAATCTGAGGGACCTTTTTAGCCCCCCTCCCCACAACTGCCTTTATTCTCATATAATCCTGTTTTAATTCTACGCCATTTTAAACTTCCCTTGCACATGATTTGGTCACTGAATTGCAATATTGTCTAGATGGCAAAGACAGCCACAAGTCAGAGGCCAGACCCAAACAACTGAGACAGTTTTGTGTCAAAATAAAATCTGGAGAAGTTCCAGCCAGTGGACACCCCATGAGACATACATATCTCAGGAGTGAAGTAGTTACCTGCCGCTTTATGGACTTCCACACCGTACTGGTAGACATAATAAATGCAGGCGAAAGAGAGCCAGACATCATATTCCTGGAGAACCACCTACAGAACTCCTGTAATCTATGTATAGTGCACCAGCTCAGCGTACAAGTGGTCTATTAGGCATGCTCTCTAAAGTCTGAGTTAAGTGCCTGCAGAACCTTGGATGAACAGGTAATGGGTGTAGCACTTGGATGCACTCTACAAGGTGCTGCAGTATTAGAGACTTAGCGATGAGCCTTTTAAGAAAATATCGATGTGTTTTTCTCATGCCACCCAACGTTAAAAAAAAAAAACGTATCAGGATAATTCAGTGGCAAGCCAGCCATGCTGACCATATTCCATTCATGGTGGTTGACAGGCAGCTATTTCAATGACGTGCCTTTGGAATCTTCACCATCGTGAACTAGGAAAGGGGATATTTGGAAACTGGGGTTCTCATTATAGATCCAAGCGTCTCAAAAACATGCGCAATTGATTTAATCTCCATGAGGATCTTTTTTTAATATATTGAATTAGAAGGATGAGCAAAATGAGTTTTATTGCGCTTCCCATCTCCATCCACGAAGGTTATGTGTGTGTATATGTGTACACACGTACTCACTACATGATTTAGCCTATAGAAATATTTCAAAAGGAAAATTAAAAAGAAAGTAGGCTTTGCTTCAACGTATTTCTTTTTTTAAAATAACAAGAGTTAAACTAGGGTTGAATCATGAAAACAGATGATCGGAAAAGCTGGGCAAAGCTAACAAGGAAAAAGAGCTAATTTGTTGAACTGCTGCCTTCTTCAAACCAGTGAGATAAAAGAAACTGAAACATTTAAAACATCTGTCTTGTAGATTGTCATTGTTACTTAAGGTTGTGAAAGATTATCTAGACTATATAACTTTTCAGGAAAAAAAGAATGAATCTAGCATTTGACACCTTTTTCTTATTTTAGACTGTACTTCTTTAAATTAAAAATCAAAAGAAGGAACAGACACTAAAGGCTTGTTATACTTTCAACTGGGCCCTCCTGTTCTGTTATGGTGATGGATCAGAAATGTAATATTTGGGTGACTTTGTCTTCTATCTGCATATTACAGATTAAAGTTCTTTTTGCTTTGATCATTGGGACACAGAAGTTTAATGCATGTACATAAATTACTTTGCAAACTACATTAGATTAATATTAACACTCAGTGATTAGTAATTTATATAGTAAGATACACATGTAAAGAAAGAAGAAAAATAGAATGAAAAAATTTGGATACCTTTCTTTTTAAGCCTCATTAAAGTAATTTCAAATAGAATTTCTCCAAAAATAATGAGAAGAGTTACATATGCACATGTAACATGATACTGGGTGTAAGCACGGTTTTACATAATGCACGCCCTATGATTGTGTTCCGTGCAGCAGCATGGGCTTAGATGTACTAGCATTTCCAGCAATCAGGGTGTTCGAATGCTCACCACGGGACCCTTGGGGTCCAAGGCCCTGGGCGGACTGAGAAGCTACTTCATGGTGTCACTGAGCAAGTTGGAGTCACTGCCATTGGCCTAATCGGTGACAACTCCAGGTTTTTCTAAAGAGTTCAATGAAGAGAATACTAGGTATTTTATGAGTCTCTTCTTTCCTCTAGACCTGGGTCTCTCTTAAGCAAAGCAAGTAACCAAGCAAAGAAATAGAGAAATAAGCTAAACACATACTTGATATAATATTTCCTGTTTATGAGCGAGTGCCTTAAACTTAGTCTTTGGAGGTCGTGGAGAAAGGACAGCCTTTCTCAGGTTCCAAATCTGGTTATCAACAGTTAAGGAGACTGCTAATATATGTGCTGAAAAGGTGAACTTGAATATTACAAGTGACTAATAGAATGAGAACAGTCACATGGCTGGATACTTTCCGGATGGCCGTCTTGTAGTCATGCTGGCTTGACAGAACGCAAATCTCTCCTATTAGGAAATTTTATGAACCTACCACTGAATAATAAATATCAATACTAGACAAGATTTTTATTTTTGAACTCTTGCATTACATCAAATAACCATCAGGCATATTTTGACTTATGAGACATGATATACAATGGTTCTGTGGGCCCCATAAACTACTTGTTTTATTACAACAATCTTATGGAATTATAATCTCATAATTTAAAATGGCTTGTTTGATATCATTCATCATTCACAACCATTTCAACTGTGACCATTGTCTAGACGAAAGAATGGAAAAAAGAAAGATGAGATGTAGAATCAACATATTAAGTTCTTAGGGTCACAGTGTTTCCAGAGGAGGAACAGAGAAGTAGCAATAATTTTAAATGGCACATCTGAAGACGAATTCCCTATACTGCCTCCTTTGTTTGTGGGTTATACCCTGTACAAATCAGAGTCACCTGGGATGCAGTCATCTCTCTCTGAGGCTCAGTTTTCTCTCTGTAAAATGATCCAGTTAACCCCTAAGGTCTATTCTAACCCTGACATCCTGGTCTAGAATCCAAATACACAATCCAAAAAGCAAACAGGCTTTCTATGCTGGTGAGAAAATCTGACCTTTATTTCTGTGCATGTAAAAATATCTGATATGCTCAGAAAAAGATACGAGATTTGTCTTCCCAGAGGGATCTCCTAAAGGCAACAAAGAAGTATGAATCAGCAAACACGTGATCCCTCCACAAATTCTGAACCTAATTCCCAATGGTAATTGCTTCATCACTTCAGTCCTTTCTGAAGAAAGTTATTTAACTGAATGGACAGTCCTTGCTCTACTTTTTCTCACTGAACTTATAGATTTCTAACTCCTTAGCCAAAATGTTAGTATCTTTATGAAGAATTTTTTTTCTTGGCAAACATACATAAACAATATCCCCATTGTCCGCTAAAATGAAAACATGAAGCATGAAAAATAAAAGTAGCAATCTGCACATCTATCTCAATTAATTTTTTTTCAATTTGTTTCACATAAAAACTAAAGGTCCTCCTGACAAAAGTACCTCCAGGTAAAAAGAAAGGTCCTACGGGTACAAAAGATGTATTTAGATATTCTAACATTTCTTTTATTTATATTTGACAGGTTTTATCACAGAAAACTTCTGGACATACTTTAACTAAAGTAACTTTAATATACACAATACATTACAGGTAGAAATTGCTTAGAGTGTTTAGAGTATAGAATTCATGGATATTAAAACATTTAAAAATGAATAATTTAGTCAATCTATGTTTAATAAGCATCCATTTATTTTATTCTAAAATACTTATATTTTGGTAATTTTTTCCTATTGGTTTTTATTTTTTTCTCTTTTAAATTAAATAAGTAAAGTGAGGAACTTGTGCACTATGGCATATTTGAAGGCAGAATCTTCAGGTTCTTTAATAGATACTCTTTGTAAATGTCAAGCACATTTTCCCATTTGCTTCAATATTTTCAGTTTGCACAAACAGAATGATTTTTTATTGTCTCCTGAGTTGAGTCTGAATTCACTTGTTCATTTCTAAAACACTACCTTCACTATGGCGCAAGCCTGATGAGAGGGCCGGGTAGGCGAACAGACACGTTCTAGTAGAAACGGATTTCCATTCGGGGGGTTCTGTTCCAAGAGATGGAATGTTTCCCTTTAAAACTCATTGCTATTGAGAGTTTTTTGGTTTTTTTTTCAGTATTTTATATATCAAGTGTCTCATGTGAACACTCTTCTCCTATCAGGTAGGCATTTCATTAAGTTATTTAAGTGGTTTGTTGTGCTCAAGATGACGTGTTGGAAACACTATTTCTTTCAATAGAAATACATATCAAATTTGATCATGATTATAGGACAAATAAGACTCAAACAGTCAAGAAAAGCATATCAAATGCTATGGAACTGATAAATCTGTTACATAAAACCAACAGCTATCTCTTTATTGAAGCAGTTCCTTTTATTGCAGGCATGTGACTAATCCATTTCTATTTTCTTGTTTCCTTATAGCTCTTTATGCTTGTCCCAAAATTGTTAAGTGCATGTTGGCAGACATCCATTGGCTCTTTCTGGCCTCCATGAAATGGTCTGGAAGGCTATATCTAGACTCAATGCAGACATTATTTTACCTTTTGAAAGAAGGGTGATGCTATTAGCATAGAACACCACTTCAGATATCCTTATAGGGTAGGAATAATTTTCAATCAAAACAAATGTGGCTATTTTCAATGTGCTCACCCTGCCTGGGCCTTTACTAAAGAGTTTCTTTCACCGTCTGCTACCAAGAACATTTACAAATGACATCTGAGGATGAGCACCATCATTTTTAAAGAAACATTATACTGTCTGTTATTTTTTAACTTATTGGTGGAAGGAGGATTAGAAAAGGACAGTCCTAGGAAATTTTTTGAATTAAGCCATTTGTCTGTTTCTTGGTACCAATGAAGTCCTCCTCTACTAACCCCCAGACACCAAAATTTTGCATAGAACTCTGGTCTCTGGTGGTAACTTTTATCATTGAAAGTACCTGCTGCATTAAGTTAGCTAATGATATCTTAAAGTGATACCCTCTGGAAAATTGTGTGCATTAGGGAATACAGCACTAACGGCATCAACTTGGACTTTGTGATGTGTTGGCAACATATCTTTCCTTGTAAAAATTCCCAGTGACCACTTATTGTGAGTTACAACTCTGGATTGGCCAAATTTAGGGCTGGAAAACCAACAAATACTTGTGAATTAAGTGTGTTTTAAGCTCCTAATTACCTCTCCTAATGTTAAACCCTTATTTTAATGAATCTTTTGGGTAGAAAAACATAGGTGAACTGCCCATTTCTGATGACACACACACACACACACACACACACACACACCCCAATACATGGCATCAGAAATAGATACGTGTATGCACATATATTCTGTGTACACATATAAGCATATATTTATATATCATATATGTATATGTATATGTACAAAATTCAGAAATATATGTGCATAATATATATAAATACAAGTAATAGTCCATCTACTAATCCATCTATTGGTCAAAACCATTTTTTTTCCTAGTTTCCAAGTATCCCATCTGACCTTAGTGGCAACTCATTTTAAAAAATGATGAGCATTAGGCTGTGTTTCTTATTAGAAGTATGGATGCAAGAAGCATATTACAAGGGATGAAAAACGTAACTACATGTTGTCATCTATTTCTTATGTAGGTCATTCTCTTTGATCCTCACTTGAAAGCATTACCATTTCCAGAAGATGTTACATAAAAAAAATAAAATAAAATAAAAAGCAATTACCACCACATCTCTGTTAGAGGAGCTTACAGTATTAAGGCTCATCACATTTTCCATTCTTCCCCTTTTCCTGTCTGAAAAACAGTGTTACATGGTTTCATGCCAAGATGTTGAGATTTCACTTTTCCATTAGGACTTTTTTCTTTAACCTTAAAAAAAAAAAATTCAACTTGATAGTAGTGCTTTTTAAAAGAATCCTGGAAAATAAAGGCAAGGTGCTCATCCTTCTACTGAACAAGGCACTGCCGTTAGGAGATGCAAAGTCTTTTAATGCTGTCACTGAACATTAGAAAAGACAGTACTGCTCAGCGTAATACTTTCCATTACCCACAACAGTGTTTTCGTATTTTCCATAGAAAAGTTTCATGAAATTTGAAATTAAGCAACTTTAGGCTATATTAACACTACGAAATGTGCTTTCTATAATTTTAACATTCCAAAAGAATTTTCGCTGTGTCTTACATCTTCGCTAGGTGAGGTAAGACGTTATGACCAACGTTTCGTCAATGGAGGTGCAGCAGCGGCAGCGAAAAGCATTTCTAAAGTCACCTTAGTGGAAGAACGGAAATTAAAACTGTGTTTCCTGGAAACATAAACCTCTAAGTAGACTACTTAATGCCAAGAATATTTAATCACTTCCTTAGAAGATCCAGAATTGGGAGCATAATTTTGTTAGATCCCTGATTATGATGGGTTTGTATTTAGTCAGTCATTATGCTGTTTTAGGGTCTTCTTGGTTCATTTAGCAATCTGATAAATATCTTAAAATCCCATTGTCTTGATTCCTTTAAAGTGAATCACAAAAAGGAAAAAAAAAAAAAGAGAGAAATTTGAGAGATTATACCTTTTGCCCTAAAACGCTTTCAATTTTTAATAGTGAACTATTTGATTTTATAACAGTCATGAATAGATTAAAAATATACTATATATTATAATATAAATATATATATCATATAATGATTCAAAAGCAATTCATATTTTAAGTTAGGTCATGGTAACTGACTGAAACACTTCATTTTCACTATGTTACATACACCTCAAAACTAGTGATGCCTAAGTACTACTGTCACCATTTACAAATGACAAAATTGATGCTCACAAAGTATAATTCCCCCCCAAGTTTACATAAATAGTTACTGCCAAATCCCAGATTTCAAGAGATCCATTTGTTTGACATCAAAGCGTGAGGCCCTAATGGGTGGGTTACATTATTCCCTAATAACCCCATGTAGGTAGAGAACCTGCAACACCTGGTGACAGCAGGTGTCACAACAAACCCGTGGCCAGCCCTCCCGAGCAGGGACAGGACATCCCCACTCAGAGCGCATCTTCTTACCAGCAGGTGAGTCAGAGAAGGAGGCAACGGTCTCCACAAATTGTTCTCGGAAGCCAGGAGAGATTCTTTTCATTGGCTACCCCGTCTACTGGGACCCGTCAACATTCTCTATGTCAGGTAGGTATGTGTTTGGACATCTTCAGGAAGGCGCCGCTGAGAAGAACCATGTAACCACTGACTCAGGCCTCCAAAGGGCCTTGATGGGAACATTAGTGAAGTCTCCAAGAGAGTCACCATCTGTTCCTGCCGCCCAGATTACTGACGAGCAGGAGAACCGATGCTGAGAAATGTTGGCCCGTTCGGAGCTGCACAATTCAGCATTCGGAACAAGACCCGAGTATATTGCACGTGGATAGATGAAGGTTGGTATGATACTACGTGAAAAATGTGAAAAGAAATATCCCATTTTTATACCCTTGGGGAGATTAATTAACATTAATTTATATTTTATAGCAGCTTAAGCTGGAGTGGCTTATGGTTAGCAGGAAAAACTATCTTTAGTTCAAAAGCAGGGTCCGTTGAGATTAAACTTCACATGTGAATAAAACTTCAGGGAAGCAGGTGTTTTGCAGCCTGTTGATCAAATCTAAGAATCCATGAAATATTAAGTAAAAAAAAAAATGGGAATTTTAGAATGCCTTCTCCGGTACTAATTTGAGTCCAGCTACGTATTTTTATCAAAAGGAAGATTAATGATCTTGCTACTCAGGAGTGATGGCCACAGGGACACAGTGACCAAAGTTAACAGGACACTCAAAGGTAGATGACCCTTCCCTCCCTAAATGTCCTTTTCTTATGCTTGCCCCAGAAATGTCACATTTCACAGATCAACTGGTATCCTTGTTTCTACTGTATATCAATGTTGCGTATCTTCTAATCTCATTTTCTAGAGAGTAAAAATCCCAGGCCTCTAACCAGAGACCACAGTAGTATGAACCAGCATGAACACCATGAACCCAAATGGCTGGTTACAGTTTTTTAATCACCAAGAGTTACTACAGTTATGTTTGAGTCTCATAATAATTGAACTATAAGCTTATATGCAATTACTCCAGTATCATTACAAACAAACAAACAAAAAGTCAGAATAAATGCCTTAAAGAAGAAAAGGGCAGGCATGTTGAGTATGTTATAGATTTCTGCAAGTTCATGTCCTTTTTTACCTACATATTCCCACTACATCCTAATTTTTTATCTCATTAACTCAAATCTTGAGGGAGAACATCCATAGATTTATGAATTACAATCTAATCAAGAATGTCAACACCACTTTGCAATCACCTGTCTTTAACCTCTCTCTCCTTCTGATGTGAGAAAGGACAGACTGCTAGAGAATTCTTCTGTCACAGTCAGCATCACTGCTTTATGCTTTTCCATTTTAGATGATTTTTCACATTCTCTCTCAGTGAACCTTCTGTACCCAGAGTTTTCAAAGTCTGTGTCTCCTAGGATTCTGGCATCTGAACTCTCTCCTCTCCTTCTAGGGTGCTGGCTTCACTGATCTCAAAACCTTTATTGGCACACAGGGAGAGCTGCTTCCCATTTTCGTTTTTAAATATCAATCTCCACAAAATGCCCTGTAGGAACCTAAAACTAAACAGATTCAAAACACCTGTTCCTAGTCATGTATTTTCGAGACCAGTGTCACGTGACTCACTTGACCAGGTTAAAAATTTCAGACTTGTCTTTGACTCCGACATCCTAACAATCCAGTCAGAGACTTGATTCTGGACCCAAACGCCTTTAGAGTATGTCTCTGCCTGCATCGCTGTCGCTACTGCATGGGGCAAGCCTTCCCTCTATATAAGCCGGCATCCTACTCATGGTCCTCCCACCATTTCCCATCCACTCTTTTATTTTTCTGACTGAAGCTGTATTTTTAAAAGCCAAATCTAATCATGTGACTCATTAGAATCTTAAAAATAAACAGTTACAATATTATATATAAATTCAGTGATTTTCCAAAGGAAACCCATGGGTTACGTGGTCTTTCATGGATCATGGTTGCAGGTTGGGCTAGAAGCAAGAAGTGACTCTAATGTATACAGATCATAATAGACATGAGGTGAGCCTCTGAACAATAGCATCAATTGAATTTATAATGCTAATGAGTCAACCTAAGGTACCTCATGGAGCTAATGTCGTCTTTGTGATTCAAGTGAGGCATTTTAGGGCAAGAGTTCATGCTTGTGTAAGTTTCTTACTGCTGCTGTAACACATGACCACAAACTTATTGGTATAAAACAACACAAATTCATTATCTTACAGTTCTGGAGGCCAGGAGTCTGATGTCAGATACACCAGACTAAAAGGTATCAGTACAGCTGGTTCCTTACGGCGGCTTTGTAAGGCTACGGCATTGCCTTTAGCAGTGTCTAGTATATTCCTGTGTTCCTCGGCTTGTGCTCCTTCCTCATCTTCAAACATACCCCTCTGATCTCTGCTCCTGTCATCAAATCACCTCCTTCTCTTCTGCAGTCAAATCTCCTTTTATCACTTGTGGAGACTTGTGATACAATTAAGTTTTGCAGGATAGTCTAGGATAATCCCCCTCCCCCTTAAGATCTTTAACTTAAATGCACCTGCAAAGTTCTTTTTGTGACATGAAGAATCATTCATGGTTTCCAGGCATTAGGACCTGGATTTGGGAGGTTATTATTCTGCCTACTGCAGTGTTCCAGCTCCTAAATAACATTCCATATACACACAATACTCAACTATAAAAAATGCACATACCCTGAAGTCTTTTCTGGCTTTGCCAAATTCCTACTCAACCTCAGAACCAGTTTAGTTTTAAGGTAGAGTAAGTACTTGGCAAGTCCTTTTTTTTTTTTTTTTTTAATTCATTTTTATTGTTAGACTTATTGGGGTGACATCTGTTAGCAAGGATTACATAGGTTTCAGGCATACAGTTCCACAGTGCGTTGTCAACTTGTTGAATAATAAGTTCACCACCTAATGTGACTTCTCTTTCCATCACCTTCTGGGTTTTTTTTTTTTTTTTTGTCCTTCTATTTCTGACCAAGATTTCTTAAATCCAAAAGTGTTCTCCACACTCAAATATAATTTTAATATCAATGAGTGGAAGCCAGAGAAAAACTTGTCACCCATTGCTTTATCTACTTCCAAGAAATCATTCTTTCCTATGAGGCTTTTCACGGTCTTGGCTGCGTCAGAGCCTCAGGCACTCCCTTCCGCATCATCCCATTGAACTTCACACATACCCCTGTCATGCGATATCCTGGTTTGCATCTCCTGCTGCATTCCAGGATTCTTGTGTCTTTTTTCATCTTTGCAACCTTAGTTATTAGCACAATGAATAACCCAAGGTATAATAATTGAGTCAGATACAGTAAAGTTTCACCCTGTGCTGTTAAGTAAAAATATTAACAGTTTCCTAAACAGTAATCACTTTGGCACACACTGTACTTGGTTATATATAACCAATTGATCAATTAGCAAGTATTTATTGATTGCTTACTATGTGTAAGTATTGTGAATTTTTTAAATTCAAATACCTTTATTTTATTTGAAGAGGTCTAATAAGTGGCAAAGAAGTAAAATGTAACTTTCAGACTAATTAATACAAAATATTTCCTAGTTATAAAACATACTTCTTCTCTGTTATGCATTCTACTTCATTCGAGAGGAAAGACTGAGAAGACTAGTAGCAGAAAAGTTTTCCAAATAATCAGATTAGAATTATATTTTAAATATCTTCATGTAGACGTAAGTAAATTTCTTCTTTCTTCATGTAAAAATTATACACGTGCTAAATACTTTTATTTAGAACATTCAAATCCTGGGAATTAATATTCCAGTGTTAAAATAAGCCTACAATCAAGTTTCTGCATTAAAAATATGTAGATTACACTTTGGTGAACATAGTTTGTAAAAAGAAAAATGTAATTTTGTTTGTTTACATAAAGCATAGTTAGTTATAAGACTTTAATCTGGGTGCTGCCAATAACTAGTTGTGTAACTTTGGGCAAATAACTTTCCAAAGTTACCTATTTTCTCATCCCTAAAAAGTGGTAAATGGGATAGTGCCTATAAAGCATTTAAATTAATGTCTAGCTTCAATGAATCGTGACTGTAAAATTTCTTCCCAACTATGCCACAGAGCTGAGTCTAAATCATAGCATTCTAACTGCCTAACATTTAATTTCACTTTAGATCAGAACTGGGATCGTTTTGACATCTGTGTGATTCCCAATAGAATACACTGAAAGCAGGAGTCACAGAAGGAGCTGACGGTTCCTTCTTGTCTCCCTGGATACCTGAACAGAGACCAAGGCAGGTAGAGTAAGGAATGTCCTAGATGGAGAGACACAAAGTCAATTTTTCTTAGAGCAAAGCAGAAGGTAGTCATTTGTCTCTGAAGGTTGCTTCCTCACATCATAAAAAATAAGCTTCGTTTAGGTCTCAGCAACTTTTCTGAAGGAGAAAAGCATTTTCATGCTGTCATTCATTTGCTCCCGATTTAATTAATGGTCCTAAATTCTTACAACTTAAGGACACCAGCACCTTTCTGAATTCTCGATACGCCGCCTTTCCTTGGCCAAAAACTCCCAGTGTAAGGAAGTTTACCTTCTGCTGTCTAATCTCATTTTCTGAAATCTCCCACTCAGATCTGATCTTGTCAAGATTATGCATGTTCCCTTCTCCATCAGATCTGGCACCCCAATGGCCAGGTTCAGGCTCCCACACTGCCACCTATTAGCTGTGGGACTGGGGTCAAGTTACTTAATCTCGTTATGTCTCAGTTCTGTGGACTGAAGAATTAACATTGTTAAAATGTTCGTGCCATCTACAGTGACCTACAGAGTCAATGCAATTCCTATCAAAATTCCAATAGCATTTTTCACAGAAATCCAAAAATTTGTATGGAACCACAAAGAAATCCAAAAACTCGTATGTAACCACCAAAGACCCCAAGTAGTCAAAGCAATCTTGGGAAAGTATGGTATTTGCATAAAAGGAAACACTTGTGCACAGTTGGTGGCCAGGGGACCTGGTACAGCCACTACAGAAAATAGCAAGGAGGTTCCTCAAGTAATGAAAAATAGAACTACCATATGATCTAGGAATCTTACTTCTGGTTATATATCCAAAGGTAATGAAATATTATCTCAAAGAGATTCCTGTTCGAAGCAGTATTACTCACAACAGCCAAGGTATGTAAACAACCTAAGAGTCTGTCAACAGATAAAGGGATGAAGAAAATCTCTCTCTCTCTCTCACACACACACGCACACACACACGAATATTTTCAGCCTTAAGAAAGAAGAAAATCTCGTCATCTGTAACAACATAGATGAAACTGGAGGTCATTATACTAAGTGACTGCTATAAGCCACATGCGAAAAGATGAAATTCTGCTTGGTATCACTTGTATGTGAACTCTAAAAATAAATGTCAAACTCATAGAAACAGAGAAAAAAGTGGTTGCCAATGGTTGGCAGCAAGTGGGAAAAATAGGGAGCGATTGCTAAAAGGATATAAAATTTCAGATACAAGATGAATAAAGTCTGAGGATCTAATGTATAGACCCTCACACAGTGACTACAGCTATTAACACTGTATTATATCATTGAAATTTACTACAAGAGTAAACGTACATGTTCTGCCTCCCCTCCCCCCAAAAAGCTAAATATATGAGTTATCATAGCATTAATCCAAAGGGGGAGATTTTTCACAAAATATGTCATCCTATACCCTTTCAATTATATAATTTTATACCTTAATAAAACTCTAAAAAATAAATTCTTACTGAAAAAGAACAACTAATAATAAAAGTTTGTCATTTTCCTAAGACATGTTTTACAATTTGGTAGAGACCAAAAGAAAAAGAAACACCCAAAGCAGTTGAACTGTTTTCTGTTACAACATCTCTAATTACAAGCTAACATCTTCCTCAGAACCATTCTTACTAGAGTTAAAAGCATTTGTGTGTACTAAGGCATTTATAGGACCATTCTCTCTTAGAGCCATTATGATTTTATTTATTATATTTTTCACTATCACTTTAAAGTCCTCAAAGTTGCATTAATGGACTGAAAGAGTTAATATACCCCTGTAAGCATTATATATACCACCAAGGAGAGATATTGATGAAAGAATGATTCTAATTTATTATACAAAATTCTCCCTCATCTGTGGTGTGTAGTATTACAGATGATCCATTCACAATATCATTTGTCAACATGCTATTATAATAAAGAGACCTAGTAATATATCATAGTTTCAAATTGTGTCAGCATTTTAAAACAAAACAAAACAAAAAAACCTTTGGTTGTTTTTCACCAACATTTATCATCTCTTTCTGTTCATAAATATTTTCTTGATAAAAAATGGTTGCATGTGAAAGAGACTGTATCATCACACAGACTTACCATTTACATACACACAATAATTGATAAGAATAACGTGGTGCCTTAGATGAAGTATATAAAAAACGTGTGCTTGCTTCTTCATTCACTAGGCATGCCACGCATTGCTCCAAGATCTACTTCTGACCCATCTGTGTAACTAATCAACAGCTGTTAGGGTAAAGCAGCTAGTACACGACGTCTTCCCCACTGAGAAGTGGCAAACTGTCTTGTGTTAATAATTAAAAATATTTTCTTGCTTCTGTGCAGGAATAATCTAGACACCTTGAAAGTGATTCGTCACCTCACTTGGAAAGCAGATGAAGTGAGCACCTAGACACGACTTCTTCGTTGGTGTTTAAGTTGCTGTATAAATACGTGATAGGGAATAATAACCCAAAACAACAACACTAGCATTTCTCATTTTAAAGTACAACGTATCAACACCTAAAATGGAACTGATGCAGATTACATGCTGAATAAAATTAATGAAAGACAATATTTTTCAAATACTAATTGCTTCAAGCTTTTAGCTCAGTTGGAAAGAATGGGGTACTAATGAGCTTTTGATCCCTATAAGGGAAAATTAAATTTACACAGAAAAATCTCAGGTCCCTTGTCAGAGATCACACCCTGTAATCTCAGCTGGTGACCCAGTAAATGCCTTCAACTGGTCACCAGGGGCCTTGATATGAGGTTAGATGCTTATTGTAAGTTCATGACTAAATAACGCAAAAACAAATTTAAGCTTTCTGACCCACAGTGGATAAATCACGTCATTTTCATATACAAAAAAAAAAAAAAGGATGTTTGGAACCAGTCAATAGCTTAGTGGTTACCTGAGGTTAAATGGGGAGAGGCAGGAGAGGAGGGAGTGGGGATCAAATACATGGTGATGGAAAGAGAACTGACTCTGGGTGGTGAGCACACAGTGCAACACGTAGACGATGCCCTGTACAATTGTACACCTGGAACCTACGTAATTTTTACTATAGAATGTCACCCCAATAAATTTAACAATAAAATAAATAGATGTTTGGCAAACGACAGCAATCAAGGTAACAAACTTGGCTTCCTGGCACACACGATAAAAATCAGTTACGTCTGCAGGTTATTAGCCTATTCAGAGCTCTTTTACCTTATAAAAGTAAATCTATTTTAAATTTGAAAAGTATCAAATCATACCTAGTATAAATAATGAGTAACTATTATGAACCCAAAGCTTTTCATGTGCAAACAAAATAGGTGCTTTTTAAATTATGTGTACAAGGTATCTACATAATGACCTATACTAATAATATGGACTTTCTTCCTTTAATATAATTAAAATTTTAAATGTATGTAAAAAAAAAAAGAAAAGTAAGCAGATAATATCAGTCAATTACTGAGCACCTATTAATTTCAAGAAACCCTTAACCTTAAAATAAGTGGATACTTTGGGTCTTCTATTGATAATTGTTTTAAACTTTCACTTAAAATTCCAAGTCCTATTTTTAATCTAATGATCTATGTTGTTTGTTTTTTTTAGGTATATAAAGATTTTATTTCAACTGAATAGCTTCTTTCATTAACTCTGTAAGAATATACTCACAAGCCAAATTAGGAAGCTTCAAGGCTTCTAACTTACTTATAGTGAGTAATATCAAGGTCCCAATGAGCAAATATGGAGGTGTAATTAGGGTTCTCAATTTTCACACCTGGAAACACATACAGAAAGGTTTGCAGCTTGCCACCAAATATTCAGCTGTTACGTAGAAGTGAAATTCAAGCTGACCTCTGACCAAAATGAAGCTTGAACTCGTCCCGGGATACCTCTCTGCCTCGTGTTTCCAACAGGGGATTCCTGGCTCTGTATCTAGCAGTGTAGTAAACAGCTATCGGTGTGAGGTTTTTTTAGGTCTAAAAATCTAGGTAAGATTCCAGCTACACCATTCACCCACTGTGGGACTTCGAAGAAGATATTTTTCCCCTCAATTTCCTCAAGGGGAATAATGACTTACCTCTCAGCGTTTTGCAAGGACTGACATTATGCAGTATTGACTTTATGTAAAAAGTGTTTAGCACAACAGCTGTCACATATTATGAACAAAATAATGCAGCTGCAACTATCACCATCCAGTTTTGAGCAAATCATTGTACCTCCTTGTAAACTTTGCTGTCCTCATTAATATACCGAATTAGTAAACAGTTCTCCTACATAAGCCTTTTCTTTTCTTTCTGTAAAAATAATAACAGGCAATAATATGATAACCATACAAGTTAACATTTTGATAGTTCTTTATGGAGCTATATTCAGTACATAACAATCTGTCTTATATCCTCAACTAGAGGACAGATCTTGTATTACAAAGTGAAGTTGGCCTCTGAAAAGACGGAGAAGAAACCACCTTAGATATTTCTGCTATTATGACATAACATGTCCCATAAGAGAAATAATCAGACCCTAACATGTAATCATTTTATTTACAGTTGATGTGTAGTTAATAGAGATTATAAGTACTAAAGAGATAGAAGCCCTATTTCAAACCTAGAGATTCGTAACATGTTTGATGGGGAAAAAGACACACACGATACAGAGAATATTGTAACTGTGATTCATCAGTAGATTGACAGGAAGCTCTGAACGTCCTTCTCTGTTCATCCTATTTAAAAAGTAAACTGTTTTCCATACCTTCTGCCCTGCAATGCCTTCACTTCTTTCAGAATCCTTAAAAAATTCTGCAGCACTTATCTTTATTGAACATACCAGGCAGGTAACATATTTTTTTAGCTTAGTGCCTATTTCTTTCTCTTACAGTGTATGTAGTTTAAGAATTTTTTTTTGTTTTTTATTACTGCTAAAGCAGTAACGAACAGAACTGACAAAAGCATTGCAAAAATTCGTTGAATTATGCTTCAAAATCATCGCACTGTGAGAAGCATAGCAGACTAAATATACATCGATAGAAAAATAGGAAAATCTTAATAGAAAATCTTGGCATGAGAAAGGTGTGTACCAAAATGGTCCTGAAAGAGCTCACTGATGAACAAAAGCAAAGGAGATTTGAAGTTGGCCATGACCTTTTGGAGAGGCAAGACGATGTTTTGAGCGATGTTATCATTGTTGATGAAACATGGTTGTACCAATACGTCCCTGAAACAAAGCACCAAAGTGCACAATGGAAGTCAGTCAATTCTCCATGACCAAAAATGTTCTGTCAGTCTGAATCAAGAGTCAAAACGATGTTGCTAACCTTTTAGGATATCAGAGGGATTGTTCATTATGAATTTGTACCAACTGGACAGTCAACCAAGTTTACTATTTGGAAGTGCTAAGAAGGCTGCATGCAATAGTCAGATGCAAACGACCTGAACTTTTTGCCAACAACTCTGTCAATGGCTCCTTCATCGAGACAATGCACCAGCTCACATGACTCTGTCTGTGAGGGAGTTTTAGCCAAGAAACAAATAACTGTATTGGAACCCCCTCCCCACTCACCCGATCTGGCCCCCAAGGACTTTGTTCTTTACCCAAAGACAAAGGAAACATTATAAGGAAGACATTTTGATAACATTCAGGACATTAACTATTAATACGGTGACAGCTCTGACGGCCATTCCAGAAAAAGAGTTCCAAAATTGTTCTGAAGGGTGGACTAGGCGCTGGCGTCAGTCATAGCTTCCCAAGGGGAGGACTCTGAAGGTGACTGCAGTGATATTCAGAGATGATGTGCATAGCACTTTCTCTAGGATGAGTTCTCAAACTTAATTTTCAGAACTTACATTTTTCCAGAGAAAGACTCTCTCATAGGAACAGTAAATATTGGATATGATGGAGAGAAATAAATTGGCTGACCACAAATTAACTGCCATCTGTCTTCTCAATATGACCAATAGATTTTCCCGAATGTTTATTATAAAAGTAATTTGGATTTTTTTTTTATTTTATGGTTTTTGTCTTTTTGTAAGTGACTGCTACTCAAATGGTAAACATAAGAAAATATTTACTTTAATTCTTTTGGGTCCTTGGGAAAAAAATACACTTTCCGTGCAATTCTATCTACATGTTTTGGTGGACTTTTGGTATAAACAAGTTCAGTTGTTATTCCCCCAGTGAGTTGAGAAAATGAGTTTCTGTTCACACCTACATCTTTTACCTTAAGATAAGTTCACCTGTATACCAAGAAAACATCCCTTTCAATTATATCCAGGCCACAAGATACAAGAAATATCAAGTTCATATCAAAGGTATCAAAAGTATTACAGTGGGATTCAAAGTCTTTCCCTAAATCCCTCTGAAGTAGTGCTGTTCAGTATGGTTGCTATTAGCCACGTGTAGCTTTTTAAAATTGAAATTAAGTAAAATTAAATAAAATAAAAGATTCATTTTTTCAGTTTCACTAGCCACAATGCGAATGCTCAGTATCCGTATGGCTAATGCCTGGCCCAGGGGATCAGAGCACGGGTACAGCGTACTCCCGTCAGGACAGCACCGCAAGAATGGTTGGTTCTGCTCTAGCTGAGGCCACGGCACCAAGACAGCAGGGACACAGCAAACGTGAGTACATCCAACACGTGTGGTAACGGCTCTTTCAAGGCAAGACGCATTCCTTCAAACTCCTGGCCGTTTGATGGTCCACTATTAGAGGACAAGAGCCATCCAGCAAGGTGCTTGCATATGTGTCATTACTAGGCTCTCAATAAATATACGTTGAAAGGTTTAACTAAGACTTATTTTATGACTTTTTATCACGTACAAAACACTATTTGAGATATCTATGTATATATATTCTATCAGACATTAATATTTTGCAGCAATTATTTTATTCTCTATTTTTAAGCCATCACTTGAGAAAAAAATGCTGAATCAGAATTATATGGCTCGACGTTACTATGCCAGTATTTGAGTGAAAAGAAAGTCCTGCCACGTTGGTTGTAATTTAGGGCGCACACACTGACTGAAATGTCTGGTCATACCGGGTCCTTTCGCATCCTTTCCTGCAAGAGCCTTCCCAGAGGCTCCTGCACCACTTCCCTTCAGATATGTCACCCCTATTCCCCCTTTAGCGTGTCGGTCCATGTCATCCTCTCACACAAGCAGACGTTGCCTGACCTTGTATTTCAAGAGGCCCCATATAAAATACTTTGGCAGCACTGGTCACTTTACCTTCATATTTACGATCAGACCCAAATGCTTGTTTTTGTTACTCGGTAAAAAGCTTTTCCTTTCCTACGCCCCCGGCTCACTGAAATTCACTGAGATGGGACCACAGTGTCGGTGAGTGGGGAGGAGAGAGACGACGTCCTTTGGATCGTTGCCTCGTGTGACTCTTCCTCACAGCAGACTTTGCTCTCCTCCTGGGAAAGATGAAACCCACACTGTCAGCGTGGTGTAGTGGAAAGCAGGAAAACGTGGGGAGAGGACACTTCTGTTCGCCCTTCTGTCCCTTCCTCGCTGCGCGACTCCAGGGAATGAGCGTCGGCTTCCTAATCTGTGAAATGGGAACAGGACCGCCTGTCTCGTGTCACCATCGCTTCTGCTGTTCATGTGCGGGTCATGCGTAAGACATTATGCAAAAATAGTCTTCGAAATCCAAATCATTATTTAAGACTTAGGAGGCCACTTCAGCTTCTGAGTGGCATGGTTCTTACGTTCTCCTCCTTGTCGGCCGAAACTGAATTCCTTCTGCCTCACGGACTTCCTTCTGCTCCGATCGCGGGGAGCTCTCCCTCAGTTTCTGCTCTGTGCGATTCCCCACCCGCACCCCACTCCGTTTCTGTTCTCCGCTTGCCTGCTCACTCACTGCCTTCTTTCCTCATCAGGTCCTCTATCTGTAAAGCCCCGTAGTGTGGCCTCTTTCCATCACAACAAAAATCTGTTCTCAAGTGACCTTCATGTCACAGCCTATGGCCATTTCACCATGTTGGTGCCACCGAAAACCTGATGCACCAATCAGCAGTTTCTCCAATTGTTGAATACACCAAAACAGTGTTTATACAGTTCATCTACATTCTCATCTCAGTGTTGTTTTGGAAGAAATATATTCAGTATTGTTTCTAAGTTCCTAAATAAAACCCACACAAAACAAATAGGTAATTCCTTCTCTATAAAATGAAATACACTGATGCTTGGCAAAAAATTATCAAGTAATTAACTAAACCCCTTTGAGATAGTTCTTTGGTCACCACACCACCACCAAAAGCTGCTCAGGATCTAATTCCTAAAATCAAGCTAAAGCCAATGTCACGTCTTTCTTCCCCAAGTAGACTGCCTCTCCTACAGACGTGGCTCTAACTGTAAAGGGGTGCATAGTCAACTAATGGACACGAAGAAAGATGATGACTGATGGACACATCCATCAGTTACTATGTACCATGTTACATGTATTGTTCCCTTAAAAATGGACTGTCTGTGCATGTGTGTATGAGGTGGGGTGGTAACTGTACCTCTATCTTTGTGGTCTTTAAGAAAGTCAATCACAGTTCAATCCCCGCTCAGAGAACCAACCAAATAAATAAATAAAAAAAAAAGAAAGTCAATCACGGGCTGAGATACATACTTGCTGACGTCCTCCACACCAGTCACTGTTCAAAGTGTTTCTATTCACTGATAAACTAAAGGCATGCATCTACCTTCTCAAAGCTTACCTGTTTGGACAGATGATAGACAAGTAAATAAATATATAGTATTTAAACCCAAATATTCACATAACAATTGATAAATGTTATGAGGAAAACAGACCAGACGTGACGATAGAAAATACCATGGGTTAGGGACTTATTTGGCGTCAGTCACATAAGTGAGGAGCCGTTTGAGCAGACCAAATGCAAGACAGTGGTGAGCGAACAGACTGACAGCCTAAGAAACGGAAACGACTGGCCTGCTCGAGAACAGATAGGAAGTAGAAACAACGTGTTATCCAGAAGGATTACAAACGAAGGGGAGGAAAGGTAAGAATTCAGGATGACGAGTGGTTTCCGGTTTGAGTAACTAGGTGGACATTGGCCTCATATAGTTGGACAGGCAGGAGCAAGAGAGGGACAGATTCATGCTATGGACTGGAGGTGAATAATATTCCTGTTCTAAGAACTTTAAGATGACTAAAATATGTAAATGAACATGTCAAGTAGTAGTTGAATATATGATTTTAGAACAGGGGTAGGAACACTTTTTCTACGGAAGGACAGCTGATAAATAATTCTGGCTTTTCTCTGTCCTTTAGCAGGCTCTGTAACATGAACCTCCTAGCTGACCACTAAAATGCCCCAGAGTTGCCCGTGCTCTGCAGTCTCCCTTCCCACACCAAGTACTCAAACGCCCAACTCGTTCAACTGTGGGTGTATTTCTAGTGGTGTCTGAATAATGGACATCCTCAAAGAGAATGTCTCAGTCCTCAGATGGACCGTTGACTGCATCAAATGCTGATAAGAAGTCAGATAAGATGGGGACTGAACAGTGACCACTGGATTTATTTACATGAAAATAGTGCATTTAACAGTAACAACAACAGAAGTCCATCGGAGTGGTTGAAGCAAATGCGAGTGCAATGGGATCCTGTACAAAGCCTGTGTGCAAAAATGAAAACAGCGTGCACAGGTAAGTGAGAAAGTATGCGAGTCTGAATGTGACGTGCAAAAATGGATACATGTCACCAAGGACGGTCCTTCTATGCTCTAGTTAAGAGTTTGGTCCTTAATTTCCATTCCAAAGGTACTTCATCAGTATTGTCCAGCAGGGCATTGAATTAAATAAGATCTTTAATAAATGCTCTTTGGATGATGACGAGATTTCAAGCATTTCTACCTCAAGAATGGCATAAAATGACCACAGCAATATTACATAGGAAATACCTCAGCGATGACGGTTCACAAGGAAGTATTTCTGCAATACTTTCTGAAGACTTTCACAGGGAGAAAATAAATGTAGTTAATTATTCTCCAATTAGCCTGATGTATTTTCATGGGAAAAACAATACATGGGTAAAATAATTCATTTATTTGAAGGTCCCAGATAACGATCACGACAGATAGCATATTGTGTTTTATTTACGTGAGCATAGTTCTTTGTCATGTAAAAAAATACACTCTAGAGACCTTAAGAATCTAAATCTATTAAAAGGAATTTTGCTTCTTTTGGTTTTTCTTTGATGTTCAATATCAGAGAAGATGATTCTGCCGGGCAATCACTTCTCTGGTAATCAGGGTAGAATATCAGGGCCCATTTGTGATGGGCCAGAAAAAGAGGAGTAAATTGTTTTAAGATTCAAACTGAGCTCTTCACTTCCTCTAGAATGCCTTTAAAATTTTTCCTGCTATAATTCAGCCCACTTCTTTTTCTCCTAACATAGTTAAAAATATTGTTGCCAGTCATCAAACCTATGGTTAAAAGCTTAAACAGAATTCTTTTGCTGTATTTCACATCTTCAAAGCAGGGCCTCAGCCTCTTGTGAGATGCATATTAATGGGATAGACTTAACTGCCTTACTTTAAAAGGCTCTAAGAATCTTTATCCTCAAAATTAGATTCCCCCACCACCTCTTCCATTCCCCTTCTGTGTCATTCCAAGGAACTAAAACTTGTAACTTATTCTACCAAAATAGAAGCCACAGAATTGATGCACTCCACCCTAGAGAAGCCTTCCAGAATGCAGAAACTCTGCCTTTATTGTGTTACCCCCTAAAACTCACCTACTTTGGAGCAAGTGAAGCCGAACAGTGGCAATCTTTGTAGTCCGTGAAATGAAAGAAATCTATTTCCTAGCATGTTGGTGGACCCCAATAGAGCCTTCTCTGTTACATTTCCCAGTTATTACCTGTTTTGTTACGGCTCCTACTTACTCTCAGATTTCCCCGTGTTCTCCTTTAGTCTGACTTCCAGACTATACCAAGGCCAGACTCTCTGGTGGTGAGAAGCAAGCCCCAGTATTTTTTAAAGTTCCCAGGGTAATTCCAATATGCAATCAAGGGGGGGCACCTCTGGTTAATGTGATTGTTGATAACAGTAACCTTTTCAAATACCGTGTTTCAGATCCCACTCTCTATGCACCATGTACAAAATGTACCTTCACAGCATCCCCAGAAGGTAAGGTATTATTGGACACATTTTACTGATAAAGAAAGAAACGTAGAAGGTAAGTGCTTGCAAAGACCATGGAGAAGTGGTGGGAAAGATCTGGCACCCAGCCCAGCATGAGCTTCCACACTGTGCCCTCTCCACACCCAGCTGCCGGTGGCAGGACTATGAGAGTCTATATGTCCTCTGACCTTTCAGGGTTAGGGTTTTGTATGTCCCCATGTCTTGTTCATCTTAGAGTCTCATCGCCTGTCATAGCCTCCCCTCATTACTCCTCAGAATTCATTGCCACGCCCCCAACTCCAAAACCTTCCTTACCTCTTAGAGCGAGTAAGGCATGCTCGCACAGCAACTTGTGTGCATCGTATACTTAGCATTTTCAGCTATGAAAAACCGATCGCCTTCTCTGTCTATCACAGCCAACTGTAAGCCTAGTGAGGGTGTTAATAAGCCATGTTTGTCTCTGAATGTCCAGGGTCTAACAGTCAATAAATATTTGTCAAATGTCCACCAGTTTGGCAAAACAACTATCTCAAATTTAGAGCTAGAGATATTCTAAAACCTTTAATTTCTTAAACATTATTATTTTTATGAATCCTCATGCTTTTCGATGATATGATTCTATATTAGGGTTCCAAAACGTGAGTGTATATCTATGTTGGATATATACATATAAATAATTGTGTATGTGTGTATGTGTGTGTAGTTATTTGTTCAGCATTTTCTGACTTTCCAAAAAAAATAGATTTTGCTAAATCACAAGGTGTGAGAATGGAGTCCTGACCCTATGAGTTAGATTTTTGCTGTCCAGAAGTGCAGAACTGGGCCACTGAGAGAGATTTGCAACCTAATTTGATGTCAGCAGCAAATTCAGAGTGCCCCCATCCTGATAACAGAAGTTCCGCCACTGCAGGTACCCATTTACCACACTTGGTAATTCCACGGAGCTTTATTTACGGTTATATTACTAAGAACATCTCCCTAAAGATGTCCTCTTAATGGATCAGGCAATTTCATGCAAGCAGCCCCCATGGACACTTTGCCGACACACATCAGCTTGTAAACACTGGTTCTTCTGCCCATTTTGGTCCCAGCTCTTGGCGTGGCTGATACTAGCAGCCCTCTTCAAATAGCATCTAATTGCACAGTGACTCTGCGAGGCTCAAAGAAGTGCAGATCCTGAAACCGGCACGTTTATTTTCCCGTCTGCTCTCATGTTCTGCCTTTGGCACCCAAGACTCTGGCGAGGAGTTATATTCTATTTCCCCATCTCTTTTGATTAGGGTGATAGCCAATATATAAGATTCAAATCTTTACTGGCCCATGCAGCTTCTACAATGCTCCCCACATCAAATTACCAAGTAAAGCCAATAGCTTTCTACCCTCAAAAAGTGTATTTTGGACCTGAACACGCTGGTTGCAGGCCACTCAAACAAAGTCATTGCACAGGGATTTCACTCACATGGAACTGTTCCCCATCTCAAGCTGCTAGTTAGCAGATATAATACTCAGCATCCCTCAAGAATATGCTTCAAAGAAAACAATGTTAGAAGTCAGCAAAGCAAATGAAGATATGTTTTGCCATGGGGTAGTTTCAAAATGAACGGAGCTACTGCTCACCGTGCCACTCAGGAAACCGATGCCTTAAATATTGATTCTAATCACTGTCTTGTAAGAAGGGATTCTGGTTTCTTTATTTGTTTTTTTTTTTTCTTTCTATGTCATAAATTCGACTTTAAACGGAGCAAGAAGCTTTTAGCAAGAAAATTTTACATCTGTTTATGTCTGAAATTAAAACCACATGAATTGAAAGGATGAGAAAGTAACCAAGGGGGTTTTCAAAAATGTAAAACTCCATCATGCATAAATGGAGCTCATCAAAGAAAGTAATTTCCCTGAAGAAAACACTCCATCTTTTGTTTTATGTAAGTTATCAGCATGAATATTTTATTCTCAATGAAGTTTCCTTTTCCCCTTTGTGTTTCATCGTTTTCACTTGGTGTCTCAGATAAACGGGCTGCCTTCCCTCCATTCCACTCTATTATTCAGGTCAGTTGCAATGAAATATTTTCCTTGCCTGGTGTAAGTGTTAATTATAGATCAAGCTTCACTAATTCAATGTTTTTCATTCTTAGCCCAGTTGTGTACTGAAGTCTAGAAACACTAAGCACTTGAATTTTCCCACACAAAAAAATGGAAACAAAATCGTATTTTCCAAGGTGGAGTACAGTATCTAAGGCATCTGTGAAGTTAGAAAGCATATCTTGGCTTAGTTTCATTCCTGATCTGAATGACAAAATCAAAGTTCCGTGGAATGACAACTCTAGTAAGTGCCGTTTCGTATAGCCACTCCAATCAGCCTAACTGGACGCGGGAAGTCAGGCACTCTCACGCACATCCACCTGTTTGCACAGTACCGCCCTGTGATGGATGGTTCTCCTGCAGCCTCACCTAACGGCTGACATGCTGCTCGGCTCACTTACTCTGCTTACTACCTTGGATAAGTACATTCTAATGTAAAAGATTTCAAAGAAGTGCAATTTATTTGTAGATATATCTATCTATATATTAATATTGTTATTGTTATTTAACATTTGCGATCAGAATTAAAATTCATGAACAAATACTTTTTAAAATAAAGCAAAAATAACTACTATCCTTACTTTCTATGAGTCTAAGAGATTAAATTAAGAAATTATTTTTAATGCAGACAGTAAATATATTTATACACTTAAAACTTTGGAAGAGCAACATATAAGTTCACTCCCCGTGTGTCTAGATGCTTCGCCCAATAAGTTGTCAGTTAGAATCTGCTTTCTATAGTTTAACCGAGAAATAATCTTGTAAAGTTTCAAGTTCTCAAGACTTTATAATTTATCAGCAGTCATGTTTCTTACATTGGTGATAATTACCTTACATACTACCCACAGCACTCAACTCCTCATCCAGCCATTCAATGTTTCACTTGCATAGCTGAAGAGGGCATTCATAATTCATCTGATATTTTTAAAATTACTCTGATTATACTGGATGCTGATAGGACCCAAGCTGAATATTCAGGAAATAATTTTCTTCAACGGAGCATAATGAAAATGGAAAATACTATGCATTCTTTATCTCCCACATAACTTCATATATCTTGTATCTGATAACCATCATAGATCCAAAAAAATGAAACACTAGAAAATAATAAATAGGAAAACATCAATCGCAGCTGATCTTGGTAGATTAGCTTACTTTTAAATACAGCCCTATAAATAGGGCAAATAGTCAGTGATCATAAACTGTGTCAAGGCGAAGTTTTGACAAATACGACTTTTAGCTTCCTCTGGTTCTAGCACATAGCATTGCCCTTTAAAAATGCAACAATAAATCAGTAGCACTCTCTGCACTGTAATGTAAAAAATGACAGAAACTACAGCATAACTCACAGAAATAGAATGTTATGCTAATACTCAAATCTCTCACTCAAGGCAATAGAATTTAATTTTGAAGCGAGGCAGTTACTCATCTTTTCCATTAAGCACATTTCCGAAAAAAGCAAATAGTGATTAAACTGCATTGTCCCTATTTTATCCTGATGACCTGCTATTATAACTATTTCTCACCACCTCTTGGCTGCATCATTCAAAATATAAATATAAGAGCAGCTAATGTGAAGAAATAATTTTTACAAGTAATTGGGTTTTTCCTAATGTTATCAGCCTATTCAATAAATTATGATTATAGGCCAATCTTTAATCAATCTTTAAATGTAAGATATATATTTGAGACACTTCATTTATATTTTTTTTAGCAACAGCTCATATGTGGTTTCTTTTAAGGATAAGAATGACAATTTACTAAAATGTTTAAAATAGAATAATAACTGTGATTTAAGAACTGAACATAAAATTTTTGAATAAACAAGGGAACTCCAAATTAATTATAACATATACCATGTATAACAAGTTCTACTGAGATAAAATGGTTTTGAAAGCTAAGGTATTCTTGCCAAAATTTAAACATCTTAAACCTGTGGGAGTAATGGTATTTCTTACGAAGATACATTTCATTAGGATGATTTAAATTTCAGCAAATACCATTTCAGTGATACTATTTGATCAGACATAAAGGATTATAAAATAATTTCTTAAAATTGCCTGCATTCTTAGTTGGACTACTAATAAGATACTCATGCAAGTTTGGCTACTAATAAGGTACTCAATTACGTCAATGAAACTAAATATAGGTAAAACTTTTCTCGTGATAATTTTCATCACTGTCTTTAGACATCAGAGTGTGGGCGTGTGTGTACCAGAAACGAAGGGAGGGTTTGGGGCATAGCAAGCAGGTCACGGCCAGTTTCGTGGGCACATGACATGTGCAGTCCCACAGGGCACCCTGCTTGAAAGGGCCCTCCGCTTGAAAGGGCCCCACATCTGGTTTAATTCTCTGCTGCCAACTTCGTGAAATTATTAATAAATGCTGAATAAGGTGTCTATATTCTGGTTTTGCACTGGGCCCCATTCCTGGAGCAGGCTATAGAAAACTGCATTTCCTTCATAAAGGGAACGGTCAAGTTGGAAGAGGAGGGCCCGGAGGCCAGCCTAGTAAGAGCTCTGGAAGCCAAACAGGAAGATTCCAGAAAAGAGGAGAAGGCATTTAGATACCAGGAAATAGAAGCAAAGGGGGAGCTTTCTGAAAATGGTTGTTATAAAGATTGTAATTTTAGGTAAGTACTAGGATGAATGGGGAGTGGGTGAGGGGGTGGTTACTGTTTTTCCTCCCAAGCTTAAGAAATTTTATAAAGTGGCTTTTCAAGAAATGCTGCAGGTCTAACATTTTGCAGTGGCTACGAAGTCATATTAATTAAGAGAAACACACCATTCATATCAGCAAATCACATGTTTTCACCAAATACAAAAACTAGATATATGTAGTGCTTTGGTATTTTGGCATCCTGAAAATCCTGAATAAAGCTCCTAATAGATAAAATCTACTTTAAAGTTTCAATTGCAGTCATGAAGTGGTACCTTTAGTTTTGCTTGAACCTTGTGTAAACCAAATATGACTTAAATTTTACTCAATTCCTTGCAAGCAGATTCTTGCATACACTGTAAATTCATATATGCTTTTTATTTCTGATAAACTCATAAAATTCTATAAAGATCCATCTCATAAAATGATAGTGGTTGCAGCATCCTACCATTTTCATGAAAATATTAGTATATAAATCTTAAAATCATTATCTACTGGGAGCACCACTCCTATTAACTTGGATTTATGGAAAACAAAAAGTAGATTAGTGCAGGGCAAAATTATTTATATGAACAGTCTTTTTTCTTAAAATTACTCACTGTTTTAGTTTAAAAGAACCCTTGATTGTGTAATAGCACATGTTGGAAATGAACATGATTATAATTTTAGTCTAAACTATGAATCAATTGATCCTACTACTGTAAGGTAAAGTGCTGATATAATAGAGTTCAAGATACTTTTATTAGAAAAATTTCCATTTACAAGTACATAATGTTCAGGTTAAACCTTCTATTCAAGATAACAAACGCTTAAGGAAAAAATGAGGTAGAATAAGAAATGACACTGTACGATGCTGAGCCTAACAGACCACCTGTATTTATGTATGTAGATATGGGTGAACTCTTAAATAAAAACTCTACAGAAGATAGAACCTCTCTGATTATTCTTAGTCCCTGTCCAAAATAAATGGCACAGTTTGCTGAGTGTTAAAGGAAGACAGAAAGCCCAGAAACAGTTTATTCTCTGAAAAAACTATAATTAATGACAGCAGATTGAATAAAAAATTTCCACAGTAAAAAGACTGTTTACTGGATGGATGGATAGATGGATGAGTGAATGGATGGATAGGTGGATGGATGATTCAGTAGATAACTGGATAGATAAATGGATGAAGGAATGGATGGATGGATGGATGGATGGCTGGATGGAGGAAGGAGACTCCTTGAAGGGCACGGGCTTTGGAGCACAACACATACTTGAACATTCTTGATTATGCCAGCTTCACTTTGACAATTTACTTATCATCTCCAAGTCTTATATTTCATGTCTATAAAACAGGGTTTATAACCACATTTTAAAGACATTAGAGTAAGAAATAAAAGTATGTGGAACATAATAAAGGTACAGAGATTTTTCCATGCATTCCTCACACCCCCGTCAGCAATGTGCCCCACTGTAGTGGTACATTTGTCACAGCCAATGAACCTACACTGATAGAGCGTTTCACCCGACATCCATAGGTTACCTCAGAGATCAGTATCAGTGTTGAACATACTATGGGTTTGCACAAATGTGTAATGGCATGTTTCACTCATGGTATTATCACGTGGAATAGTTACACTGCCCTAAAAATCCTATGTGCTCCACCAGGTCATCTCTCACTCTCCCTTAACCCCTGACAACCAATGATCTTTGTACTGTTTCCATAGTTTTGTCTTTTCCAAAATGTCATATAGTTGGAATCATACAGTGTGTAAAACTTTCAGATTATCTTCTTACAATGAGTAATATGCATTCGATTTTCCTCCATGTCTTCTTATAGTTTGATAGTTCATTTCTCTTCAGCACTGCATAATATTCTATTATTTAGAGGTACCGTAGTTTATTCATCCATCCACCTACTATAGACAGCTTGGCTGCCTCCAATTTTGGCAATCATGAATAAAGCTACTGTAAACACATATGTGCAGGTTTTTGTTTGAACATAAATTTTGAGCTCCTTTGATCGATAGCAAAGGGTATATGATGGTCACTCTTTTATGTGTCAACCTGACCGGGCTAAGGGATGCCCAGATCCCTGGAAAAAATTTAAATATACATCAAATAAAACTTAAGATACATTACTTTGGGATATTTCTACAGACTGAGTGAAGAATGTCTTTACCAATACAGGCGGGTTTTTTCTTATCCCTTGAGGGTCTGAACAAAACAAAAAGATAGACAGACAAAGGGCAAATTCTCTGTTCTCCTGCCCTTAGACACTGGAGCTCCTAGTTCTCAGGCCTTTGGACTTGGACAGAATTACACCACCAGCTTTCCTGGTTCTCCAAGTGTGGACTACAGATCCTGGGTCTTGTTTGTTTGCTTGGTTTTTTTGTTAGCCACTTCTTAAAATAAATCTCCTCTTGTATATCTCTATCTCCATTTCTATCTCTATCTTCATCATCTCTAATCTACCCAGATATAGAGATATATGTCTATATATCTGTATCTATTTTCTATTGGTTCTGCTTCCCTGGAGAACCCTGACTAATATACAGTGTGACTGCTGGATCAAACGGTAACAGTATGTTTAGTTTCACGAGAAACTACCAAACTGTCTTCCAAAGTGACTGCACCATTTTATATTCTCACCAGCAACGTGTGAACGTTTCTGCTGGTCCACATCCTCACCAGCATTTGGTGATGTCAGTATTGGCTATTTTGGTAGTTGTGCAGTGGCAGCTCATTTCTGTTTTAATTTGTATTTCCCTGATGACATATGATGTGGAACACTTCATGTCCTTATTTGCCATCTGCTTATCTTTGGTGAAATGTCTGTTAAAAAAGTGTTTTGTCCACTTTTTAATTGGGTAGTTCATGTTCCTATTATTGAGTTTTAAGAGCTTTTTATGTATTTTGAATAACCATTCTTTATTAGACGTGCCTTTTGCAAATATTATCTTTCAGTATGTGACTTGTCTTTTCATTCTCTTGACACTGTCTTTTGCATAGCAGAAGTTCTTAATTTTAATGAAATTCAGCTTATCAATTTTTTTCTTATAGATTATGCCTTGGAATTGTATCTAAACAGTCACTGATATCCCCAAGGTCCTCTAAGTTTTCTCCGATGTTATCTTTTCTGAGTTTATAGCTTTGCATTTTACATTTTAAGTCTGTGATCCATTTTAAGTTTATTGTCATAAACAGTGTGAGGTCTACACTCATGATTTATTGGTTTGTTTTTACATGTGAATGTCCAGTTGCTCAGCACCATTTGTTGTAAAGACTATTTGCATTTCATTGCATTGCCTTGGCTTATTTGTAAAAAAAAAAAAATGACTATATTTATTTGGATCTATTTCTGGGCTCTCTGTTCTGTTCCACTGATCTCTTTGTCTGTTCTTTCACCAATGCCACACTGTCTTGATTACTGTAGCTCTACAGTAAGGATGATGTTGGTAGTGTCAGTACTCCAGAAATGAAATTTTATAAGATAGAAAATAAGTGGGAGCATTTAAAAACTAGAGTTAATTCCAATTTGATATGTGGAAAAATGTAGTATTAAAATTAGCACATTAAAAAAAGTCTCATTTTATGTGCACATTTGGATTACTCTAAAATAAGTAAAAATTTTAGACATAAGTAACGAAATTCAAATGATGCTTAGACACATTATCAGAAAGAACTACAATTGCTAGAGCTTGTGTCCATCTCCCCATGAGAACATAGAACAATCCTTACCCTTATCCCTACCGGAAGGATATTATGATAAAAGAAGCTGACACGCTTGGAAGTACTTGGAGCTCTTGGAAAGTTCTGAGACGTGTTTGTATAGAGAAGCTCCTCTTCCTCCTGAAGGACTATGATATTACTTTGATTATTTCTTCAAGTGCTGTTCCAGGACTAGCTCTCTCGGCCACTTCACTGTCACCCTAATAACTCCATTGCCGGAAATTACTCCTTATGTCTGGTGCTCCAGCAGTAATGAATGAATAGCTCACATAATTCGAAATCACGAATTTCAATATATTATTTTGGACTCTATCCATGTGCAGAAACTTAAATGAGTGGCACCAGAAATATCTTTATTTATAATAAATTGCTTTACCCAGTAAGGTCAAATTACTCTCCTTGAGGCATTATCTTGGATACACTTAAATAAATCACGAATGACTTTTTTTTTTTTTTTGCCTTTCCTCCATTTATCTGATTGAGTCATGCCTCATTTTTAAAAATCGTATTTCAGAAGTATTATAAACACATCTATGTCAAACTCACATTTGGTCAAAGTTGAACCTCCCTAAAAATAAGCATGAAAGCAAAGAATATTAATGATTATTTTGATAGCTAATCATCAGATTTTTTACTAGGTACTGGGTAAAAAATATGTATATGCCCTCTTGATTTTAAAAGCACAGGGAAGTCTCCTATCCCCTTGGTTTGGATGTGTGAGAAGACCAGAAATTTTCTTTTTATGATACATACAAAAGCTCTTAAGTGCTCTGCAATGGGACATATAAAAATATCAATTCCCCAAATATAGAAAAAATCATTCAGGTGATCACAAACACTGGCCATCTTTCTTTTATTATAGCCTTGATAATCAGATCGGTGTCTCAGGAGAGCTGCATTGACAGTCTTTGTGGCACTGTTTTTGCTCCAGAAAACAGAAAATAGTGTCCCCAGAAATCCCCTGGTATTATTTGCCATCATCTTGACATATTGCTACTTCAACAGGTTAGAAATATTTGCATCACTGACATATATCTCCATAGACATGCTAGCTTATTTCATTTGACATTGTAACATCAAGTCTATGGATTTATATTATGAAAATCTCATGAGAATGTCAATGACACAAAATCCCATTACAGTGAAGGGGAATTAGTGACATTACAAAAACATGGTGAGAAGTGACTAGAATATCTCATTTCTGGGAGCTTTGTTTCATTAAAATGGAACACCTTTGGATGTCATTACTTAAATAAATTCCTATGTGATGTGTTTTCTTTAAATAGTATTACCATAAAAGATAAACTTAAAAAAAAAAAAAAAACTAAGAAAATAGGCTGAACCAAAACATTGGATATTTTTTTGCTCTGCTACCACAATCTGTTTCATTTAGTTAACAGCAATGCTGCTCGGGCCAGAAAAATGGAGGGAGGTGAGGTGGCCCCATCCACTTGTCACTTCCTGTTCCAGCTGACACGTCCACCGCGCGCGTGAGAAAAAGCTACTAGGGATGAAGTCAAGGTATTGAAAACGTAAGCCAAATGCTCCTTCTGGTATTAATAAATTAGAATTCACCAGGCTGATTTAAAAGTGTTCTGGGGCTAAAAGTCAACTACTTCAAATTTCCCAGTAGGTAAAAGGGGCCTTTTCTATTATTTATGTTTTTATCCTATTTTATTCTAATTATGCGTTGAGGAAGGACATCCTGTCCCATCCCTTGGTTACTCTGAGGAACAAGTTACTTGGTGACGGCTACAGGAAGAGCTGCTGCTGCTGCTGCTGCTACTCTCGTGTGAAGGACACGGAGCAGGTGCTCTCCAGCTGACGGGGCGAACTCTGAATCTTTCAGAGTTGTGTACGCTGCTAGCCGAGTCACTGCGATTCCCCTCACCGATATGGATATTCATGTGGTAATTTCCCCAGAGCCTCTCGCTTTTGTGCAAAGGGAGCCTGGGTGTTGTGTAAGAAAGGGTCTGTGTATGAGTTTCCCTTTTGAATTTATGAGGTTTAGGACTAGCGAACAATCTTTTATAGCCTGGATGGCAGGGAGCACAGAGCTCATTACCACTCATCTGCTCAGTGATTTAAAGCCACCTCCTGGAGACTACTGCTGGTCTTGGCTCAGTGACTTTATCAGATACTTTAGGTATAAAACATACGTATCGTGAAGACAAAACATTCTTGTAAATTTCTAATATTTTAAATCTTTAACGTGCTTGCTTCGGCAACACACATACTAAATCTTTAAAAAAAAATTGGAAAGGCTGATTTCAAAGACAAGCTCAGTTCTCCGTAGTTAAATGAGGGATATGGTATTTTGATAACAAATCATTGTTATTAGGGCCCCCCTAGTGGGGAGAGGATAGCTTTTGTAGTCAGACAGAAACGACAGGGAATTGCAGTCCTCTATTTATTAGCTGAGGGATGTCAAATAATGGAAGAGATAGTATGCATTTTCGGGATAACTTTGAGACGGGAGAGAAATTGTGCATATCCAGTAACCAGCGGGAGCCCAGCAGAAATCTGTCCATTCACAGTCACATGTGGATTACCTTCCTTCACAGTAGTTCCAAGAAGAACACACACATTTTTGCAACTAGCAGTTACTTCGATAATGAAAAGAAAAGAAACCTACAACTTTAAAACCCATTGAGATTGTTCTGGATATTATAGCCCAGGTCTACTGCGATCCAGAATTTCAGTACGACTCAAGAACCAGTGGCAACACAGGCAGTCTCACAGAATGACCAAGTTTTGTCCCTGTGACTAGGCTGTCAAGGAAACTGGTCCTTCAGCAAGGAGCTTAAAGGCGGGTATCTCGTGGTATGTTGTGGCACCATGGAGCACGTACTTTTCAATAGATATCATGTGACACCACACTTAAAAACGAAATACGTAGTCTCGCGTGATTGCGAATACTTTACGTAGTAAATAAAAAACAACTGTAGGAACAAAACCAAGAGTGAGAAAGGGAATTCACCACACTGGAGAACTGGTTGTAAGTGCAAGTGGTCATTAAACAGGTAGATTGTTAAGTGAGGAGTGGCTGTATTTTAGATGTATTTCAAAGATTCTTCCACTGACTGTGGCCTTCTAATTGATATTCCAACCTCCCTCCTTTAATGTCCTTGTCATCCGTCCAACCTTGTCTTCATTGAAGAAGAAGTATGAGTTTCCAACAGTTGTCTATTTTTACTATCTATAAGTTTGCCGGACAGAGGGAGTGTGATTGAGACAGAAAACCAGTTTTCTCTGCCTTCGTACATGACAAGAGGCTATGCTTACATGGTCTACCTCAATACATTTTAGTCATTTTAACCCAATAGTTTCTTATACCCTGTCTTTCCTGTCCCCCACTAATTGATTTACAATATATTCTTATATGTTTGACATCTTAATATGAGAAGTAATAATCTTTAGAAATATTATTTTATGAATTATTGGAAAAATTGATCTGACTTTTAGAGGACTAGGAATGAATTATAATATCCCTTACTTAAATCAAGAATCTCATTAAATACATTTACCTTGGAATTTATTAGTAGTGTTAAGTGTTAAAGATAAGTACACACAGTATACAAAGGAGGATACATGTGTATGAGAGACAGAACCTTCGAGTCATCACAAGGAAACTTTGAAATAAAGTTTGCAATTCAATGCGAATGTTTCCTTTCCTTGTCAATCCAGACATCTGAAGTTGTATAGCAGTAGCCAACGGTCCTTCATGCCTCAGTAACTTAAAAAAACAAAATGTCATCTCTTCACACACCCAAATCGCATCGTGTTTTAGTGGTGGGCTCCTCTTTACGCTGTCACTGTGCTCTTAGAACCCAGCTGACGGAACGGCCCCTACCTGGAGCAGAGCTGGTGTCAGGAGCAGGGGGAAGACGACACTAACGGTCTCACAATCACACAAACTTAACCTGAGGGGACACTCATGCTTACAGATGTTGGACAGAACTGGCCACACGCACCAGACAAAGAAAAGGGAGATAGGAAGTGAAACTGTGCCACATGCCCAGAACTGGACTGTTGGGAAATGGCACTAATTGCTATCCCACTATAAGCCAGTGGTGCCTGGCTGAGAGGGCAGCTGGGACACCTGCGTTCACTCCCAGCCAGCGTGCCACTTGGCACCAAAAGGTCCCGTGAAAGGGTGGCAGCGTGATGAGGAATACTGTCCGAAATGAGGCCGAAGGGCACTCATGTTAAAACACCATCACCTCAGTAACCTTAGACCCCCGGTGAGGAAAGACTGAGATGTGCAGTATTTAGACTCCAACATGGCGAGCACTGCATGGCACCTTGTAGTCAGTAACCCCCAATTCTTTATTCTTAAAATGTAAATGAAACCACCTGCCCTCGGATAGAAGGCAGAAGTACTCTTTAAGCTGCAATATGCTTAAAATATTAAATAGATCTTCTTTCTGCCATCCGGAATGAAGGCTCACAAGAAAACCCAGCTGGGATAGGTTTATAATCCAAATAAATGATCAAAATTGCAATTATAAGCACAGATGGAAATATACAGCTCTGGATAGTGTCGCTATGTATAAATCCAGGAGCAATTCTAAAGCAAAGAATATTGATTGGGGGGCACTGATCTCCTCAGCTGAACAGTTCAGAATCTCCGCCCGTATTCCCGGTACTTTTCCCAGGCCCTGCGTGCCAGCACTATATGTGTCATCTTGCACCCTGTAGCTCAGCTGAATAAATGAATCAGTAAACAATGAAAAATATGTTGAAGCATGCTGTCACTTAAGAAATAAATGTAAGTTGGCTAGAATTACAGGGAAGGAAACAGGATATGGACGCTGAGGAGGAAGGAACGTGTGAGTGGTAAGCATGAGGTCATGCACAGGGAGGTCACAGTACGAGTCACAGAAGGCCTGTGACAGTGAAGACATTCAGACTGAGGAGGAGGAGATTTATGTCCCAAGTACAAATGCATATAAAATTTCTAAAAAGCCAAGCTGTTTAAAGCAACTCATTAGGTTCTTTAAAGCTGACCAACCCAAACTCTCAAATAGAAGCAATTAGAGATACATGTAGAAGGCCCTGCGGTTCCGCCACTGGGCGTCTACGCCGAGAACTGGCAGTATTCCTTGGGTAATTGGATTGCATTGCTTGCTGCTTTTATATCTCATCTCACGTGGGCATGTGTTTGATATTCAGAGAAAATTCAGGGTAACTAATGAATGCTGCGAGCACAAATGAATATTATTTCTATGCAGATTTTTTGGCTACGGCGTCAAACATTTGGAGAGGGTAAACCAGAGTCGGAAGCGTGGATGGAGAAGGCAGGCTTTGCATTCTCGTCACGAGCCTCCCTCCAGCTCCGTACTTAATCTGCCTGGGTCTTCCCTCTGTCCCCTGGCTGTGCCATCTGGCGAACTGAACGGAGCGTTCTCATGGTATATGTTATGTGACAATGGAATAGTGATCATTTAAAATTCTAATGAAGAACTAGTAAAGAATTGAGTCATAAAATGGAGCCCTTGCTTCTTGTCAGAAACATTCTGAACTTCTAAGTGGCTGTCTGGCATGCCACTTACATTCCGCATCCTTTTAGGAGGCACAAGATGTAAGTAAAATACACAAAGAATTTGAGGCTAGAAGATATTAGGCTTTGCTCTAGTACTTACTACCAAGACCTGATGGAATCACTTCATGTCTCCTAATAGACGTTAGTTATATCAAATTTTAAGACTGCAATAAAGTACTCTCTGTGGGATTATATGGGTAATTTATGTAAACATTCTTCTACAATCTACCAACATAAGAAAAGTTATAAACTTTTATTTAGCACAAGGTTTCTGAGAAATCACTGAAGTGCCTGAATACAGTAATATCTTTTCATATTTCCAAATCAATGTAATTCTCTTATTTATCCCATAAGTGAGGGAACGATCATTGCATAGCAAACACTCTGACAAACACCCTGAGGATTAGATCACTAAGAAAAGAGAGTATTGGTGTCAAAATGGTTGGAAATCAGTGGTGCTGGGAGATCGTTGTACATACTTTAACATTAATGTCTTAATAAAAAATGTGAATGACCTGTTAAATCCTTAGATGGTAACTCTAGAACTCTGTCACTGTGATCTGCGAAATACTTTCTATCAAGTGTCTATGTCTCCTTTTTAATGTGTTTAATTTCCCCAATATAATTTTTCAAGTTCATATTTTATTTCAAAGGTAGTTTGATTCATGTTAACTGCAAAATATTACAAACAATAAAATGTTTAATATTTGTCTCCATTATGGAAGCATCCACAGGTGATTTACTCTTTATTTAAACTATTTCATGAGGAAAACCATAGCTGAATGGTTACTATGATGCATATGCGGTGTAACGTGTGTGGGGGAGGAGCGGGGGGGTGGAGAGGGTTTCATTTAAACCTCACAAGAGCCCTGTAAGTAGATGAACAGAGACCTGTTCAAAGTCACTTAATCCAGATTTGTCTCCAGGACCTTAGTTAGTTGACTAAGAAACTCTGAGCATCGTATGTATGTCTTTTGTATTTAGCCTGCAGTATATTGGCACATGACAATGATTTAAAGAAAATAAAAGGAGATAATGACCTTCCTTATGTACATGTGCCATAAAAACACCACAACAAAGTGCTAAAAGGAAGGGGAACTTTCCTTTTGTGGAATGCATTTTACTCAGAGGACAAGGGGACTCAATTCACATTTAAAGCAAAGCACACACTTGAGGAACAGTTAAATGCTGACTACTCTTTGGCAATCCCGTGTTAATTAAATACGGCCATTGAGGACCACACTAAACAATACCCAAACGTTTCAGTGTGTGGATAAGACGAATCTGTGGTTCTCAGTCAATGAAGTGTTAAAACTTTAGACTCAGGAGTCCAGTGGTCTTCACAGCCCTATTCCTCCTCCTCCCACAGCTCCGTGTAGGTGGAGACAACGGCACATAAACTCCGTGTTTACCCAGAAGCGGGCCGTGCTGGCCCGGGTCAGTGCTGCGTGCGTGCAAATCCAAACGAGAGCACAAGGATGAAAACGCGGAATGGAGCCGTGAAATCCATTGTGTTCTGGCCCTGTCGCGACGGGCCTTGAAACACATGGCCCCAAACACGGCAACGGTGCAAGACAACAGAAAGTTCAAGACAAACTTCTTACCTGACGGACTGTAAACTGAAGCTTGGAGAACTGAAGTGATCTGCAGAAGGTCATACAAAAGTTGGTGGCACAGTAAGATGAAAAAATTCGAGCTCTGGGCAAGTCATTTTTTATGCATATTAGTTAATAGCTTCGCAAATTTTTTAAAAATTCAGAAAATGGCTTCTTCAATACATTTAGCACAAGGGACCATAGCTGCTGTTTAAGGTGCCACGTGAAAAATATTTGTGCACAGGAAATAAGCCAAGAAACACACTTTAGAACTGAGAGCTGATCTCTTAGAGCCTTGGCCTCCTCACACACCGTGTGTGTGTGTGTACGTGTGTGCGCACGCGTGCGTGTGCGTGTGTGCGCGTGCGCACGTCCTTTGAATTTATGTGATTACTAGGAAGTCCACAGGATTCAAAGTATGCGGAAGTATTGTGCGATTCCCTCATCACTGATTTAACACATTGTCGGCTGCATGAATTTAATAGGGTTAAAGAGGTGCAGCTATTTTCAGTCAAAATACAAAACTTTGTGGAGACAAGGAATACAATGTCTGTGCGTATTTACTGCAGAAGTCAAATCCACCCAGCTTTCCTGGCTTGGAATTCGTAGTCATCAGACTTCCACGATAGGACAGACCTTAAGGGAAGGTGAAAGTCTTCAGTTGCTCTGCAATACTGGAATGTTAACTCCCATTACTTAGTTTTGCTATATACTAAACACGTTATTAGCTCTCTAAAAAAATCAGTTTCTTCACTTTTAACTTAGAATGGTAACAAAATCTCTGTTAGGGTTTGCTCTGAGGCCAAAAAGAAATAGTATATAAAATACTGCTTTCTGCATGGTAAAAAAGCAGCAGATTAAAATGTTATTACTACTTTCATCAATAACTATATGTGGAAACACTATATGGTCAGTTTGTTTTATTATAACTTGAGTAAAACACAAACCCTGGATAAATGATGTCCTATCTTAATCTACCTCAAAATTTCAACCAAAATTTATATTAGGAATATAGATCTATGGAACAGTAATATGGGACAAAAATTTTATTTTGGAAAGAATAATGAGAGTCAATATACACTTTTATCAGGCAGGTGATATGCTTTTGAAAGAACAGTGCACAGCCAAAAACATAAAAATAAAGAAGGTGTGAAGAAGTAATTTTATTAGCTGTCTTCTGTTCCCTTCAAAAATAAATAAGAAGAATTGTTTTGTAATGCAAAGTTGTTCCCCCAAATTCCTCTCATTTGTCTTCTAAACTCAAAGCCATCATTGTGTGCTGTGACAGGCCTGCTCCCAAAAGTTTGTATTATTATTGTAATTGACAACACTATGTTTCAAATTTCTGGAGAAAGAAGAAACAAAATAAGGTATAGCTTTCCAAGGACAGCCTCTGCATATCTGTGCTCAAATTTAAGCCAATAAAAATGACATTTTTATTAAAACAAAAGAACTAATGATTCAAGAATAAAGGTAATCCGTGCCACAGACTGAATAAAGATTTTCTAAAAGGGCTCACAATTTGATTTTGTGGAAGAGGTTAACTATTAGATCCACTTTGTAAAAAGCCTATTTCAATATTGTTCTTTCAATTCCATTTAGTAAATGAAAAGTCCTGTTTGTTAAGAATGTCCATTACTTCAATATATGTGCAAATTGCATGTTGGAAAAGTGTCTGCAACAAGATTACAACAATCAAGCAATTTGTATTCTTAAATTTCAAAGAAAGTTGGTTTAACCAAAACATTAACGTGACAAGTATGTGCTTTGAGGGCATGGAGCATGTTAACACACAGATCGTACTTCTCTGAAGGGAGGTGACACATCTGCACAGATCAGGCGACGGTTGCAGTGTATTTGGAAAGGAGGCCAGGCCAGCTCTGAAGCCACACTACACTGCTCTGCAATACTCGTCATAGCAGACACAGTAAGTCACTAGCTGTATTCGCATGCTTGTTGTAACCTTTGTGTCACAATTTCAGTGAAGACAGAATACGAGACAATGAACCTCATGGAGAGAAAGTTAAAGCAAGCCCGTCAAGGACTGGCAGGCCGAATGTGATCTGCCTTCTGTTTTTCTCACTGTTCCTGAGAAGCTGGTGTCAATCTCCCTCGGCCAAGTTTTCAAACAGAGCACCTAATTCAGGAAGTGTCTGAACACAATCAAGTCGTCACCAGCCTGTCTTATGGGCATTCAGCCTTTCTGTTAATGATACTCATTTGGAAAGCAAAATTGAGAACCTTAAGCTTACATTAGCCTCTATGATATCAGAATTTAAATGTTGCCTTTTGAAGTTGTAAATGTGACACCTAATGAAGCACCCTGAGTTAGTAAGACCCCATAGTAACAGTTACTCTTGGATGTGACTTTGGGATAATCTGAGGATAACTAATGGGGGGGGGTTCCCACAGACTCATAAACTACATATTAATACTGAACACCAAGATTAGAAGGGGCAGCCCAAGACACGATATAGCAACTTGCGATAAAGACAGTTAAATTGAATAACTGCTATTATGGATGCCTTTAATGTTAGTGCTATGCAAACACTAACAGGCACCAACTACAACAAAGTTCCAAAAATACAAAAAAGAGGAAACTGAAATAATATATCTGTAGTTAATATGGCTTATTTGGAAGCCTGGATTTAGAGCTTAAATCTGGGTTAATGTTACTAAGCCATTCTTAGGCACATACATAATCTTCATACATTTAAATAAAGTTTTTATTCAGAATCTAGACAGAGATCAAAGGTAACTAACTTCCTCGAGCCTAGGCATTTAGAGAAAGGCACATTCTACTTTCTCTTTGGGGCTGCACAACATTGTTCAAAGAAAAAAGTCAACAGACTTTTAAAGTCGGTCATTTTTTAACGTACTTATGTTGTTTGCAACAGAGCAGTCCTGTATGTAAGCACTTTCCACCAAAAAAGAAAATAAGCAATCTGTTTGAAAAAATTCAGGTTTACTTTCTTTGATAATCCCTTGCCTAATCATATCACAATTGGAAAAAAAAATGGTAAAAATTTTCCTCTACCCTTAATTTAACACGAAACACATTAGTTAAGCTACATGTCAACAAAATTTAAAATGTGCATGTGCACATATGTATAGTTATGCATACATATATATCCCTGTGCATTTATGTTTTGTGTTGTTTAGAAAAAAAATTTTTTTAAAGATTATTCTGAAGAACTACAACGACATAGATTTCTCTTCAAACTGTCTGTCTCTTCACGTTCCAGTCCCGATTTAGGTAAGCTATCTTCGCCACTGACGGTCTAGGACCCAGACTTCTCCTTTCTGCCCTGCCATCCTGTGATCCTCACCTACACATCTGAAGCTGGCTTCCTCTACCCACCCCAGGAAGGAAGAAAGAGAAGAAAAAGAGAGGGAGTGGTACTCTCTTAAGGAATCGGAAGAGACGAATCCCTGTGCAGGCTGCTCCGTTTCCGTGAGTGAGAACGTACCTATTTGGAAACTGACAGGAATGCTGGGAAATGTAGTCTCCAGCTGGACTTCCCGGGACGCTCCTCACGAAGTATGGGAGGAGGGCCACGTGAGGACGGATGCTGCGGAAACTTAGTGAGTTTGCCAGGCAGATGCATTTTCTCCTTTGAAAACCCAATAACTTAAAAATGTTCGGCATCTCGAGGAAATCCATAGTACTCTGAAGTGGAGATTTCCTAAACACTACCACGCTTTTAAATTACGATTTAAATGTTAATCTGGTGAAGAACCCCCCTCTCCCACGGAGGCTTGCTGTGTCAGAGCAGCTATGAGTTCAGGCCCATCACACAGTCTGGGAGGCCAGCAGTGGAAGTGGCAGGTCACACGTCATTGTGAGAGTAAATGGCAATGGCCCTCTCCTCCCTGACCACTATGTGGGACCCGCAGATCTCAAGAGGACGTATAATTAGCAGTGGAACATACCTATGTCATCGAATGAAGATTAGAATTCAGGGCATATTTGCACAGAAAATACCTAATCATAGTTCGAGAATATGAAAATGTCCATTCTTATTTAATTCATACAAGACCAACATCGCCATAGATGCAATTAAAACTTTCCAATATAATCATTTCTGACTTGTTCTAGATACAAGAGTCTTCCATAGATCTGCTGTCATAAAGAAGAAATTGGATCAATGGGCTATTGAGGTGTGACTTCAATTAATGAGGTTTAAAATTTGTGATTTGGTCTCTGGCACTCTTCAGGTTTTAAACGTATATATCTTATCCAATTCATTTTCATGAATGTTAATAATAATTAGAAAATACTTTTAAAGGCTAAGTTTAACTATTGAGAAAATAAAAATTGCTTTCTAGAAAAGAGTCCCAGTTCTTGAAAGTCATAAATTTACTGCTGACTTGGGACAGGATCAAAGAAAGGATACTAACTTCTTCACAGTAAAGCAGGGGTGTAGCTCTGACTGGATTTTATACTGCAAACTCAGACTTGGATATAAATGTAAAAATATGCATGTGTCCACAGATTAGATGGGCTGGCATTTCCAGAAATGGGTAGTATAGTGAGCAAATAATCAAGAATCAAAATGATATTCATTTACTCAATAAATACTCATATGCTCATTACATTCATTTTTTCTTCAGGGTCTTGTGATAGAAGTTCAGCAGAGGATATAAAATGGTTTATGCCCTAATGAAATTTAAATTCTGGAGGGAAAGACAGGCAATAAACACATAATTACAATTTTGATGAGTGTCATGAAATGAGATGCAGAAGGATCATTTACTGGGGCACCCAATCTGCTCTGGGGAGATTAGCAAAGGCAGTGCTATCTCAGTTAATACATACAGGATAACATAACATTACGTATGTAAAGATGTAGTGGTGGGGACGAGGAGCTCCAGGAAGAAGCAATTTCCTCTTTTAATGCCTAGATGTGAAAAGAGTACGTGTGTATAAAACCAATTGAAGAAAGTCTCATTTATCTGAAGCATAGGTTGACACGGAAGTGGAGAGGAATGAGAGATGAACTTCAAGAGGGGGGGAGTGACAATACTTTACAGGGACTTGCTATTCATAGCAGGTTTTGTAACTCTTCGTAAACAGCAACAGGAATTAGCAAGAATGGCCATTGAGACTTATCACTAGTCTAAGCAACAAAGGGTAGTCTGTCTCTAGTTTATAGTAATGTCAATGATGGTAGAGAGAAGGTGACAGAATGGAAAAGCGTGTGAACCAGTAAAATTTGGTAACAGACTGAGGAGGAGTGAGGAAGAGAGGAGTCAAGGTTGATTCCCAAATTATTGGCTTCACCAACCAGGAGCACAGAGTCATCACTAAATGAGTTTGAAAACATTGGAGGAAGGGCAGCATAGGGAGGAGCCGTGAGTTTGGTGGTTTAAGTTGTCTTTAACACTTCTAAGCAGAGAGATCTAGTGGAGCATCACACATACAATTTGAAATGCAGCACAGGCTCCATATTGGAGGTGGAAATTCAAGAGTTCTCAGCCTATCTCTGAGAGTTGAATCCTTGGGAGTGAATGAGATTACTTAGGGAGCATATTTACAGATAACACACACACATGCTATGGCATGCTAAATCAAGACACAGGATTGAGATGAATGATATTCTTTCACTAAGTGATCTAAATAGAGGTATTCATAAAAATCTCCATCTTTAGTATACATCTAGGACCAAAAAGAGCAACCTTCTTTACTGAAAAAGGAATGATTTTTAATGAAAGGTGCTGGTTTCAAAAATAAAAGTTAACTTAAAACAGTTGAAAAATTATAAATATAGCAATTAAATAAGTTTTCATTGCTAGGTAATATTCTAAGCAAATAAATTGCAATAGAAATGACCTAATTAAGACATTGAATATAATAGTCCAGGATGATGAAAGCGATATTGTGATTCCCAGTAACGCATTGTTAGTGAATAAAACTAAGTGTATTTTATTAGATTACAAGTAAAAGATTCTTTATCTAAAACAAGTTTTTTAGCATACGACTCTCTAGATGTGCTCAAGAAAAGTGTAAAGTTTTAAGTTCCATAGAAATGTTTTATTTAGAATAATGGTTCTTAAAAGAAAAGAGCATGGCACATATGCACTTTGTAAGGAGGAAAAGACCACTAGAGTTACAAAACCTATATATTTCTCCTCATTTTCTCTTTACTTAAATTTGTGAACTACAGGGGTTTCGTCTGGAAGACGGATTGTAAACACTTCAACCACCTTACAAACCAATTTGCAAAACGTAAAAGGAGAGGAGGTAAGTGATAGATTTCATTATAATGTCCAAAGCAGTTTATTTGCTACGTGGAATTTGGTCATGTAAATAAAGAGCATGATTATCACATGATTCAAGGAGAAAATAATAAAAAGAGACATCTGTGACATAATAAGTTCACCCCAGAACACATGACAGTAAAGAAAAAGTCGTGTCTACTAAGTCACTGGTGATAGATACTTCTTGAAGAAAACCACACCGACATCAAAGAATAATATTCGCCTCCATCCGTGACACTCTTGCAAAGGAAGAAAAGATAAACCCAGGCATAACAATGTGTATACAGTGTGTTTGCATAATTCAAAATGAAATAGTAAAAGTTGCATGAATGTTCTTAAAATGTTGAAATTCTTTGAAAACCCAGCAAGTTCACAGGCAAATGAGGGCTTTGTGAATCTCACATGCTGTGTGAAAAATGAAGAGGAAAGTGACTGTCCTAAGTTAAAGTTGTAAATTGAACTAACCTTTCTTTTTCATAAAATTTATAAACTTAATACTTAAAACTGACTTGTTTTTCTAAGAAGATGATTTCTTCATGCAATCAGTGTTTTTAAAGTGAATTTCCCCCATTTGACTTAGTGTCTCTGTTCTATTCTCTGTGCAATACCGGGGTGCCAAAAAAATGTATGCACACTTTAAGAGCTGTGATCTATGTACTACTTTTAGAAGCTGAACTGAATTACAGCAGCCATGCGCAGTAGGACGCTCGCTCAGAAGACGGCATGCATCAAATGAATGCTGGTGTCACCACGCGACAGGCAGGACAGTCAGAGGGCGGAAGCGCAGCTGTTGTTCCAGCAGCGCAAGACCATTTTGAAGTATTTGAAATTCGAAAATGTTGTTTGAGGTTCCCCCATGTTCTCCTGACTTTACACCCCTTGACTTCTACCTACGGGGACCTTACAGGACGCGGTGTACTATAGACAACCGGCTGCACTGCGGTGCTTCGGGAAGAAACCGAAACGACATGTGCAGTGATACAAGGGGACACTTCGGTCAGTGTCACACGAGCAGTGGTTCGCCGTAATCAGAAGTGTCTGGGTGCTGACGGTCACCGCTTCGAACACCTCTTGTCATTGCAGAAGTCAAACGTGACTTGTATTCACCTTGTGTTATTGGTATACATTGAGTGTTACACTTTTTAACAGTTTTTTTTTCCTTTCTTAAAAATGTGTGTACATTTTTTGGCACCCTCTGGCTTTCCATGCTGACCGTCACAGAAGTTAGAAGTTTAAGTAACTCGCCTCTCTGAAACTTCTGCTGAACTTTCATCTCAATATCTAACTCTGCATTAAAGACAAGTAGCCCTACAAGAGCTATAAGCAACGTGTGACAAGTGTCTACAGTACATGCAAACACGAGTGAAATGAGCTTTCATTTCTCACAGGAGTCATTAAATAGTAGATGCGAACAATATAAATTATTTCTTGTCATCTTGTTACATTTGATCAGATGAAGGGTTCCTCTGTAGAATGTGAGAAAGAGAAAAAAACCTGGCAATGCGAGCTCCATTTACGTTCAATGTGAAATTTTGTTCAGTTTTATATTCACACTACTCTACTTTCTGATGGTCTCTCTTTTCAAAATGGGATTCCTTTGATAGTCAGGCATCTTATATCTTACTCCTCTGGGCTAAGATCTCTATTTTCACTGCTTCTTGAGGAAAATTAGAATTTCTGTCTTCCCCAATATTAAGTAGAGGCTTTTTTAAAGTGCTTATGGCTTGACAAAAAATGCATTAGCTGTGAAAACTGACAAGAATTTGTGCTTGTGGAGACTGTGAGCAGCAGCAGAGCCTCTATTACTAACATATTGCTTTTTATTATAAAATATGACTCCATTAGTTTTGGGCTACAGCCAAGTCTCTTCTCCTAGTTTAAAAAGGAGTTACCTTGACAAGATTCGACTTAAATCACATCTTGATCTATATTATGAACACAAAAGAACTCTTTCTGCATTAAAGTGACAATAAGAGTCTGATTTATAATCCTAAAGCAAAGAAATTCGGAGTTAAATAAATCAAATGACTTAGCACTTGTCCCTAGGTTTTTTGCAAGGGTGTGAAATCTGTGAGAATAAAGAATAGATGTTATACCAAATATTCCATCTGTAAATTCACAGTATTATGTGGGTATATTAAGCATGCATTTTCAGTTTGGTGAATTTCAAAGAGATAATGAGAAATAAGACAACTGTCTCCTCAGAACTACAATGTAATTTATAGTGTTCTTGGACCCATAAAAATTGTGTGCTTTTTTATTTTTCCTTTTTTTTTTTTTTTTGATATTAGAAGCACCATACAGGTTTATGCCTAGTTCACATACATCATAATCTTAAACACCCTCAGGAAAATTTATTCCTGGTCATTTTATGAGTGAAGCCACCTTAGTATTTTCCTAAATCCCCCAAACCTAATAATGCTGTAGCATTCATTATATGTAGAAGAAGACATCTCTACAGAGAACAGAGCATACCTCAAGGAAAAGTGATAACTACTTATTCATTTAACAAATACTTAACTGGTACCAAGAACTATCCTGAATGCAGGCAAATCAGACAAACTCATGTTCTCATGGACGAACTTTAAGGACGACTCTAACATATTATCTACCACAATTATCTAACAGTTATCTTCCTAGATAGAGGGTCGATCAAAAAATGGAAGGTACAGATGGGACCAGGATATTGTGGGAAAACCTTTGAAATAAAAATATATTAAACTGAGTTTGTAGGGTGAATGAGGAGGTGGAGGGGCTCTAACCAGAAGGTATCACGTGAGACAAAACCCGACCTGAAGAAGTCTGCTAAAGGGATCATGAGCAGAGCAGGTTAATAGACATGGAGAAGAGATGTCAGGAAGTCTTAAGCTGTGCATTTGGGATATCTGGGGTAAGTTCCTCAGGTTTGGCTTTGAAAACATCCTCAAGGCTCAGGATGAAATTTCTCTGTAAAGGTAACCAATCAAACGAGAAATGATGGGTGTGGACAGCTCTGACAACTCCATTCCCTGAAGAGGGGCCATCCCATCGGCTCAACTAGAAATGAAATTTGATTCACTTTTCCTCTTTGATCTCACATGCTCCCTCATCATTATAATGTCTACATGAATAATTACTCTTAAAGAGTGACTTAGCTAGGAAAAGAATCCTGCAAACTAAATTTAATACTTTTTATATTTACATGCCAATAAATTTCTACATATAGCAAATCAATAAATACTTTTGCAAAAGGTTTAACACTTACATGTATTAGATGCTAAGAAGTGTTTAGGGAATGATTTCTTGGTTAGTGCTCTTCTAGAGATCTAATTCAATTTAAAAGTGCTTAAATAGTTTCATAAGCAATATATTTTTGAATTATTAATACTCTTTCCATACCATATTAAAATTAACACATTAAAAGTTAGTATTTGAATTAAGCTTTCAATATGACTCTGCCTTTTGAATTATGTAAAACCTAATATAATATATTTATTCTAAATGATCAAGATGTATAGATTGTTATATATTTATTCACACAAATTAAGGCTTTACTTTGCTACTGTATAGTTTTTCTTCCATGTCAATATGTTAAAGTTAAGTTTTAAAAAACAAACAAACAAAAAAAACGTAAATTGGCAGTCCTGTATACTACTGCTACCAAGGAAAGTGTACATTTTAATTACCATAAAACAGAAAAACAAATTACTACTGGATCCAAATTCTCATTACAGAAATTAGAACTAACTTTTCTTTTACTTTTTGTTCAACAACACACCAAAAGCACTTGCCATGTTTACATGAATTCAGTATTTTTTTTCAAGTAAACAATTCTAAAAGAATAGTTGAGGTAGAAAATAGTTTTTAGGCAATGAAATTTTACTCCAGCCTCATAACTTCCTAGGACCAGAGCGGAGATGTGACCCAGCTCTTAGTTATAGCCCAGGGACCCCACCGCCTCGTGACACAGAAACTGCATAGCCAGACAGCTATGCTGTGATGATGACCATGAAAGAATAGCTTTAACCAAGGACAGCCCCAAATGGTAAGCCGTCTCTCTGACTTTAAATGTGTAACACAAACCACCAAAGAAATCTGCCTTATTTTATACTAGCTCACTTAGGTATTATGAAGATAAAGTCTGAACAAATGTATACAAATATACAATTAAATTACTTGCCCTAAATATGTAATAATTATATGATGACTATATTAAACTATATTTCACAGATAAATTCCCCAGTACTATCTGATAAGATGAAGGAGTCTGTTTTGAATTCAAGACTGCTTTTGTAGTTAACACAATTAAAATGAATCTGTAAGTCATCAGCTTCATTGATTAATAGTCAATTATGTGTCAAATAATTCAACCAAAGTGATTACTTGACTTCATGCATAAAATAGTAAGTTGACTGACAGCAAAGGCTTAAGGTTGTCAAAAAGATTTAACACTTACTCTTCTATGAGAAGAAAATAAATGCTCCCAAGTATTTTTAATAAGTGGAAATTAACAGAAATAATACTGGGCTTCCAAGTAGGTGAGTTGGAAACCAAGTTCTACTACTTCCTAGCTATTTGTCTTCTGCTCAGCTATTCAGTCACTTGTAAAGTGAGGTCAGCATTACCTGATTGCCACCCTACAAAAAGTTTAAAAGATTAATATGATAATATATTCTTAATTTTCTTATAAATTAGAACATAGTATCGTTGCACTGGGGGTTGCAGCCGTTGGTTAAAAATATAGAAACCATTTAAAACAATGCAAATTATTTAGCCATCAACTTCTCCACTCTCATAAATTACAGTTTATGAATTATATGGGGCATTCGCCTATGCCCTCCGCCTTCCCAAACTCCCAAGCCCAGCCTGTGCCCAAGGCCAGCACAGTGACAAACTTCCCTGCTGCCTGGCTACCAGTGGGTCCAGCCCAGAAGGTTGGAGAGAGGAAGAAGATCGCAGCTCCCGTGTCCTCACAGCTCTTTGTGGCGTACCCACTGCCCAACCATGTGCCTCAAATGATGACAGATCTTGGGTCAGGCGCCATCTCTCCTGGAACCTAACTCCCCCCTTAACTTTTAGGTTTACGCGTACTAACAGTGCCCCATGTTACCAGACTCCTCTTTGATTTTGTATTTCTTGCTACGTCTTTATAAATAATTTTACTAAACTTTTCAAATTCCCAATGTGACAATGCAATCTCTTCAGTGCTGGAAGCTGGCTGATATAAAAACTTAGTATTTCGTAATAATCCAGAACTGCAAGGTACGACATCTGGTGTTTGTTGTTGTTGTTGTTGTTTTTGTATTAATAACTAGCAATTTGCTTCATTTCATCCCTCCTCTCTTGCATAGTGCACTTTAAAAGTAATAGCATTTGCTGTCAGGTATGAGGTCTCTTTTAGGCTGTAGCATGAACCGAATAAAGCTAGCTGTCACCTCCCTCTAAATCAATTCCTATGACTTGGAAATTAATAAAAGGTGAATGACAGAGTTCAGTAAAGCAATCCACAATACTTCTTGACAAATTGTCATCACCAAATTTCACCCATCCTTGGTGCTCATTTTGAGAGATATCAGGAAACCAACGTACAGGATAATGGAAAAGCACCACGAGAGCCCTGATAGAACACAGCCAAACCACAGGCAGCCAGGGAGAGTCCGGGCAAACCGAAGCTACCTGAGACTTCTGGTCTCCACTGAACTAGGAGTTTGGTTGCAGAGGTCGGTATTTTGCGAAAATAAGTAATAACATGAATCCACAGTACTGATTCCATAGTCACTTGTATTTCTAAGGGAAATATTAGAACAAATTGTTCGTTAGGCTTGAAATTTTTTGTTACTTGAATATAATATAAAAAATAGATGATCATATTAAGCAGCGATTTTGAGAAAGTAATGCTTTTTGCACTAAACTACTTCCTGATCTTGGAAAGTTGTGAGGCATTCCACTGTCACTAGGCTACAATGAGTCAAGTTATTTAAGAACTGCATATATACTTCAAAATGGTTTGTGACACTGATAACGGATAGCTCCAACTCACAGTTCTATGTTTGACATTATTCAATGTTAAAAATGATCCTAACTCTCAAACCAAAATCCAACATTTGCCTTTCTTAGGGAAGAAGCCAGAATTTGCTTCTGATTTCTATTTATCAAAAGTTTACTCCATTGCTTTGCAAGACAAATATAAGGCAGGCGGGGGTGGAGAGGGAAAGTCCCATGTTTTCACATAGCTCTAAGACCTAAGAGTTAAAATAACTTCTTGAAGCATTTCACTGAATTCTAAAGAACAGTTTCCAAACTGTGCCAACCTAAAGAGTTAAAAATAATAAATCTCATCTGTTTTCCTCCTTAGGAAAAAAAAAAGAACAGTATGGTACTATAGAGAGTAGAAATGTAACATCAAGTCTATGGAAGGCAATTCTGGGAAGAGAAAAACTCCATCTATAGAAAATCTTCTTTTATTTTAATTTTAAACTATATCTGAAAGTTTTATTCAGATGTAGTTTACATTCTAAAAGTTTTTTCAAAAGAATAGGTTAACTGTTCATATTTAGGGCTTTAATATAATGACTCATACCATTGACTCCTCTACTTTCTTTTCCTGCAAGTAGATCATCCCACAACTAATGAAGTGACAGGTATTGACATAATCATTAGCAAAAATTTAAAATCCTGAAATTACATAAATAAATTAGGAAAGTGACTCAAGATTGAATTACCGGGCCATCAGTGTAACTGATGGAGTGAGTGATAGAGGAAGGTGTTGCATTTTGATGTAAGTTATTTCACTCCATGATATTTTTATATGAGAGCCAAGAAAATTCATTAAAATTTTAATATTATTGCTAATCATTTTTCTCTTTGTAAAAATATTGTTTTATCACTTAATATGAAATATTAAAAGAAGAAAGTATTCTCAAATTTAATTAAGAGATTTAAATGACAGGAATTAAATAATTTATATATATGAACAATAATAAATATTTGGTAGGAAATAATGAATATATAATTTTTTACTTCATAAACAAGGCAAGTAACTTTATTAACAAGAATGATTTTGGTGAGGTTTAATTTTCATTAGAGTTATTATGGTATTTGTTTATATATGTATGAATTAGTTCATCTTATTTAAATTTCTTGGGAACAAAATTGTGCTTTAATATGTTTATATGATAATTAAAAAGAATTTGTCATATCCATGTAGTTTCAACAAGATTGGCATTAATACTTCTATTATTGGTATTTAATGTGAGTTTTAGATTAGATGTGGTAAAAATATCTTTTAATTAAACAACAAAACTATAAAAGACTGTAGCAAAATGAATTGTTAAAATACCAAAGCTTTTGTTTTTCAAAAAGTTATAGGAAGACTTATATAATAAGTTTAGTTCTAGTACAACGTAGAAAGGAATACAAAATAGAACTTTCTATCCCTATGTTGGTTGACAATAACCTCACTGCCATATGTCACATTAGTTTCGGTTTGTTGGAAAGTCCATGGCTTCTCCTCTAAGCATCTCTTACACAAGGTCTCTTCAGGAAAGGAATGTTACTGTTATTTCAAGCATGTCAAAGTAAGTTATTAAATTGATCTTGGCATCACCGTACTTGGCTGAGTGGGGCCTTCCCAAAAGGGAAGAAACAGAAAGGGGAGGAGAAGGTAGGATACACGTTGTATCTATTGGTTTGCATACATAACCCGATTTTCTTACTCTACTGAGGAGGAAAGTACTTTCTTGCAGATGTGTTTATTCCCCAATTCCTAGGGCAATTTAAAAAAATGAGAGACTCAAATCCTTTCGTCATTATTTAGTTTCAACTAAATAAATTTGGGCGATTTTCTATTCATTTTTCATTTGATAATCATTTAATGAAGATCTATTTCAAAGTATTCATTTTGCAAGATACCTCTGACTTGAGCAACAGAAGCGCTTTAATATTGCTGGTCTGGTCATGCAGGTAGACGTGGTAACATCAACCAAAGAGGGGGTTAAGGGGACAAAGGAAGATAATATTTTTTCTTTGATTTTATACTAGATTTAATAACTTGCCAGATAGCTGAAAAAGTATAGAAAATCAAACTACGTAAGTTAGTTTGAAAGAAGAAGAACATGCTTTTCTTGAGTTTGTATCATAAAGGTTCTTGAATTTGTTTCATAAAGGTTTAACTGTCAAGAGAAAGATGCATTTTCCTCTCCGTGACTTGTAAATTCCTGTGGTTTTGAATAATTCCGAAACCTCAAAATTAAAATCTACATATTACAGGTAATATTTTATCTGATCCTACCCAAATAAATTTTCGAATCTACCAAGAAATATTTTTCCCACACATATGTCTGATTTGCTCTCTCATCTTGTATTTCCATCGGCACGGTCAGATTCTAGACGTTGGGGAAAAAATTATTCTATTCAGACTTGGAATTGCTTTCTCTCAAATTTAGCAAGATATGTAATACCTAGTGATCATTAAATGTCTTAGGTAATGCCCCTACCATAGAGGAGATTCATGTCAAACTCAATTCCTTTCCTTTCATTTCACTTGGTTACTGGGGTTAAAAAAGAAAAAGCAGTGTGTGCAGCTGGAGGGGGCACGGACCTACGAGGGCTGCTGGGGGGCGCCCCGCCGTAGTCAATATGGAGAGAACGTTACGTGGCCGGACGCTCTCCGGACAGCCCTGCTGCACGTACTCTACCAGCCCCCGGGCCAAGCAACAGGAGGCTCCTCTGGGGCCCTTCCCGGTCTGTGTGTCCTCCAGGGCGACGACGATGCTCAGTTTTATCACCAGTGATTAATTTCCCCATTCTTGAATTGGATATAAGAGAAGGTAGGTTCCCGTGAGTCCTGGCTCGCTCTTGCACTCACTGTAACACCAGGAGCTTTACCTGTGCATGTCTGGGGTTCGCAAATGTTACCGGTGCTCCAAAGCGACTGTGCCTGTGCACGCTCCCGCTGGGGCGAGGCAATATTCCACTTTCTCCACAGGCTTGGCAAAACTGTTTCAGCTGTCTTCTTGTTTCCACAATTTGGGTGGCTGCAGTGCTGTCTCGTTGTGGCTTAATTTGCATGTCCCTGATGATTAATACTCTTGGGCCCCTTGTTGGTTTACTGGTCTTTTCTGGATACCTGCTATTGTTAAGTGAATTTAACTCCGTGTGTGTGTCCGTGTGTGTTGTAATAGGGTGGTGTATTCTCATTGATTTGTGGTAGTATAATAATATAGGCAAGTAGGGAAGGGGCATGAGGACTGTTTTTGCAGAAGGAACTAGGAGGTGGGATTCCAAGCCTGCTCCTATGTGCTCCAAAACACAGATCTCAGGCAGACATTAACCACACAGAACAGACCATTCAAAGCTTATTGGGCAAAGAGCTTCGGCTGGGAGGCCATTCCCATGATTAAACCTATTACAAACTAGCCACAGACTGTACCTTACAGATGTTGAAGTGAAACCTGCCCCTCTTCTTGTACCTTGCAGAACTTCCCTGTACCGAGACATTTTCCAAGGAAACAAGGAAACGTATAAACGCGAGCCCGGCAGGTGGAGAGGGCTCTCTTCCCCTAGAGGTTAGAGACAACCACTCCGTCTGTGGGGGGTCCCTTCCTTCCTTACTCTCTGCTAAATAAACTCACTTTCGCTTTGAACTCTATATGGGCTCACGTTTGAACTCTTTCATAAGTGAAGCCCAGAACTTTCTTTGCCTACTCTGGGGTTCGCCTTGCTCAGCATCATCTTGTCATCAGTAGTTCCATAAATATCTTCGATACAGTTTTCAGTAATTTGTGCGCTTCTTTTTTTTCTGTTCCAAATTGTGCAACTCCCTCTCTGTACTGTCATTTGATAAAAAGAAAAATTTTTTTTAATCCAAGTTACTTGTTTATTCCTTTTATGGCTAATGCTTTTGTGCTCTTAATTAAAAAAAAAATCTGTCTATAGCAAGAAAAAGAAAACATCAATCTCCCATGTTTTCTTCTTAAAGCCTTATTGATTTACTTCTTGCATTTAGGACCACAATTCATTTTGAGTTGATGTTTGTATATGATGTCCGTCGGAGTCCTTTTCTCTATACGGATGTCTAATTGTCCCAGCACCATTTCCCCCATGAATTGCAGGATCTCACCACATTTTCCTTTAGCTGTCATAGCAAGTTTCCATGCCCCTACTTTCTACCTTTTGTTCACAGGAGGTGATAATAGACAGAGTTGGATTCCGTCAATCATTCACTTATTGGCTGCATGGTTTTAAATGGAATAGTCTACTTTCTTGGCCAACAGTTTCTTTTGCTAAAAAAAAAGGGGGCTCATGATTGAAGTAAATGATTTCTAACTACCTTCCAACTTTAATACTTTGTTCTTCTATATGACCTTCAACAACAAATTGATGGTATACAAATAATTTAAGATTTGCAACTTCAAAAATAGCAACGGTTTAAAAATCTCACCTTGGTTTAAATAACACAAGTCCCGTTCTTGATCTAAAACCGTTGGGGTTAGATGTGCTTCATAATTTAGTATTCATCAAGTTTTGTAAGGTTAATTTGATGCATATATTGTGTATTGTGTAATTCTCACAGCACTCCACACAGTAATCAAACCTTAATACATATGCAGTGAAATGCATGAAGAAAGATAAACACTATAAATAGCAATATCAGTTTGGGAAAGGTTATATTGAAAAATAAAGTTTAAAGAAACATTTGTGATTTTCATACTTTAGGATTTCAGCATTGCAGAATAAAAGATTGTGGACCTGTAGCACTGCAGATTGGTGATACATTTAAAGAAACGATGTCATTAAAGATATTAGTTATGCACAATAAGCTAATATTCTTCAGATGTACAGTGAAAATTAGTTATGGCTGGGTACCTGTAAGGTAGAACGTTTTCTCTCTGCCTCTATAAATGTGCCTTAGCAGACACAGAACAGAAACTATAAGCATATCTAATGATATACAAACAATGACCTTTAAAATGAATAATGTAAGTTGCCACAGTAAGAATGAAATCATAATGTAAATATTAGGTGTGGATTGCATATCTGATTCAGATATGGATATCAATAATGTTATGCTATTTACACTCATGCGTATATTCAAACACCTATGCCCACAGACCTAGAAATTGTAAATGGTTCACAAGTCCACACTATGTTCCTCTCTTACTTCCAGTGTTCCATTCCAGTTATGTCCCTGTTTGCCATGCAGCTGCCACTGTCCCCTTGGCCACTATTAGTTACTTTCTCCCAAGGCCTGCTTCTGAGGACCTCTGCAACCCAACCTTAGGAAAAGACATAATCACGCTTAATTACTCCTGAACTTTGGGCATCTTAGGAACCTAGCCATTGTTATTAATCACAAATGATATTTTAGATACATAAGAAATAAAACACATTTTTAAAAATACACTGTTTAAAACTTGCCCCAGTGGAGCACTGGGGGAATTCGGTCAAACTCAGGCATCAACACCTTGGCTCTCGGTCATCCCCCGGCGGTTTCTTGGAGCTCACAGCACATAAAACTACTGACCATGTTTTAGTTTGATCAATCCAATTCCCTTTCCATTTTGCTACGGCTGCTAGGAAAGTCACTTAGCTCTAAATAAACAATTAACTTCCCATTTTTAGAACGTGGACGACATATAAAACCAAGTTAGCCTTCACAGATCAGAACATAACATCTAGTTGGAGATGTTAAGTAAGAAGAGTTTTACCATCAGTCTGGTATGAATCAGGGTGAGAATAGTTATTAGATATCTGAAGTCTTATAATAATTATACATTTAAAAGTACTGATAATTAAATATGCAGACCTACCTCTTATTAAATGAAAACTACTTTATTCCCAAAGAATGTTTTAACATAGAGAACTTCAAAATCAGTATCTAAGAACTGGTGCACCCTTAGTTTTCTGAAAAAAAAATAGTTTTAATGGTGAGGCAAGCATTACTTTTATTCCTTTTAGAAAACAACTCTCTAAGTTACAAAGAAGAAAACTAAAAAGATAAATGACTTTCCTAGAAATGCAGTATGCATATTTGAAAATGATTAGAAATTAAGATATTATTTCCAAATCAAGATATGTCTTAAAAATAAATTAGGCATATTTACCTACCAAAAATCATAGAAAAAAAAATTTACTGATTCAAACAGAAAGTCACAAGTTGAAGGCTATAATGTATTAGCTGTCTCAGCTTCTATCAAAGAATCTTTCAGGAAATACGACGTCTAAGATAGAATAAGTAAAAAATATTTTCTTAAGTAAAGAGTTTCCTTAGGCTGAGGGTTGCTACCCACGAAAACAGCTTGTTGTTCTTAAAATACTCTTAAAGTTATTCTCTCGAATCTGAGGTAACGTAGTTCTGACTGAGGGAAGAAAGTGAGTACATTTCTTAGGATCATTCCCACTCTGTAGGGCTGTGGTTCCATTTAGCCTGCAGATTTTTACACCTCAGCGTGCTACCAAAGCTGCACCTGAAACTCCGAGTAAATCCAAGTAAGTCTACTGAGAAGGCAAGAGGCTTTCATTTTCAACAGCAGAGCCTGACACAGACTTCTACTTAGCTCTCAAACATACTGGACGTAGAACAGCAAAGACACCAACGAGGCCTGATTGCATGCAGAAAATATAACTGGTATCAATCACTTTTAATTGTCAATCTCTTCCAAATAATAAGCTTCACACTGAATGTGTATAGGAATTTTCCAGAAAAAATTAAGAATAAAAAATCTGCTGTATAACACTCCTCAAACACGGGAGGTCAAGGATGTTTAATACAAATTGGATCTCTTCCTTTAACCTTAGAGATTTTTGTAAAATAACATCTCTACTGAAGACGGGTTGGTAGTAACGTCTAACACTGAGGTCTCAGGCCAGTCTATGAGATTATTGTCTCGAGAATGACATCCAACCTAACCATCAACACGTAATCATTTACAAGTCCTGGAGAGCTCGTACCGGGCAGATTGTAAGAACAGTCAGATTTTTTATGCTGTTCTTCCAACCTCCTCTTCCTAAAACAAATCTATGCTTTAAGATTAATTTTCAAACTTTGTTAAAGGACTGGGGGCAGGGGAGTTCCCTGGTGGTGTAGTGGCTAGGTTTCGGTGCTCTCACCACCACGGCCTGGGTTCGATCCCCACTCAGGGAAACAACCAAAAAACAAACAAACAAACAAAAAAAACTGAGGTTAGGTCAATGGGCTTTATGTGTTGTCTCTATATACAGTTTTATAACAAAAATATAGCAAGAATGGTAAAACGTAAAAAAGCATTATGGTGTTTTATGCTTATTATTATAAGTCTATTTATATTTAGTTCAGTAAGAAAAAAATCAAAGGGGAAAACAATGCCATTTATAAAATAGAAATATATTTATGTAATTTAATTGGTCTTCAGAAAATTTTGCAAAATTGAAAGTACATCACCTTCTATCTAGACACTCAATTTAAAAATAATTATTAAAGTTTCATTTCACAGAACAGGTTTTCTCACTCACATACAGGTATGTATGTGTTAGTGGCAGAAGGAGAAATGTCTAATGAAACTATTGATTAAAGAACAATTTTAAGGGTAGTTGAAGGAAAGATACTTTATAATCTCACCATGACTTATTATTTTAATATAACTATCTCCACAGGAAATTCAAAAGTCTCTGTCTTCTCGTGTTTTCCTTAAAAAAATTCTATTTTTGATATGAAATTTGCATATATTTTTAAGGACAAATATAATTTTCTTCACAAATAGAATGACAGAATCCTGACTAACATTTTATTAGTTTTATACTTTTTTAAACACTGCTTTAGCCACAAATTTTGCCAAACATAGCTATTTTTATTGCCTAAAACATTTCATATACTACTTCATAGATTTTTTTTTTAATGGAAACTCATCTAAAAGGTTTACTTTCTTATTTTACAAAGTATTAACATTTCCCTGGTGGCTTTCATCTTTCTGCTTTAAAGCTTGATTTCTTTACTTGAAAGAAAGAAGAATGCTATAAGGCACACAATTATCTTAAATGAATAAGGAAAGATCATAAAGATAAGTTACAACCAGATGAATACGAATTGGTAACTAGTATAGGAACCTGATTCTTGCCCTAGAGCAATAGTTAAGGTTGAATTGAGTTGGTAGGAAGAAACTCCAAAGCAAGGAAATTAAATGTGAATTCCGGTTAAATACTGTTGGAAAAAGACAATTAAAAACAAAATCTCACAATCCAGAAATCCTCTCTACGAAGTTGGCAGAGAAGCAAAACACTTCTATTACTGGGGAGGCATTACATCGGCACGCCATGAGGCTCTCAGCGCTCGGCTAAGACTGCAAAGACACCAAGAAATCTCACTCTCCCCGGTGGCCAAGCGGGCACAATCCATTGTATCGAAGTTTTCAAGATAAACAGTAGCTGGTCCTCAAGTAAGAGGCCTTGACAACACCATTATCGCCACCCGTAATTTCTCCTCACTTTACCCGGCGATTGGGATGACCGCCTGTTTCAGTTAGTTAGTTTTATCTGGAAGAAAAACAAACCTCAGTTCTGAGGATGAGTTGGCTTTGCACCCAGGTGAACAACGTGGATTTCGCCTCCTGCCCTGCACAGAAACTGAGAGAAAGAAAAGCTACCTCCCTTAACCTTTCTTAAGAACCTGCAAGACATTTTGAAAAGATGCTTCATAAAGCTGACCAAAGGGCAACTGACCAATGGCTTCTTTAGTCTTGGAAAGGATTTTCTGCGTACAGTTTCAGGGAGAGGAGAAAGCACTGCAAGGACAAGCTTTCTCAGGCCCATGCTCTGAGAAAAAGGGTAGATGGAAGTCTTCATCATCTACAACAGTGAAAATTAAGACTCTTATTTTTAATCTGTCTTTGTTTTTAAAATACAAACTATAAGGGCTAATCTTGTAAATCATAAGCAAGAAGTATTGATCCTTTTCAAATTGTAAAATCAAAAATTCAAAGCAAGTTTACTATCTCCTTTGATTCTTTAATATATGTAAACACGAAATTGTATATTTCAACACGGGCGGCTATCCCTAATTTTAAAGATGTACTAGCACCATTATTCTTTAAATCACACACAGATCCAAGGACGCTTTGTGGTTTATGGACCTCCCATTGCCACGTTCAACACCTTTTTAAGGGGAGAAGGCAAAAAGGAAGCCAGGCCTCGAAAATCTCCGTGTCTGAGACTTGAATGGATTAGTCCCAATTCATGTGGGGTGAACTCCTATTAGGTCTCTGATCCTGGACTGAATAGGACCCCAAATTGGATGTATCCCATTTTGATGGGCTGTGCTGATCCAAGTGGGGTCAAAGTGAGGCTAGACTTTCAATCACTTACACAAGCTAAAGAAATACTAGAGATTGATACGTTACTTCCATTCACCTGATGGATAAAATGGCAGCACAGACCGTCTGGTGACTTTCCCGCAGGTTAGACTACGACTAGGAAGGCCGTGTTTAGCTGCCCAGTGATTTCCCATCCCCCCAACACTGCTCATTCACAGATTGCCATTTCTGAGGGCGACTTTAGCTCAACCTGCACACCCTCTAAGATAGGCTCAAAAACGTAAGCCCCAATATCATTAACTAATTCCATGGAGCCAAGTAAAACTCTGTGTCTTGGGGTAGAATTGTTCAAGAATTTCAACATATTTTTTCTTTCCTTAGAATTTCCACATTAGGCAAAACTCAAGCCCCAGAATTTCTCCCAGAATATATTACTCTTTTTCGGTTTTTATAACTTACAATGAATTCAGAAGTCATGACCTCTTAAAGTATATGCAGTCTGCCTACCATGCTTTGGCTTTTTAGACATATTTAGTATATGTAATTATATATGATATAAATATTTATATATTATATACATATATAATATATACCTTTGAGTATAAAATATCACAAAATATCACTGAAACAACAGAAGTGTTTTGGTTTTTTTTTTTTTGATAAGAATAGTTGAAAAGATAAAAGAAAAGAAGAAAATAATCCAAAATAAAAATTTTCAACGCAACTTTATTCCTGAGTCTCAATAATAAATAGGGCCATAGCTGGTTGCAGCACCTAAGTGAGAGTATAATATGGATTCCCTGAAAGTGCTTTAGTTTGAAACGGAGGCTCTGCAATCCCTAATTATTGATGGTATAGTGTGTAACATTATTTTTATTCAACTGTGACCAATGGAAAATTAAAACAACTTTGATCACTTTGGAAATTCTAGGCTTGGCTTTTCATTTGTAACTATCAATTATTTAAAGAATAGTTTAAAATGGCTCTTGGAGCCCTTTTCGGGGGAAAATTACAGTAATTTAGGTAGCAAATGTGAAAGATCTCAAGTTTTTCGTTCCATATGGAATAAAAATGCCTTGTAAAGCAGTCACATTGCCATCTACTGACAGCTTTTTGTAAATGAACCATTTTCTCATTAGCCTAACTGTCTGACTACGCACTTTAATGACCTCTTACTTGACATGTGGCAGTATAAAAGAAGGGGGACGTAGTGTATCTGTCCCTCAGTGCATCTACTTGAAATAATCTCACCATTCACCGAAGCCATTTCAAAGCTATTCAATGTTTCACTTTTATATACTGCAATTAGATACATTTATTAATGGCATTATTGCATAGTATTTCATAGCTGGTAAAAAACTGTTTCGGGAACTACAGAGGGTATGTTAATAAATCTGCCCTGCATGTACAGTACAGGGGGACTTGCTAATAGGATTTTCATAATAACAGCACTTACCTCACAGCACACTTTATAATACCAATCGCTGTGCAACAGCAGAGTTGTTACTACATTATGTGAAAAGTGGGATTTGAGTTATAACCTGAAACACAAAAGCACGATGGTAGCTGAAGCACCTGTGCCTTAAATTAAATCATTTTCATTCCCATTTTTGTTTGCCTCTGCCAAAATTGATATGAGAAAAACATCCAGTGGAATTGTAAACAAATCAAGGATTCACGGCGGTTCTCCCGGGGAACTAGCTGTAGACTAGACAGCCCGACGCCCAGCCAGGGTGATCCTGCTGATAGCAAGACTCCATTCTTCCTGAAGTAGGTAGTAATCGTCCCACAGCAAACGGAATTCATTCCCCAACTCATTTCCATGGACTCGTGTTACTGATTGCTCTTCCTGCCTCGTTCCAAGATGAGAAGTTTCTCTTCAAATGAAATTTTAATTTTAAAGTATTATTTTTCACAAAAGAAAACATCATGGGCTTTTTTCTCAGTTTTTCACATGACCACATGCATGTTTTAACACACACAAAATAAAAAATATATAAACGTCTTGGCGAAACTCATGATACCTTGCAGAATAATTAATGCACATAACCTGAGCTGAGTCCCCTGTAACAATAGCCACACACCTCAGGTACTTCCAGTCCTCACAAACAGCAAGGAACAAATTGCTGAGAATAGCTTAACTATATGGACGATCAATCAGGAGGCATATCATTAGCCTATTGTGTCACATATTTTTTTGCCGGGAATAAATCAATAAATGGAGACTATACAATATGGCAGACCTGAAAAGTACATCATCACTTATTTTGTCATCACTGGCTCTGCCCAGATTGATTATGAAACAGAGTGAATGAAAGGTTCCCGTGACCGGAGACCCAGGAAAGCAGAACGTTCTGCTCTTAGAATTCCAGCTGAGTTTGAGTAAGAAATCATTCGAGAAGAGATGGAAGGCCCAATTTTCATGCCACCTTTCAAACAGGTCTAAATAAATGGTAGAGTCTTGCTGTATGTCCTTGCCTTGCAAAATAGATAATTTCCAAGTGATAATTCAGTTGTAGCCACTATAGAAAAGAAATACAAGATTAAAAGATATTCGTGTTTCCCTTTTGCTCTAGGAAACACACTGAAGAGAGAAATGTATATAGAATGTGGTACATTTCCATTAATAGAACTACTAGTTCCTTTCATACAAACCTGATGTGGAGGTATTTATACTTGAACTATGAAGTGTTTTTCACTTTATATTTGTTTCATGCTATAAACTTGTGTAGCATGAATAAAAAATGTATTATTTAAACTAATTTAAAAGTTTTACTTAAAATATTAAACCTTTTAAATATTTATGTAGGTCATATTTTGTGACTTAAACAGTAAAAGTGAAAACCAAATCAAACAACGACAAATATAATGTAGGAGAAAATCTTACGGTGACAGAGGACATCTGAACTGGTATGTGTGTGTGTGGGGGGGTGATTTTCTCTGGGCAGGAGGCAGCCTGTGAGTGTAAAGACAGGAGGGATCTGTGGGTGCTGCTTCCATTCCTTCCATAAAACTCTCTTGGGACAGGGTGCCTGCCCCACACCTGTAACTGCTCAGAGCTCTGATACAGTGTCCTCCAGAATTAATTATATCCGCGTGACTATTTCGTAACTACCAATTTAAACTTCTTAATCCCTTCCCCTTCTCCTAAGGAATATAGTTAATACCACGGCAATCCCTATGCATGGTGCAGATTGGTACGAGATTTATCAGGGCGATCACCTGGAATGTTACGTAAATGCCGTACACCTGAGATTAATACCGTATTGGATGTCAACGGTAACTGAAAACTAAAAAAAAAAAATCACAGAACAAACAAGGAACCCTGTGCTCATGGCGAGCCGGCACTGAGATGGGAAACGTGTGGACGGCGGCTTCCCCACGCGTGTCCGGACTCCCTGGGCGGGTGCGTTACTACCTGTTTCAGGGACTGTGTGGCCCCGTGCTGGCTGTCCTTGGGAGGTAAAGGGCAAAGGCATGTGTCTATAGACTGGTTAATGGGGTCCATCATTGCTAACGGCTTATTGGAACCTGAAGTTCTCCCCTCGGGGACTCACCTATCCCCCTTCTCCTACAATCCCTTCAGCACACTGGAGTGGACACGAGGAGGCCAGCTTCTCCCTACAGCGTGAGAACCAGAGCAGTTTACACACCTGAAGGGGAATGAACTCACAGGTACAAGGAATAAGACCCCTGAAAAACACAGCTACTAATTCTGTTAGAAGCATTAGAACATATTTACCTGCTAGAATATGTTTACCAAGATTTAAAATTCGCCAAATAACAAACTAAAAGCTAAACGTGATACAATAAAATTAGGTGGAATTGATAGCTATATGGATACTGATGAGAAATATATTAACAAATTAGAAGATTAGAACAAGAAAATTTCTCAGAGGAAGAAATAAGAAATACAAAAGAATAAATGATAAGTTAAGAAATGGAAAGGGTAGAAGAAAAAGTGCCAATATCAAAAAAATAAGCTTTTTCTATTTAAAAAAATAGAAGAAATAAAAAGTAGGAGTTGTCATAGTCTGAGGTAATAATGGATATAGGTTTCCAAGATTTTTTTGTTTTACAAAGAAGGGCTCAGAGTGCTAAAGGAGAATGATAAAGAAAAAGCCATACTCCTACTTCGTAAGAAAATTGTAGAATAACAGAGAGTGAGAAAGCTTCGATGGGTTGGTGTGTGATGACATCAGAGCCACAACAAGGTATCAGCCATTAACGTCAATAATTCCGTAAAGAAAAATCAGCGAAAACACGCAAATGCAGCCAAACGAGTATGGGAACCAAGTTCATCATGCTCACGCAGCAACTGGTTCATCATCTACGGGAGGTACCTTTGTTTGGCTTTTACTATTAGCTCTGGAAGTTACACATTAACTGGATATTGTCTGGGAAAGATGTCTATAATGTCCACTAGGAAAGACACCATCCAATTTTTTATTTTTACTGCTCTGTTGGGCATTAACCAGTTCTAATCTTTTAATGACCCATAAATATCTGCACATAACTGCTCTTTAAAACAGCTTTGCGATTTTACTAGTTGAATCACTGATGAGTTAATAAATCTGTGACACAAATGCATTGTGTGTTTGTATGTCAGTAATAATATTCACTTGAAAAATTATGATTTGACACCTAGAACCTGATAGGAATATTTTGTAAGAAAAGATACTCACAGACATTTTGTACGTCTATATCCTCTCTATATTCCTGAATACTTTCCTTGAAAATAGCTATGTTTAAGAACTTCAACTCTGGAATGAGAAAGCTAAGTGTTTAGGTCCAGCTAAATGACCTGGGCAAAACTGGAAAAACATACGCAAAAGAATGAACCTGAGCTGTGAACTCTCTCCATATACAAAAATTAACTCAAAATAGATTAAAGACCTTCATATCAGACCTGCAACAATAAACTGTATAGAAGAAGACATAGGTACTAAACTTATAGACCTAGGACTCAAGGAGGACTTCATGAACCTGTCTCAAAGGCAAGGGAAGTAAAAGCAAAAATAAATGAATGGGACTATATCAAACTAAAAAGCTTCTGCACAGCAAAAGAAACCATCAACAAGGCAAAGAGACAGCCAACTGAATGGGAGAAAATATTTGCAAATAACGCATCAGATAAGCGTCTAATACCC